>OY744535.1:69232670-69450170 GCA_963556195.1 Sepiola atlantica
TTTCAAATGACCGGCAATTATTTACTCATACATTATTTTGGTTACAAGATTATTTCTCCCCAGAAATTGAAAACCTTTAAAATATTCAAATAAAAGAGGGTTCAATACAGCCGTAATACCCTTACCTTTACACATGCCAAATTTTTCATCTCGTCCGTTCAAGCAATCATCTTTACCATCGCAGGCCATGAGATACGGCTGGCATTGGTCACTGTCTCGTTCACATAAGAATTCATGAGGGGAGCATTTTTTGGGGATCCCTACAGGACCTGAAAGAGAAAGAGAAGAGTTAATTCAGATGAGGAATTGTTGCCACTCAAGAAGCTCCAAGACACCATATCGGCAGGGGCATCCATGCCAAACAAGCTGTGCGATTACTTCTATAAATTGAAGTAATTCCTCTGACAAACCCGAGATTGCCACATCTGAGGAGGAGACCCATCTGATAAACCCTTGGTCACCACATCCAATGAGACAAGTCATTCTCACATGTATAAAATCCGATGAAGCGACCCATTCAATGAGCTCTCGAGTACCGCATTAGATGAGATATGTTACCTGACGAGTTGAGCTATCCCGGCTTAACAAGCTCTTAGTTACCCATTCAGATGAGGTGCTTCATCCGACATAGCAGGAACATCAGACACACTTTGATGATAACTGATTACCGATTAAAGGGTAAGGAGTTCTTCAATTCAACAAACTAAGTAGAGAGTACCAAATAAAACACTCGATCGAACAAACTAAAAAGACCCTAACATCTGATGATGTTGTACATCGTATTAATTAACTTCCTTGAAAACAACTCAAATTACTCCCAGAAATGCTAATCATAATTATAATCTATTAAATACATGGAATTCATATTAGTCGCCATCATTTTACCCGTCACCGTCATGTTAATTAATGGAGGCTCTTGTCTCATTTAGAATTACCAAAATCTTCTTCCAGAAGAAGTGGAGGTGGCTAATCACTATTTTATTTATTTGCATAACAATAGTTTTATGCTGATTGTTGCTGTTGAACAAATCAGACTTCTGCACAGAACCCTCAAAATACTTCAAGATTGTTTGGTCTGCATGAAGTCCTCCTAGTTGGACATGGATATTCACTACACTCGAGAAAACTGCAGGTTTTTACGACCAACACCCACAGCAGCAAAGCCCAGAGATTGTATACAAAGTCGAGGAAAGTTTGGCCGAGAACACAAAGGAATGCTGGTTGCATATTAAGTGACCGTAAATCTTAATGTGCTGTTAAAATAACCCAACCCTTCCTTACTATGAAATAACCCAACCCTTCCTTACTATGAAATAACCCAACCCTTCATTACTATGAAATAACCCAACCCTTCATTACTATGAAATAACCCAACCCTTCATTACTATGAAATAACCCAACCCTTCATTACTATGAAATAACCCAACCCTTCATTACTATGAAATAACCCAACCCTTCATTACTATGAAATAACCCAACCCTTCATTACTATGAAATAACCCAACCCTTCATTACTATGAAATAACCCAACCCTTCATTACTATGAAATAACCCAACCCTTCATTACTATGAAATAACCCAACCCTTCCTTACTATGAAATAACCCAACCCTTCCTTACTATGAAATAACCCAACCCTTCATTACTATGAAATAACCCAACCCTTCATTACTATGAAATAACCCAACCCTTCATTACTATGAAATAACCCAACCCTTCATTACTATGAAATAACCCAACCCTTCATTACTATGAAATAACCCAACCCTTCATTACTATGAAATAACCCAACCCTTCCTTACTATGAAATAACCCAACCCTTCATTACTATGAAATAACCCAACCCTTCCTTACTATGAAATAACCCAACCCTTCCTTACTATGAAATAACCCAACCCTTCCTTACTATGAAATAACCCAACCCTTCATTACTATGAAATAACCCAACCCTTCATTACTATGAAATAACCCAACCCTTCATTACTATGAAATAACCCAACCCTTCATTACTATGAAATAACCCAACCCTTCATTACTATGAAATAACCCAACCCTTCATTACTATGAAATAACCCAACCCTTCATTACTATGAAATAACCCAACCCTTCATTACTATGAAATAACCCAACCCTTCATTACTATGAAATAACCCAACCCTTCATTACTATGAAATAACCCAACCCTTCATTACTATGAAATAACCCAACCCTTCATTACTATGAAATAACCCAACCCTTCATTACTATGAAATAACCCAACCCTTCATTACTATGAAATAACCCAACCCTTCATTACTATGAAATAACCCAACCCTTCATTACTATGAAATAACCCAACCCTTCATTACTATGAAATAACCCAACCCTTCATTACTATGAAATAACCCAACCCTTCATTACTATGAAATAACCCAACCCTTCATTACTATGAAATAACCCAACCCTTCATTACTATGAAATAACCCAACCCTTCATTACTATGAAATAACCCAACCCTTCATTACTATGAAATAACCCAACCCTTCATTACTATGAAATAACCCAACCCTTCATTACTATGAAATAACCCAACCCTTCCTTACTATGAAATAACCCAACCCTTCCTTACTATGAAATAACCCAACCCTTCATTACTATAAAATAACCCAACCCTTCATTACTATGAAATAACCCAACCCTTCCTTACTATGAAATAACCCAACCCTTCATTACTATGAAATAACCCAACCCTTCCTTACTATGAAATAACCCAACCCTTCATTACTATGAAATAACCCAACTCCTCATTACTATGAAATAATTCACCCCTTTATAGAGAGGGCGAATGCCTCATTATTATTTACTCTTCTCCACTCTCCAAGTATGTCATCAGTTTCCCTCTTTCTTTGTTTTATCATGCTCCATTTTAATATTTCCTCGGTCAGGGGACTGAGGTTTTCTGACAGCCTGCAATCTCAATCTCCCAGCTTGGCGGCCAAATTCTACAGTCTAAGATTCTTGTTTATGGATTGCATCCAAGTTTCCTCCGGTCTTCCACCTCAAGGTCTTTGCATTTTCTCATCCAAAACAACATAGCCAAACCAACGTAGCCGATTGATCGTCAGGAATTCATCACGCTTTCGTATATTCAGCCTCGTCAACAGGGTATCAGAGCTGATATGGTGAATCTGATCTAACATTGCATATCCATCTGATTATTGCTCTGTTATTACGCTGAAGACAGACGAGTGCGGGTTGGGTGGAGGTTCAGCACTCATTTCCATACAGAATCACGCACACACCGAACATAGCTGCTATTTATCTTTCCCCTGATAGTGAGAAGGATAGCTTATGATGTCAAGACTGGCAACAGTTCGCGGAACTTACCCCATGACGATCTTTCTCTAATGGTAGCGCTAAACTTGGCAGCACCCCTAACCCAACACCCCCAGCACTCAATATATTCCCAAGATAACAAACGTAAATATATAATTATAAAAAAAAAAAGAAGGGAAGTAGAAACATTTTTCAAACCTGATGTCTGTGCGTGGCAGTTCAATTCATCCGACTGGTCAGCACAATCGTAGATACCATTACAAACGTAGGCCATTTGAATACAGCCAGACGATTCAAGGCAGTGGAACATATCGTGTCCACATTGCTCGACAGTACCACAATTCATTTCATCTTCACTTTCCATGCAGTCATCTTCATGGTCACACGTCCAGGCCATAGGAATACATTGACCATTACCGCATTGGAAATGGTCACTGCTACATGGCGGGAATGTGCCTAGCAGGGATAGAAAAAAAAAAAAGAAGCACACATGAAATTGCACGTTTATTTCTAAGCAAATCAAGAAAATATTTTGAAATTTTTCTAGAACTTAAATTTTTTTTTTAAGCAGAGTTTTAGTTTTATTATATTTTTTTTTCTGTAATCTACATAGTTTATGGAAATTAGGACCCTGGGCAACATCGGGTAGGCCTGCAAGTTCTCAATAAAGTCAACTAATTGTTACTGAACAACAAAAACAAAATCCCAAAATCAAATAATACATCAATTGCAATGTATTAAAATGCAATATGCAGATTCTTTCAGATCAAAGGGATTTTTAAACTGCACTTTACGTACTGGTATTTGTGTTATGTTCGAAAAAAAAAAATTGATTTGTTGCTCTGGTGACCCCTCGACGTAAATACACGCGACCAACCTGACAATCAGCTAGATCCCATCCATTCACTGTGGAGATCCCCAGATGCCGGAGAGCCTTCTACTCCAATAGCTTCTGTCCTCTGTTCTGCTGCCCTTTTGAACTCCCTCTCTGTTCCCCCCCCCCAACTGTACTGACATGCAGAAATTTAAAACTAATGTAAACAGACATCTCGCTGCCCAGCTCCCAATTTAGGATGACCCCCAAAACTTTCACCCTAATTCTTAGTAGCCCCTTATGTTTACCGTGGCAAAATACTGTGGTTCGGGTGAACTAAGGAAAAAAAAAAATTTTTTTTAAACTTAAATTAAAAAAATAAAAATACATATGTGTATATAGGTCCGGAAATATTTGGTTTCTGAGTTATAGGCCATTGAAACAAACATTGATCACCATTCTTAATTGAAAACATCTAACACGTGTAATAGTGCACAATTATTTCTACATACGGGATAGATAAACACTGTCCCTGTTGTAGCAATAATCGTGCACTATAACACACCGACTTGAGAAGGCTAATCTGCTTTATTACTCAACATAAAAACTTACTGACTGGAGATTTTCAAAAAAGTTACAATCATCGCAGATGGGCATCATCTTGGATGATTGTAACTTTTGGAAAATCTCAAGTGGTTTGCAATCCCACTTGAAGGAGATATTACTATTTCAAAGGTAAGCCAATTTTTGAGTGGTCTCCCTTCTCTTATCTAAATATTTCTTCCATTGCAGGTCTATCGTCCGCATTCATTACAATTATGCACCCCCCCCCCACACACACACACTAAACATGCAGCATTGCACATGTTCCACATCTGTAGAGGACAAAAAGAAAGAAAATGAGGATGAGGAGGCGAGAGTGATTTGAAACCCTCACCACAGTTCTCTTCATCACTATTATCATCACAGTCCTGATGATGGTCGCATTTTTTGGCAGCAGGAACGCACACTTTGTCTCTTCGGCACAAGAATTCATTTGGGTTACATTTTCTTGGGTGGTGGTCTGACATGCCTGGAAAATAATCCAAAAGAAATTTATTCTGCAATAATGAAATTGTTTTCTATTGGTCTACATCAAAACTTATTTAATATCAAAATAATCAAAGGAAAAGAATTAAAAAAAAAAATGTTTAATTTCAACATAAATGTTAAGGTCACATTATTATATCTTGAATGTTGGATACGTTAGATAGTTTTAAATAGTTATTTTTTTCATTTAGTTACACTTGTAATCGTTTAAGGACATGCTGTCTGTCAGGGTTAAAAGGCCAGATTAACCAAATGTGAGAACTAAAGAAAGAAAACAAGAATGACACTATGAGGGAAAGAAGAGATTAATAAATCATAAATCAATTCATTACTAGGGAGTGAGTTATAACATATGAAGATGGGCTCTTAAACCAGAATAAATAAGGGTCCTTCCCCACCTCACTGTGTCAACTATATGTTGGAACATAAATAAAGGACCAACTGTCCAGTGACGAAGCATCTTGGATTTAGTTTTATTCATTTAAAAGTACAGTTGAGTCTTATTCAGCCAGAAAAAAGTTTTTTTCTAATGATTTTGATGTTTCAGTTTCTACAGCAGTTCAGTCCCACCATCAGACTGGACGATCAAAGCAACCTGCCATTACGAACAAGACAAAGATATAAAGGTATAAGGTCTCCGATCAGCCACCCCCATTATATAAGAATATCAGGTTGTAACAAAAGTTCTGTTTTTAAGACTCAATAAAACAATAAAAACGTGTTTTATCGTTTATGCAATCTCCATTCTTTTCTGACCTTTTTAATGTCACGTTCAGAAAAAACCCTTAATTTCATTTTCAGTTCAAAATTGAACACATTTTAGACTTCTTCACACACCCAATGTCATCCTATTGGCTAACCTACTTCCTCCCACCCTAACACTAATTTTCTCTCTCCCACCGCTACCCTAACTTTATGTATATCTACTTGACTGTTTAATAAAATGCTTTCTTGACAAAGTTTCATAAATCAAACAAAATATTGAAATCAGTACGAACCCGCGTTAATTCTTTTTGTTCTATGTAGTTTGTCCTTGCAGATTTCCATTATTTAATTTTTTACCTATGCATTCTGCCGGTTTGGTTGTTTTGTTTTACGGCATATCAAACTTTTTTGGGGTTATTTAATGCCGAATCCGGTCATTTTGGTAAAAGGTTTTATGCTTAAAGTTCTTTATATGTTCAAGTATTTATTCGTGGTGTTTGGTTGTTTTGTAGAGGAAAATTGTTTTTTTTGTTTTTGGCTTTGCAGCTCTTCAGTGCAGCTAGATTAGCACCCGCTCAAGCCAGGATCGAACTTAGGTCATCTATTTGATAGTCAGCGATTCTAACCACTTGACTACAGGACGGGCGCTGTTGGCAAGTGATATCTCAATGCTTTATATGAACATTTTCAGCCACGAGAGATGGCCCTATTTGTTTTTTTTACAAAGAACTTAGCATTACGCTAATACAGGGTGGGCAAAAATAAGGGTCCTATTTTTAAAAATTCATAACTTTTTTATTTATTGATTTTTTTTTGATTTTTTTTTAGAATAAGTAAAGGACCCCTTCCGAAGCAAGCATGAGCCGTATTAGCCCTAAGGAACGTACCCTCATTTAGAAAACATTAGTTTTGCTTAAAAAACTCAAAACAGTGTAAAAAACAATACTTTAGTTTTTGTAAGTTTTAAGAAGTGTTTTTCGGCTAAAATTTGTTTTGTTTATTTCAAAAAATCTCGAAAGGGTCAGTCTACACACACATAAAGTTTGGTGAGTTTAACTTTTATTTTGTGGAAATTATTCAAATTCAAGTTATTCAAATTTAAAGATAGGACCCTTATTTTGGCCCACCCTGTAGTAATAGCTGGCGATATCACTAACAATAGTGGTCAACCAGAGAAAGGGGCTTATATAATAGTAATATGAAAATATCTTTATGGCAAGTAAGCTACACAGAGATTTTTTTTGTTTAATTCCCAAGGTAAATCATCAGGCAAATTGACTCGGGAATTAAATGTTTCTGTGTAGCTTACTTGCCATAAGTACACTACTACTATGCTCTATACACATTGAGCACTGTTGAAGCAAATACTGAATATATATATATATGTATATATATATATACAAAATATATTATTTTATAATATAAGTGTATATACATGAAATAGTAAAATAATAATATATATATATATATATAAGAGAGTAAATATGAAATAAAATTTCAAACAAAACGTAAAATAGGTTCCTGTGAAAATAAGAACACAAACGCATCGACATAGCAGGACCAAGATATTTCGGTCGAAGATTTCAACTATATTTGTTTTGTGATATGGCTTTATTAAAAACGAAACACAAATTTTATACAAAAGAAAAAAATCTAGGAAGGTAGAAACGGTAATAGGAGGTTGGAGGCAATCTACTACAATCAACATCTATTGCCTCCTTCCTCCCACTACCATTCCCCCCCCACCCTCCCTAGATTTTTTTCTTTTGTATAAAATTTGAGTTTTGTTTTATATAAAGCCATATCACCAAATGAATATGGTCGAATCCTTTGACCGAAATATCTCGACCCCGCTATATTGATGTGTTTGTGTCCTTATTTTCACGAGATTGTTACCTTGTTTGTCTATATTTCCTTAACAAATATATATATATATATATATATATATATACAGGACCGGCGGGACAGTTATAAAAGTGTGGGGGGGGGGGGCCCGGTTAAACACATGCATATATAACTTCATTATTGATGACCGTAAAGTGGGGGGGTGGGGGTGGGGGGGGGGGGGCTTGAGCCCCCTCTATCCCCCCCACCCAGTGCCGCCGTCCATGCTATATATATATATATATATATATATATATATATATATGTAAGTAAATGATAAGAATAAAAATTGTGCAAAATACAATATCTATTAAGTCATCAATTGTTCAAAACAAGGGGTTTTAAATAAGAGAAATTTTATTATTCCTTCCTTAAACCATGGCTTAGCCAAGACTGTTCGAGGCTTTACTAAGTGCGCTGAATTGGTCTTAAAAGATAGCAGATTTGTAATGGAAGACTACATCAAATTTGTTGCTAAGGTTGTTGAAAAAAATGGTTGGACCTGTATAATAGCCAGGTACGTACTAAGATGGAGAACTGTTGCCACATCTTGGGATGTGCCGTTCAGAGCACCATTCTTTCCTGCTTGACTGAGTACAAAATCGGCTTCAAAATCTAGTGGCCGATGATCTCTTCTCGACGGCCTCTATCTCAGAACAGACGTTGCTAGTCTTTCTCTACTCTATCATCATTTTCATAGCAAGTGCTAAACTAAGCTCCAATCTCTGTCCCTCCCCCCCCATTAAAACATTCACAGCAAAAACTACTCGTCTAGCTACAACCACTGTAAATAATTTTCCTTTCTTCCTCTGTATACCTGGAGCTAAACAGAACTTCCATGAGCAGAGTTTCTTTCCAAGAACTTCCCGTCTGTGGAACACATTACTGCAGGGCTGCTTCCCAGCTGACTTCAACATGGTCGTTTTCAAGTCCAATGTTAACAAATTCCTGTTGAGGTGTCCTCTTAAATAATCAAATTCTGCACAGTTTTAACCATCGTCTCCAATCTCCAACGTGTTCATCGCGCCATCCACCTGACAAATTTATTAACTTTTATCCTCGAGTGGCCTTTGGGCCATGATAAGCGGTGACTCGTAAGTAGATAAAAAAAAAAAAGTATAACTTTAACGGAAACTTCAATTGTTTGTTACTTTATAATCAATAAAAGTTTGCTTAGATTTTTTTTATTTTCATATGTAGCTTAACAATTATACGTTTTCATATGTAACTGGGTATGGATTCCGTCGAGCTTCACCAAAGACAAGAATAGAGGGGAAGACTTAGATCGAAACTGGACAATTAGGCCCCACCCTCATCAGAGGATTAATTGTGGCCTGATTCAACAAATAATCCGGTTGTTGATGATGATGATGTTGATGATGATGATGATGTTGATGATGATGCTGATGATGAACAATTATACGTTTTCATATGTAGTTCAGTAATTACATTCGGCGAGACTTATGGCCAGGCCCTGTATATTAAGTCCATAAATAATAATAAAACCCTGTCCAAATGTTTAACCCTTCAGACCCCCCCCCCCCCGGTCCATTTTTGAAATACTTACAGTTATCCTCGTCTGAATTGTCTCCACAATCATTAATGTTATCACACCGTTCGATGGCATAAATACAGAAACCATTTTTGCATTGAAATTCCGACTTGCTGCAAGAAGGCAACACCGTCGTCACATTTGGCGTCACGACAGTTGTAGAAGAAGGTGTTGTAAAATCTGAAAAAAAAAAAAAAAAAAAAAAAAAAAGTTAGGAAATGTTTTTGTTGCCTGGGAGTTTTTTTTTATTATTATTTTCATTTTTGTGTCGCTTTTTATTTTTAAATCGCATAAATACTTTAGAGGTTGTTTTTTTTAAAACTGAAATTTATAACTAATTAAAATTAAATTAATAACTAATTAAAATCAAATTTATAACTAATTAAAATTAATAACTTTAAATTTATAACTAATTAAATTTATAACTAATTAAATTTATAACTAATTAAAATTAAATTTATAACTAATTAAAATTAATAACTTTAAATTTATAACTAATTAAATTTATAACTAATTAAAATTAAATTTATAACTAATTAAAATTAAATTAATAACTATTTAAATTAATAACTTAATTAAATTAATAACTAATTAAAATTAAATTTATAACTAATTAAAATTAATAACTTTAAATTTATAACTAATTAAATTTATAACTAATTAAATTTATAACTAATTAAAATTAAATTTATAACTAATTAAAATTAATAACTATTTAAATTAATAACTAATTAAATTTATAACTAATTAAATTTATAACTAATTAAAATTAATAACTATTTAAATTAATAACTAATTAAATTTATAACTAATTAAATTTATAACTAATTAAAATTAATAACTATTTAAATTAATAACTATTTAAATTAATAACTATTTAAATTTATAACTAATTAAAATTAAATTAAGACATTTTCTAGCATGATAGAGGAAGTCCACTTTCCTTGCAGCAGCCTTGGCAGTATCTTCTATGTATTTGTTCCAATTCATGTTACCTGTGAATGTTAGGCCGAGGAGTTTGAATGTTGGACTTTCGGATAAGGTCATGGCAATCGGTGGTTGAAAAGGTTTCTTATAATTGTTAAAAGGAAAGAAGTTTTGTCTTCGTAGGATTAAATGTTCCCGACCATTTATGCTCTCATTCCACTACAGACTGGAGATCATTTTCTAAGGATTCGGCCATTAACTTGGATGTGTGTGTGTGTTCGGTTTGTTCATATGTCGAGAATAGAGAATGGTGTCATCAGCAAATATACTCATCTCGGACGCAATTGCATGAGAGAGGTCGTTTATGAAAATCAGGAATAATAACGGTCCAAGGATCGACCCCTGAGGCACACCAGCATTAACGTCATGTTGTTTAGATTTGTAATTTGATATTGTTGGTTAATGACACAAACCACGTTAAAAATAAAAATACAAAAAAAAATTTAAAATAATACAATTTAACCACAAAAAATAAGAAAAAAGGTAATAAGGAAATGTTAAAAAAACACACCATTATTCTTCTCCCTCGATTGTACTAAGCATTATTATTAATATTATTAACATTATTATTATTATTAATATTATTAACATTATTATTATTTTTATCATTAATTATTATTATGAATTGTTGTAAATAAGTTTGAACTGGAAACGAAAGTTGTCTGTTATGATTAAATGAATGGTAAAAGTCTCATTATTTGTTTATGACATAATCGCTGAATTCGTGTACATTTTTTTAGAAGTTAATATCAAAAAGGTAAAATGGTGAAATAAAAATCTGAATGGATAAATGTAAATTTATCACAACTATATTACCATCAAAACGGGTTACTCTAATTTCAAGTAATAACACTCTTTTGAAATAATGTATTTAGATTAACAAACAAAACCCCAAACACAAACATTTTTTACCTCATTTGCATAACTATTTTTTTTTAAACAGCTTATAATAAATTAATGTTTGGTGTTATTCAGTTATAATTTAATTGTCCTATTTTCCTATATATATGGAATAGTTTTCGATATTAATAGTTATTAATTAAAGTGATTTAACAAAAAACAGATACATATGAAAAACTTTGAATTTTATAGCAATTTCTTTTAATTTATGACATCTTATCTTCTTCTCTTATATAAAGGGAAGTTGTCTGTGTGTGTGCAGCTAAAACTTGAAAAATACAAAACAAAGCCCCACAAAGTTGGTATTTTCTTGATCGGCATTGCCCTGGTAGAATAATATCTAAAATTTAGAAAAAAATATTCATTCTTTGACCCTAAACTGGCGCAGATTTTGTCAGGGGTGTTTAGCCACTAACTAAAACGAACTAACTTTGATTTTTTTTCATGAGTTACTTCAGTGACATCGACTCATCCACCGAGTTGTCTGTATGTCTGCAGAGAGGAATGGGCTGGACAGAAAAGAAAGAGAGTATGTGGAGAGGAACGGGGCAAGATGTAAGACCATGTGCGTCCCTCTCTACAATCGCCGACCCCCAACGCTGTGTGCCATGGTTTTCTGTTCATCTTCCTCGTTGTTCTTGTTCTGGCCATGTTGTCTATTCCCCTGACGATCGCTGACGGCACAATCACTGGTTTACAAGAATGAAAGCAACAGACTCACATAAGAAAACACAAACTTGATACATTGTGCACAAATCAGTTGTACTCTGGGCGTGTGTGTGTGTGTGTGTGATACCGTCGTGGAAAAGGAAATGGACCCCTAAACGCTAGCGTCCATGTCAAGATAATTCATCACAGTCGCTCGGTTGAAGTCAGCTCATCTCGGATCTGCTCGCCTCCTCTACGAGTCGCAAACTTCTGCAAAACTAAGTTAAACTCGTCAACTGCTGTAAACTTGTCAACTGTCGTAAACTCGTCAACTGTCGTAAACTCGTCAACTGTCGTAAACACCCCAATATACTTAGTTCTGACTGGCAATCCTAAGTCCGGTCTTTTGTCTTAGTCAATAGAAGCCGACAACTTCTGTGCCACTCCTACCCATCCTACTTCCGATTGTCTTTGTGTAAGTTGGTGAATCATTTCCCGCTATTGTCTTTTTACCTATCTTACTTCCGACAGCTTCTCCTTTTTGTAAATCATTTCCTATCATTGTCCAGGGTTTCGGATCTTGCCGAGGGGTGTCCATAGTATCAGAGAGAGAGAGATACGTTACACTTTTACGTTTCAATAGAAAGATATGTTACACTCTTACGTTTCAATAGAAAGATGTTACACTCTTAGATGTTTCAATAGAAAGATGTTACACTCTTAGATGTTTCAATACAAATACGTTACACTCTTAGATGTTTCAATAGAAATACGTTACACTCTTAGATGTTTCAATAGAAATACGTTACACTCTTAGATGTTTCAATAGAAATACGTTACACTCTTAGATGTTTCAATAGAAAGATATGTTACACTCTTAGATGTTTCAATAGAAAGATATGTTACACTCTTAGATGTTTCAATAGAAAGATATGTTACACTCTTAGATGTTTCAATAGAAAGATATGTTACACTCTTAGATGTTTCAATAGAAATACGTTACACTCTTAGATGTTTCAATAGAAATACGTTACACTCTTAGATGTTTCAATAGAAATACGTTACACTCTTAGATGTTTCAATAGAAATACGTTACACTCTTAGATGTTTCAATAGAAATACGTTACACTCTTAGATGTTTCAATAGAAATACGTTACACTCTTAGATGTTTCAATAGAAATACGTTACACTCTTAGATGTTTCAATAGAAATACGTTACACTCTTAGATGTTTCAATAGAAATACGTTACACTCTTAGATGTTTCAATAGAAATACGTTACACTCTTAGATGTTTCAATAGAAATACGTTACACTCTTAGATGTTTCAATAGAAATACGTTACACTCTTAGATGTTTCAATAGAAATACGTTACACTCTTAGATGTTTCAATAGAAATACGTTACACTCTTAGATGTTTCAATAGAAATACGTTACACTCTTAGATGTTTCAATAGAAATACGTTACACTCTTAGATGTTTCAATAGAAATACGTTACACTCTTAGATGTTTCAATAGAAATACGTTACACTCTTAGATGTTTCAATAGAAATACGTTACACTCTTAGATGTTTCAATAGAAATACGTTACACTCTTAGATGTTTCAATAGAAATACGTTACACTCTTAGATGTTTCAATAGAAATACGTTACACTCTTAGATGTTTCAATAGAAATACGTTACACTCTTAGATGTTTCAATAGAAATACGTTACACTCTTAGATGTTTCAATAGAAATACGTTACACTCTTAGATGTTTCAATAGAAATACGTTACACTCTTAGATGTTTCAATAGAAATACGTTACACTCTTAGATGTTTCAATAGAAATACGTTACACTCTTAGATGTTTCAATAGAAATACGTTACACTCTTAGATGTTTCAATAGAAATACGTTACACTCTTAGATGTTTCAATAGAAATACGTTACACTCTTAGATGTTTCAATAGAAATACGTTACACTCTTAGATGTTTCAATAGAAATACGTTACACTCTTAGATGTTTCAATAGAAATACGTTACACTCTTAGATGTTTCAATAGAAATACGTTACACTCTTAGATGTTTCAATAGATGTACGTTACACTCTTAGATGTTTCAATAGATGTACGTTACACTCTTAGATGTTTCAATAGAAATACGTTACACTCTTAGATGTTTCAATAGAAATACGTTACACTCTTAGATGTTTCAATAGAAATACGTTACACTCTTAGATGTTTCAATAGAAATACGTTACACTTTTAGATGTTTCAATAGAAATATGTTACACTCTTAGATGTTTCAATAGAAATATGTTACACTCTTAGATGTTTCAATAGAAATATGTTACACTTTTAGATGTTTCAATAGAAATATGTTACACTCTTAGATGTTTCAATAGAAATATGTTGCACTCTTAGATGTTTCAATATAAATATGTTACACTTTTATGTTACACTAGAAATATGTTACATTTTTGCCCGAGCAATGCCGGGTAGCCCTGCTAGTTCTATATGTTGTTGTTGTTGAAATTATCGACAATATTTTATCGGTCATTAAATCTTCTGTTTCCAGCTCCCTTTAGTTGCGGTCTACACTTGAGAAGGCTAAATAAATTGGTTGCGACAACTTGTGGTCATCATAGCTGTTTGCAGGGCACAGACTACAAGTTGGTCCTATTATTGAATGATCAGTGTCATCAATCCACTGCCGTCATATCCAAGAGAGGTCAACATCAAAAGAGAGCTGTCAGATCTATTCAGCCACAGATGGGCTGGACGATGCAAAACCGGGCAATTCAAAGTTAAGTGCACACACGCACGCGCACACATAAAAATCGCAACAATTACTTACTGCAGTTGATTTCATCCGAATTATCAGCGCAATCATTTTCTCCATCGCAGCGCCACGTGTGATGTATACAGTGGCTATTATTGCAAACGAACATCCCAGTCGGACATTTAATATTGCTGCAGTTGTTCTCATCGGAACCATCAGGACAATCTTTGGCACCGTCGCATCGCCAAGTTTGTGGAATGCAGGAGATTGAGTGAGAATTACATGAAAACTCGGTCGAAATACAGCTTTCTGAAATTAAAGATTTGACGATGTTTAAAATAAATGAAGCGGAATTATTGGTAGGTTGAGAGATAATAAGCATTTTGTATGCAAGAAGTGTACGACAATGGAGATGGATGAGAACTCGGATGTGGAGAAAGTATATATGGATGGCAAAGCTATTAAGGTTGTCGAGAAGTTTTGTTAAATTAGTGATACCATTGGAGCAGAGGGTGGAGCAGGTGCTAGTGTGATTACAAATGTTAGGAGTGGGTGTAGTAAGTTCAGGGAACTTCTGCCATTACTAACCAGCAGAGCATTACCACTGTCGACCAAGGGAAGAGTCTATCAGTCATGTGTATGCATTATGATGATGTATGGAAGTGAAAACTTTCCAGTGAGGGTTATTAAAAATTTTTTTTTTTTTTTTAAATCTCCGTCTGAATAAATGAAATTGAACTAATATTTATACTTGTATTTATAAAAAAGTACTTCGCTTCGCATCCAGGGCAAATGAAAACTTTCGGGGCCTTGCTTTGTCTGGCTATCCTACTTGTAAGCATCAAAAAATCCTGTTATATTTTTAGGTTTCAGTTCTCTTTTGTTTATGTGTAAGAAAAATTAAGATACAGATAATTCTTAAATATGTAATATTTCCTTGAATTTTAAATGATTTATTGGTCCCCCATGTTAATTGGAAATAACTTTTTTTATCACTGATAGACAGGACTTTTTCCCTTTGTCTCCTAAAAGTATATTTGGATGGCAAAGTTATTAATGTATCAATGTCATTCAGATGTTTTGTTATCTTGATAATACCATTGGAGCAGACGGAGGAACCAGCGCTAGTGTGATTGCAAGAATTAGGAGTGGATGGAGTAAGTTCAGAGAACTTCTGCCATTACTAACCAGCAGAGCATTACCACTGTCGACCAAAGGAAGAGTCTATCAGTCATGTGTATGCATTGTGATGATGTATGGAAGTGAAACCTGCCCAGCGAAGGGTTAAGGACATGCGTTGCATGGAGAGAAATGTTACAATGAATGTGTAATGTGAGTTATGAAGACAGGCTTAGATCTGATGACCGTAAAAATTTTTTTAATTTGGACAGTACAGGGAGATGTGTGTAGAACAGACTTCGATTGGTCTGGTCACGTTGAAAGAATGGATGAGAGTGCTTGGATTAGATGTAGAACAGTTGAGGTAGCAGAGCGATTTGGCAGGGAAGGCTAATGAAAACATGGGAAGAAATGATAAAGATAGATTTTGTAAGAACATTGTCATTTCCATGGAAGGTGCTCGATTGAGCTTTAATCTCCGTCTCCTCGTAAGACTTCCACACTCGTCTTCCTACCACAACTGCAAAAAAACTTTCTGTGTGTGCTTAATATCAAACATTTCTATAAACAGTTTTTTTTCCAAGAATTTATCTGTGGAACGTGTTATCATGGGAATGCTTCCTTACAACCTACAACATAGTCATCTTCAAATACAATGTCAATTAACACCTGTTATAAACTTTTGGCCAACCCAATCTAACAGGGTGCTTGTAAACCTGTGTAGTCTCAAATTTCTGTCCTCGGAAAATTTAGATCACGTGATATTGTAGACGGTGAAAACTCAAATCATGTCCCCCTCATCTGAAATTATCATGCGTGTTCATCAATGGATTTTAAATAAAACAGAAAATAATTAAATTTACTTTTTTTTTTTAATTGATATCAACGAACAATTTAAAAAAATATATCTTTAATTAAATATAACTTTAATTAAATATAACTTTAATTAAATATAACTTTACTTGTTTTAGTTTGTATATTAAAATAATCCTTTTTTTAACGAATTTAGTTAAAATTTATTATTTATTACAAAACAAAAAATTAATTTTTTTTCAACAAACAATTAAAAAAAATATCTTTAACACAATACGAACGAAAAAAGTTTGTGCTTCTACACAATAAAAGTTATTTTTAAGTAAATTCGTTGAAAAAAGGATTATTTTATAAACTAAAACAAGTTATATTTAATTAAAGATATTTTTTGTAATTGTTTGTTGAAAAAACAGATTCTTTTCTTTTTCGTTTGAAATAAATTTATGTATTTATTAATGAAACTTACGTCTTGTTTGTATTCGGTTGATATCAATTAAAAAAAGTAAATTTAATTGTTTTCTGTTTTATTTAAAATCGGTTGATATCAATAAAAAAAAAAGTAGATTTAATTGCTTTCTGTTTTATTTAAAATCGGTTGATATCAATTAAAAAAAAGTAGATTTAATTGTTTTCTATTTTATTTAAAATCCATTGATAAACGCGCATGATAATTTCAGATGAGGGTACATGATTTGAGTTTTCACCGTCTACAATAATATCACGTGATCTAAATTTTCTGAGGACAGAAATTTGGGGCTACACAAGTTTACAAGCACCTAGAACAGTTTAGGTAGCATATGTCAGTTCACATGGAAAGGTCTTGAAAACATGGGAGGACGTGTTAAGAATGGACTTGAGAGAAAAAGGGATAAATAAAGACCTGACCACAGATAGAAATTGACTTCAAAACTAACCAAACTAAAAGCCATCCAATGCATGCCAGCATGTAAAACGGATGTTAAACCGAATATTATGATGATGATGACGATGTATGTAAATACATTTACATTGCGTGCATTTGCACATTATTCTCAGTTCTTTTAACAACTCGTGCATTTTTAAAAAAATTGTAATTGGACGGATGCATTCCTTAATTTAGAATTTGTTTTTTCATGTTATTCACATGTTTTTTCATCTTATCTGTCCTCTTTCCAGATGCCAACCGGGGTTTCAACCAACCAGACGGTTCTGGGGGTTGTTACACCAAATCAAGTACAAAACACTTTTAAGGTCATACCCATGTGTGCGTGAATAAAATATTCCCAACACGTGTGCAACTGTTTATAAATTGGATGTCAAATATCCCTAACCACAACCACAACAATACTAGTGAGTAAATGACCGCATTTTGGATTCCATAGTTTGTCCTGGTATCCATTTGGATAATCACCCCTGCATCTTTAGAGATTGCACAGAGTTGGAGTAGCTTTCTCTAAGTGGAACACATCTTAAATATTCTTCAACCCTTTCCACGAATGACAATAGAACTCAACCAATCAAAACCTAATATTTATTTGTTACCCCCCCCCCCCCTCACATTCCATGCGGGTTTTTATTTACCATTTCTTAAAGAAATACAAAACAATTAACATCGTTTTTCACCTTCTTTGCAATTTTTTTCGTCCGAGTTGTCGTGACAATCATCGTCAAAGTCGCACGTCCAGTTGGCCGGAATACAGCGGCCATTGCTGCAGGCAAAATCACTCGAGGAGCAAGTCGGGTATGCTGAAGTTATAAATAAATTACATCAATATTAGTAGGTATCCCAAACCAAAATTTTATTTTAAAAAAATTTAAAAAAATTTTTTTAACGTGATTAAGTACATCTTTGCAAAAGTAATCATGAGACCAAAGTTTCAGCCATGAATATCCAACAGACATGGTTAAGCAGAAATATAAGAGAAACAATCTTTTTATGTAAATATGTCAATCACAAGAATGGGTTCACTCCTCTTGAGTAGTAAAAACATTTAAAACCCACATTTTTTTTAACAGTATAAAAAGTATTGTTAAAAATAGGGGTGGGACGTAATGGGTGAAAATTTCAGATTCATGCGAGTAGTATTTTTTTGTGTTCATTTATACATAAATAACACTAAATAATCAAACATTTTGAAAATTTTGCAAAATTCAGAAGGTGCAGGCCAAAAATAGCCGTTAGGGCTCCACGGGACTCAAAATCCATCATTTTTCGGTGAAAAAGTGGTTTCATGCGACATTGCAGGTCCTAAAACATCCTCAAAAGCTATGAATGGATATAGATGGTTAAATCTGATATAGTACTTTAATTTAGGACCATTTTCAGGCTGTGAAAGGATTTTCATGAATGTAAAATAGCCAAAAACTAGTGGCCTGCACCTTCTGAATTTTGCAAAATTTTCAAAATGTTTGATTGTTTAGTGTTATTTATGTATAAATGAACACAAAAAATACTACTTGCATGAATCTGAAATTTTCATCCATTACGTCCCACCCCTAATTTTAACAATACTATTAAAAACTATAACAAATATTGCTAAAAACTATAGAATATATTAAATAAATAAATATAAAAGAAAAACCATAATTTTGTTTTTCAAATTATTACGTAAAAAATAGGGAAAAAATGTTAAAATGGGGAAAAGAATAGAAAAAAATTGTAAAAATGTTAAAGAAATGACATTATATATGGATGCAAAAACAGAAAAAAAATTGTTTAAAAAGATATAAAGTGAAAAAAACTGGAAAAAGATGTAAATAAATTAACAGGCAAAAATGAATAAAGATGTAAAACAGATGCTTAAAAAAGGAGAAAATATAAAAAAATAAAAAAATGTGAAAAGATAAAAAATATGAAAAGATAAAAAAATGTGAAAAAATAAAAAAATGTGAAGATAAAAAAAATGTGAAAAAATAAAAAATATGAAAAGATAAAAAAATGTGAAAAAATAAAAAATATGAAAAGATAAAAAAATGTGAAAAAATAAGAAAATGTAAAAAGATAGAAAATTAGTTTTAAAATACAAAAAGAAAAAAGAATTTAAAATACAGCCTAATCCAAACTGACAGATTAAATTAGGATCAACATTATTACATAAAGTTCGGTATGTGTATATGTTTATATATTTCTATGTACAGTATTCACTCCTAAACTAATTAACCAATCATTATGCGTTTTGGAACACAGCTATTAGGTGTAAGGGGTGTTTATGTGGGCTATATTCGGTTTAATTTAGTTATATGCAAAGGGGGTAAATAATATGAAGCCCATCATGAAAATTTAATTGGAATAAGAATTCTAGACATAAAATTTAATATCATTATATCTTTATTTTAATCTTCGTAAAAGGACATAAAAGTGGTGCAAAACTGTTTGTGAAATTCATTTTACCCGTCCTGTGGTGGGATATTCTTATAGTTATTTATGATATGTAATAAAATAAAACCAATTAGAAATTATTAATACTCAAAAATGAATGATTAAAATCAGTTTTAAAAATTCAATAGTCATCCATTCATGTGTGAGGCAGCATTTGTTTGAATATATTCAAAGAAGAGATTAATTCCACTGTGTCTTCATCTAAGACATTATTTCTTGTGTCTTCATCTAAGACATTATTTCTTGTGTCTTCATCTAAGACATTATTTCTTGTGTCTTCATCTAAGACATTATTTCTTGTGTCTTCATCTAAGACATTATTTCTTGTGTCTTCATCTAAGACATTATTTCTTGTGTCTTCATCTAAGACATTATTTCTTGTGTCTTCATCTAAGACATTATTTCTTGTGTCTTCATCTAAGACATTATTTCTTGTGTCTTCATCTAAGACATTATTTCTTGTGTCTTCATCTAAGACATTATTTCTTGTGTCTTCATCTAAGACATTATTTCTTGTGTCTTCATCTAAGACATTATTTCTTGTGTCTTCATCTAAGACATTATTTCTTGTGTCTTCATCTAAGACATTATTTCTTGTGTCTTCATCTAAGACATTATTTCTTGTGTCTTCATCTAAGACATTATTTCTTGTGTCTTCATCTAAGACATTATTTCTTGTGTCTTCATCTAAGACATTATTTCTTGTGTCTTCATCTAAGACATTATTTCTTGTGTCTTCATCTAAGACATTATTTCTTGTGTCTTCATCTAAGACATTATTTCTTGTGTCTTCATCTAAGACATTATTTCTTGTGTCTTCATCTAAGACATTATTTCTTGTGTCTTCATCTAAGACATTATTTCTTGTGTCTTCATCTAAGACATTATTTCTTGTGTCTTCATCTAAGACATTATTTCTTGTGTCTTCATCTAAGACATTATTTCTTGTGTCTTCATCTAAGACATTATTTCTTGTGTCTTCATCTAAGACATTATTTCTTGTGTCTTCATCTAAGACATTATTTCTTGTGTCTTCATCTAAGACATTATTTCTTGTGTCTTCATCTAAGACATTATTTCTTGTGTCTTCATCTAAGACATTATTTCTTGTGTCTTCATCTAAGACATTATTTCTTGTGTCTTCATCTAAGACATTATTTCTTGTGTCTTCATCTAAGACATTATTTCTTGTGTCTTCATCTAAGACATTATTTCTTGTGTCTTCATCTAAGACATTATTTCTTGTGTCTTCATCTAAGACATTATTTCTTGTGTCTTCATCTAAGACATTATTTCTTGTGTCTTCATCTAAGACATTATTTCTTGTGTCTTCATCTAAGACATTATTTCTTGTGTCTTCATCTAAGACATTATTTCTTGTGTCTTCATCTAAGACATTATTTCTTGTGTCTTCATCTAAGACATTATTTCTTGACAAATTACAGTTTTGTTGCTTTCTTTGAAGATTTATCCACAAAATTATCGATAACAAGAAAGTCTTTGTGGTGTACGTGGGTAGCAGTGATAGTAGATCTAAGTGTGAGAGTGAAAAAACTCCGACTTCCTCTATTTATGACTAATTAAATAAAAAATTATTTTAGATTGAGCAGGACTAAATATTAAAATCGAAAAAAATTGAGCCAAACTAAAATTTTGTTTTCTAACAAGAGAGACCAATATGTGGCAGAAATCACTGACTGAGTAGATTTATGTATGTGACTTTTGTTAAGGAAGAAATAGGCAGAAAAACTGACTTTACCAGATGTTATCCATAATTTGTATTAAAAGGAAAGCAAACAATTAGAAATCCTTAATGATCGTCAACAAAAACAGCATCTTAATCAGCCGTACCATTCACGTTGCAAACCACAATTTGGTTATATATATAATACTAGCAGGGCTACCCGGCGTTGCCCGGGACCATAAGAAAACAAAATAGAAGAAGTTAAATATCATGTGTAACATTTTTATATTAAAACTTCTATCTTTCTTTCTCTCTCTCTCTAGCCGTCTCTTTATCTTTCTCTTTTTCTCTTTTAATACTGTAATGTAAGTAAGGAGGCCTTCACAGAACTGCGTTAAGTACCGTTAAAATCAAAGTATGAAGAGAAATAATGTTGATAATCATTATTGATCCCAGACAACGCTGAGTAGAACAAATAGTCTCAGCCAATTCCTAATTTCTTACCCCTCCCCCTGCCCCGATTTCAGAATAATATGAAGATAAATGATGTTGTTAAAGACAATAATCGGAAGAGATGTAATATATGCCTGTTACCAAAAGTAATAGTGTAATCTTACAATTTTGGATCCCAGACAACGCCAAGTAGAACAAATGGTCCTGGTCAATTCCTACTTTCTGCCATCTCTCTTCATTTCAATATATTAAGAAAATACGTAATGTTGATGAAGTCAATAGTTCGAAGAGATTTACTATATATCGCTTACCAAAGGTAATACTGTAATCTTACAATTTTGGATCCCGGACAATGCCGATAGAACAAACGGTCCCGGTGAATTACTAATTTCTTGTCCCCAAACCCCATTTCACAATAATATGAAGATAAAGGATATTAAGCACTTTGGATAATGACTCCCGGGGGTATACAACATTCTAAAAAAAAAAAGACAAATTCTTTATCCCGGGCAACACTGTGTTTAAACACACTTGCTCTACCAAGTATATCGAGTACTGTTATGAACACTTTTGGGTTACTACCTGCTCTATCCAGGATATTCATATGAATGAGAAAAAAATGAATGTAAATATGAATGAAAAAGGTAATGTACAAAAATGAATACAAAATAAATTGGATAAAAAATGAATAAAAAAAAAATGAATAAAAATGTGAATGAAAAAATTAAATGAAAAAGTGAATGAAAAATAATGAATTGCTGGGATTGAGCAACCCTTGCTTCACTACAGAAATGTTCAGAAGAGATACGGTTATCGATTGAGCACTTTGGATAGACTCATTTCTACCACTTACCAGATATTATAACGTATTGTTAATATTATAACTCATGGGCTACACCATGTACTTTGTCTAGTATACAAAAAAATTAACAAAAAACAAAGACGTTCATTCTCCCGGGCAACACTGCGTTTAAACACACCTGCTTTATCTAAGATATTGAGCACTTTTTGGATTGCTACATACCACTTTTTGGATTGCTACATACCACTTTTTGGATTGCTACATACCACTTTTTGGATTGCTACATACCACTTTTTGGATTGCTACATACCACTTTTTGGATTGCTACATACCACTTTTTGGATTGCTACATACCACTTTTTGGATTGCTACATACCACTTTTTGGATTGCTACATACCACTTTTTGGATTGCTACATACCACTTTTTGGATTGCTATATACCACTTTTTGGATTGCTACATACCACTTTTTGGATTGCTATATACCACTTTTTGGATTGCTACATACCACTTTTTGGATTGCTATATACCACTTTTTGGATTGCTACATACCACTTTTTGGATTGCTATATACCACTTTTTGGATTGCTACATACCACTTCCGACATGAAATACTGTAATGTTACTATTATGATTCTCAAGCAACACCGAATAGATTTTCTTGTATAAAATAGTATAACAAAATACAATGATTTTATTTTTCCGGGCAACGTAGCTGCTCTATCCAGGTTATTGAGCACTTTGGATTGACTAACTTATACCACATACCAGATATTATAATGTATTGTTACTATCGTGACTCCCGGGCAACACCATGTACTTTGTCTAGTATACAACAAAATAACAAAAGACAAAGAAGTTCTTTCTTCCGGGCAACGCTGCGTTTAAGCACACATCCTCTATCTAGGATATTGAGCACTTATTGATTACTGTTTCCATATGAAATACTGTAAATCTGTTAGAAACCAGATCACACAATGCGAGAGATTTATTTATCTTTTCAAATAAATGAAAACATTTATTTAAATCCAAATATTTCGGCTTCGTAAGACATTTTCAGTGGTATACAGACAATTTTTTCTTTTTTTTCTTCATTGTCGAGATTTAACGACGTCGCCACCGCCGAGGATACCTGATTTCTCCCGATGTTATTGGAGAGACTGTTTTTCCAAGTCCGGATAAAGCTGATACGTATGTATGGATATTGAATGCAATATTACAACATTAAAAAGATTGGTTAATGAAAAATAGGAAAATCTGTTAGAAACCAGATAACACGATGCAAGAGATTTATTTTTTTATTTTTTTAAATAAATGAAAACAATTTTTTAAATCCTAACATTTTAACTTAACAAGCCCTTTTCAGTGGTAGACAGAATTTTTTCTTCTGATGTAGCACAATTGCATTATATATATATATATATATATATATATATATATATATACACACACACATATTTTTCCCCACTACTACTCGCAGTGTTCTTGGCTCTCGTTAGATCTAGCCACACTGATGTGTCTTAGACAACGAAACTTGTGTACGTGGATAATTATATTTTATATAAGGTATATCTAATATATAAGATTAAGATTAAGTCAGTAATTCTTGATTTTAGACTGAAATAGCTTCCATCCTAAAACATCAATATTTCATTCCGGATAGCCATTTCCTTTTCTTTATCGGTGGTCTATGTTGTTAAGAAAAAATTCTAATTTGATACAATTTTTTTGCAAATATAATTATTCCTGCTTTTTAAGCATAACTCAAATAATATAAGAGAGATAACTCATTATAACAAGAGTTATCTACCTTACATAAGCATTTATTTTTATATTTATTTTCTATATTAATAATATTATGTAACGCGTTTGTGTATATTTTTTGCCTGTACGTGACTTACATTTTTTTTTTCTAATTTAATATTAATCTAATATTCATTGAAATAAAAAAATAAAAAATATACAAACTAAAATTTTATTTTATTCTTTTTGTATAACATTGAAAATGTGCAAACAAAAAATAAAATAAAAATAAATGCACCAGGGTGTATCTTATACTAACTGCAGTTTTTCTCATCGGACATGTCGCCACAGTCATCTTCATGGTCGCACATCCAATGTTCAGGGATGCAAATGGTATCTGGACACCGGAAGTAACCTTCAGAACATTGGCGATATTCTGTTAAAAACAAACAAGAAAACATACAATTACAAATTGAGTTCAGGACACAAAAAAACAAAGTTTGTGTCATTTGATTCTAGGGGTGACTCCACTTCGATGTTCCCTGATTTTCCTTTGTTCAGTGTGACAAGTTGTTCAGTTTATTCAAAAGTTTAGTTTCATATAAGTAGGTTGTTTTGTCTTACGGCATATCAACTCTTTTCAATTTTATGCTTAATCCAGTCATTTGGATAACAGTTTTTATGCTTCAAATTCTTAATATCTTCTAATATAGGGTGATCCCCTCCCTCAAATCCCAACCCTGGAATCATTAATAAAATCACAATTCCTTTCTGCAATCAAAAAATATTTGGCACAAATAAACTAAAGTCTATTCATGACTTGTCCACCAAGTTTCAGTCATTAATGTCCAACAGTCTTTGTTTTATTGCTGTTCAACGATAAGCAAACCTTGATACGACATGTAAAATTGTCAAAAACTTGCAGAAATGATTGAATTTTTTTTTTACAATTCCATGGCTGGCATTTTTTCATCAACCTATATTTTCTAGAGATTACTTGTGCGTTTACCAAAAAAGAAAAAAAAACTCAATATATCTCAGGAAAATCAGATAACGGGTTAAAATATTAGAAATCGAATTGAATCTTTTCAAGATTTGTACGCAAATAATAGGAAAATGCAAAATAATCCTACGTTATTAGAATTATAAACTAGGGACACAAAAACAGACATCGATAATCATAAGCAATCAAAAATATCAACACAAACACAAACTATGCACATCCGACAGAATATACGTGTTTCTCATTTTTAAAATGTGTGTTTCTCATTTTTAAAATGTGTGTTTCTCATTTTTAAAATACGTGTTTCTCATTTTTAAAATGTGTGTTTCTCATATCACTTAAAGAGGTTTTCTGTTTCCTCGTTAAATGAGCAACTTGAATAAATGTATCAAACCTCAGGTTGTCAGGCTTAAGTTTGAAATAGCATTTCTATCGTAGAACTGCTGAGATTAACAAATAACACATAATAACATCGCACAGATCACAGATAGACGGAGAAAAAGCAAAAATAGACGGAGGATGTAGAAATTTGGTAAAGAGCAGAGATGTTGCGAAGAGTGCAGGATCGACAAAAAACATGAATAGGGCTAAGAAAATGGAGAAACACCGAAAAGAATATGGACATGGCAAAGAGTATACGTAGGACAAAGAAGTCAGACAAGGCAAACAGCAAGTGCATGTCACAGAGCATGGATAGAGATGTCAAATAGCTTGGACATGGCAAAGTGGACAGAAATGTCAAAGGATATGGACATGGCAAAGTGGACAGAAATGTCAAAGGATATGGACATGGCAAAGTGGACAGAAATGTCAAAGAATATGGGCATTGCAAAGTGGACAGAAATGTCAAAGGATATGGACATTGCAAAGTGGACAGAAATGTCAAAGGATATGAACATTGCAAAGTGGACAGAAATGTCAAAGGATATGAACATTGCAAAGTGGACAGAAATGTCAAAGGATATGAACATTGCAAAATGAACAGAAATGGCAAAGGATATGGACATGGCAAAGTGGACAGAAATGTCAAAGAATATGGACATGGTAAAGTGGACAGAAATGTCAAAGAATATGGACATGGCAAAGTGGACAGAAATGCCAAAGAGTATGGACATTGCAAAGTGGACAGAAATGCCAAAGAATATGGACATCGCAAGGTACATTAGCATACATGGTAAAGCGTATAAATGGGTCTAATAGAATGGCCAAATATGGCAAAGTGCACAGACAGACAAGTACAAAAAAAAAGCATGTACAGACAGACAGGTAAAAATGATGTAGTGTGAAAAGGCTACAGACAGAGCAAAGCGTACACAATACAAAGAAACAAAAATTAAAACCCCAGAAAACAAATGATGACCCCAAAGTTGATACAAACCCTTCATGATATCTTATATAAAATCTCCGGTACTTACCACATTTGAGTTCATCACTGCCGTCTAAACAGTCAGGCTCGTGGTTACATTTTTGTACTGATGGAATACACTGGCCATTTGAACAATTAAACTCATGTGCTTGGCACGTGTCTAGATGGAAAAAGGGGAATAAAAAATAATGGATTAATTTCTCTTTTTTTCTGGAAAAACAAAAATTTTTAAATTGTTTTCATTATGATCTTTTTCTTTTCACTGAGATTTTAACGACTTTGTAATTGGAGTTGTTCATCGAAACACATTTCCTGACCCGACTATCGTCAGTTTATTATATTTAGTGCGATCTATCGACGTGATTAATGACTGTTCAAACAAAAACACAATTTATTCACTTAAATTAATGCTCTGTCAGAGAAGTCATCGAGCACTGTCTATAAGTGTAAATGCGAAAATTTGAGCTGATTATAAAAGTTGATACTCATTAGTGATCAGTTATGGTAAATTCCTCCAGCATTATATCGACTAATAAGCCGAACGAGACAGCTGAGATGGACTTTTAGTCAATGATGGCTAAAGGTCCAGGGTTGGTGCGTTCGTTGGATATTTTACATGGCAGTAATATATTTTTGAAGTTAAAGGTAGACTGATTGCCGAAAAGAGAAAAGGTTACTTAAGTAAGATTGACATTTGATCACCTGTTTACAATTGGTTAACTTAATCATGTGACATAAACGAATTTGAAGTTAAGACAGTTGCGTTCTGGAATTGAGAAGAGAAGGAGAATCGTTATATGAAATGCCGCTAGATATGAGTGTAGCATAACTTAAGGGAGGGGGGCGTGTTCTTCGATCCCCATTGTGAACAACTTGCCGGCGTTGTGTTGTAGCGGACAGAACACAGTTGTTCGCCACATCTTATTTCAGACTTCCTGTCGATGACGTCATATCCTGCACCGTAGTCCTAATTAAAAAATTTTAAAACTTCTAATGAATTTTCCACTTTCTTACTTAATCTTAACCTGATGCGTGAATTTCCGACTTTAACCTTAATTTTACACACCCGCATCTAAATATCCTACTAGATTTGGGCGTTAAAATCCCCGAGCGGATGATCTAGTCAGAAACAACTCATAGTTATGGAAATGGATCCACAGTTCAAGATGAATCATATTTGTTTCCTTTCAGTAGAAACACTTTCCAGCTCAAGTTCAAGAGAAAAGCATCATCAACCCTTGTCCAGAGAGATGAACAATATCTCGAGGGGCCCTTAAAGCACGATCTAACATATAAACTTGTCAGATTTTCAAGTTTCACATCCAATTAGCATTTAAGTTCACAAATCAAACTTTGCTTCTGACCAGCCAATTTTTATTTGTTATTGTTGTACTGTGTTATTGGCAATATAATAATGTACTTTGCTTCAATTTATTTTTTAAATTACTTAGTCCGACTCCAATGACTGCTAATATAAAACATTTTAAAATAATCCCCTGAAATAAAAAATAGCTAGGGGTATAACTCATATTTTAGATTGAAGAATATAATAGGAGTTGTCTACCTTGTGTGCAAACAAATAAATATTAAAAACTAAAATGACTTCACTAGGCCAACGCCTGGCATATACAGCTGGTGGAACATAGATTTTATAAGCTAGTGGGGAGGATATTCTATAATAAGTCATAAAAAAAAAACAAGCTTTGAATGTAAGACATTAATTTCGCTGAAAGAATGGACAGATGCGTAGATTATAAGAGAATTTCCTTAAATCAGCTGAAGTAAATGACTTACTGTTTATGGCCATGCAAGTTCCATTGTTATAAGTTTCGCCTGGCGCACATAAGCAGTGTTCATCTCCAGACTGAATCAAAGTATGGCGGACATAATTCTCACACAAGCAGGTTCGGTTATGCCAACCGACATGTTGTACATGAGGTTTGGGCATGCACAGTTGTGAGCACATGCCATTATTAAGGGAACAAGCACTGGGAGCTGAAAGAGATTGAAAAGATATTGAAAAAACAATACAACAAAATAAAGATAACAAATAGATGATAGAAAAAAAAAAAGATAAAAAATAATGAAAGTAATAAAAATGAAAAAATGAAAAAAAGAATAAAGAAAAAAAAAATTAAAAAAAGAATAAAGAAAAAAAACAGAATAAAGATGAAAAAAAATAAAAATGAAAAAAAAGATGAAAAAAAGAAAAAACGAATAAAGATGAAAAAAGAAAAAAACGAATAAAGATGAAAAAAGAAAAAACGAATAAAGATGAAAGAAAAAAATAAACATAAAAAAGAAAAGAAACATAAAAAAAGAATAAAGATGAAAAAAGAAAAGAATAAAGATGAAAAAAAAAGAAAAATAAAAAAAAAATGAAAAATGAAAAAAAATGAACAAAAAAGAAAAGATGAAAAGAATTAAGATGAAAATAAAAAAAAGAATTAAGATGAAAAAAAAGAAAAAGATGAAAAAAAGAATAAAGATCAAAAAAGAATAAAGATCAAAAAAGAATAAAGATCAAAAAAGAATAAAGATCAAAAAAGAATAAAGATGAAAAAAAGAATAAAGATTATAAGAAAATGATGAAAAAAAAAGAAAATAAATATGACAAAAAAGAATGAAGCTGAAAAAAACGAATAAGACGAAAGAAAATAAAGAATAAAGATGAAAAAAAAGAAGAAAAAAAAGATGAAAAAAAAAGATAAAGATGAAAAAAAAAATTAAGTTGAACAAAAAATTCACTATCCTTTCTACACTCAAACCAAAAAATTCACAATCCTTTCTACACTCCAACCATAAAATTCACTATCCTTTCTACACTCCAACCATAAAATTCACTATCCTTTCTACACTCCAACCATAAAATACACTATCCTTTCTACACTCCAACCATAAAATTCACTATCCTTTCTACACTCCAACCATAAAATTCACTATCCTTTCTACACTCCAACCATTAAATTCACTATCCTTTCTACACTCCAACCATAAAATTCACTATCCTTTCTACACTCCAACCATAAAATTCACTATCCTTTCTACACTCCAACCATAAAATTCACAATCCTTTCTACACTCCAACCATAAAATTCACAATCCTTTCTACACTCCAACCATAAAATTCACTATCCTTTCTACACTCCAACCATAAAATTCACTATCCTTTCTACACTCCAACCATAAAATTCACTATCCTTTCTACACTCCAACCATAAAATTCACTATCCTTTCTACACTCCAACCATAAAATTCACAATCCTTTCTACACTCCAACCATAAAATTCACTATCCTTTCTACACTCCAACCATAAAATTCACTATCCTTTCTACACTCCAACCATAAAATTCACAATCCTTTCTACACTCCAACCATAAAATTCACAATCCTTTCTACACTCCAACCATAAAATTCACAATCCTTTCTACACTCCAACCATAAGATTCACTATCCTTGCTACACTCCAACCATAAAATTCACAATCCTTTCTACACTCCAACATAAAATTCACTATCCTTTCTACACTCCAACCATAAAATTCACTATCCTTTCTACACTCCAACCATAAAATTCACAATCCTTTCTACACTCCAACCATAAAATTCACAATCCTTTCTACACTCCAACATAAAATTCACTATCCTTTCTACACTCCAACCATAAAATTCACTATCCTTTCTACACTCCAACCATAAAATTCACAATCCTTTCTACACTCCAACCATAAAATTCACTATCCTTTCTACACTCCAACCATAAAATTCACTATCCTTTCTACACTCCAACCATAAAATTCACTATCCTTTCTACACTCCAACCATAAGATTCACTATCCTTTCTACACTCCAACCATAAAATTCACTATCCTTTCTACACTCCAACATAAAATTCACTATCCTTTCTACACTCCAACCATAAAATTTACTATCCTTTCTACACTCCAACCATTAAATTCACTATCCTTTCTACACTCCAACCATAAAATTCACTATCCTTTCTACACTCCAACCATAAAATTCACAATCCTTTCTACACTCCAACCATAAAATTCACAATCCTTTCTACACTCCAACCATAAAATTCACAATCCTTTCTACACTCCAACCATAAAATTCACTATCCTTTCTACACTCCAACCATAAAATTCACTATCCTTTCTACACTCCAACCATAAAATTCACTATCCTTTCTACACTCCAACCATAAAATTCACTATCCTTTCTACACTCCAACCATAAAATTCACAATCCTTTCTACACTCCAACCATAAAATTCACAATCCTTTCTACACTCCAACCATAAAATTCACAATCCTTTCTACACTCCAACCATAAAATTCACTATCCTTTCTACACTCCAACCATAAAATTCACTATCCTTTCTACACTCCAACCATAAAATTCACTATCCTTTCTACACTCCAACCATAAAATTCACTATCCTTTCTACACTCCAACCATAAAATTCACAATCCTTTCTACACTCCAACCATAAAATTCACAATCCTTTCTACACTCCAACCATAAAATTCACAATCCTTTCTACACTCCAACTATAAAATTCACAATCCTTTCTACACTCCAACCATAAAATTCACTATCTTTCTACACTCCAACCATAAAATTCACTATCCTTTCTACACTCCAACCATAAAATTCACAATCCTTTCTACACTCCAACCATACTTGGTACAAATTAACTTCAGTCTAAGCATGAAAAAAAATTATTGTATAATTAAAAGTTATACAATAACATTTTATATTTTTCGTAAAACTTTAAATGTTTCATTGAAAATACATCCTTAAAATGTACTTGTATATCATACAAAATTTAGTATCAAATTTTTGTACAGGGTGACCTGCTAAAATGCCACCCATAGAATCGTTAATAAAATTCCCAATATTTTTGGTAATTCAATTATATTCGGTACAAATAATCTTCAGTCTATGCCTGACTTGCCCACCAAGTTTCAGTCATGAATATCCAACAGTTTTATAATCTTTTAATGATATGCAGGGACATTTTGGTGATCAACTCATCAGTAGGTGTGATCTGTAATGGACTTCATTCACCGGACTTTGACGCTCCTTTTTATCTGTGGGTTTATCAAAACAATTCACAGACTTTTCCGGAACTGAAGACAACCAAAATCAAAGCAACGAGTGTGTAGTGTTATTGACAATTTTGTACGTCGTATCCAGGTGTGCATATCATTGAACGGTGATAAAACAAAGACTGTTGGACATTCATGACTGAAACTTGGTGGGCAAGTCAGGCATAGACTGGAGTTTATTTGTACCAAATATAGTCGAGTCTGATCAGTACAAGATGGGTAACCATTTGGGAATACCAGGCGCTATATGTAACACCTAGCTATGGGCAAATAACGTTGCCAACGCACAGTGCCTAGCGTGGCGACTATGGTAAAAACCCCTGAATGACAATCATCAATAATGGTGGGCGGAAACCAGGGAGGGGTTCCTCTGCAAGGAGTGATAAAAAAACCTGATAGTGATGATGGTGATAGTTGGATTGCAGAAAGGACTGAATTTTCTTACACGTTTCATGAGTGGCATTTTTTGGGGGTGGGGGGTGGGGGGTGGCTCCTTGTACAACAGGTCAATATGTGAACAAATGTCCGACTAAAGAATTGGTGAAATTGCTTCGTCCGAAAATAATGGTTTTGCTTCATTTACTTACTGTTCTGCGACAACTGATGAATCGCTTTTAGATCTGTAATGCCGATGATGCTTTGCTTAAACACCGACACGCCATGGCCCGTATTTTTATTGGCCGTCAGTAAGGCATGTCTGCTTAGATCCGTCCAGTAAATATTCTCCTGAAACAGAAAACACATTAGAAATAAAATTTTAAAGAATTCAAGGTTGTTTAGTACATATACTAAAATACACAATTAGACTTATCTTCAATATTGCCTGGTTAGCAAATATGTTGAACATCTATCCATGAAACTATTTGATTAAATATCATGTGTTAGATGGAACAGCATTCCATCAAGAAAATAATATTTAAAATGGGAAGTAACTCTTTGCCCGTTGTTATCTTCCTTGAGATAAACTATTTTTGGAAAGTGGAGGTATGTCCCTTGCATTTCAGACCAGCCAATATTTTCATGGACGTACGTTGCAGAACAACTTCAATTAATACGTCCTCATTATAAAAGTAATTCTATTTCAGTTGTAAATATATAATAAATATTATTTGTTGAGCTATACGGAAGCGTTTTTATTCAATTCATTCTTTATATCCGTCAGCCAACCCATTTGAAAAGGCTAATCTGCTTTATTATTGAACATAAAAACTTACCGACCAGGGGGGGGGGGGTCTCGTATCTGGAGCGGATATTAATTTTCTATGCATGGACTTCGTATTGAAGTAGACATTACTATTTTAAAGACACCAATCCATTTCTTGTGTGGTTCTTTCTCTTAGCTAAATATTTCTCCCATTGCTGACCTGCCATCTGCAGCGTGCATCTATGCATCCCACCAAACATGCAACATTGCGTATGTTTATACCAAAATACATTTTTACAACGCATCAGTAACTCAAGTGATGCGCTATCTCAGAGAATATAATCTGGCAGGATAATGTCACCAACCAGAAAATACAGGATCATGCAGGGCGACCATCTATGGTGGATCTGCTAATTTTTTTTCATATTTTTCTTTCATTACTTTTTCTTTTTTCATTTTCTTTCATTACTTTTTCTTTTTCCATGAATCTATCCACACCTTTCAGTCGACTATGATCGCTAACAAATGACGCAAAATAAATTATAATGAAGAAAACAAGTTTGTCTCATTTTTCTCGTAGAATGATAAACCAAGAGGGTAAAGAAATCAAACCCTTAGCTGCTGCTGATGATGATAATTCAATATGTAGGGTGCGGACGATATTTGTTCACAAGATTACTGGAAAAATAACACAGTAGCTTAAGTTTTTGAGATTTATTCATCGAACTTTCGTTTTCATGACTTGTTCTGTTGAATTCATTCATCGAACTTTCGTTTTCATGACTTGTTCTGTTGAATTCATTCAACGAACTTTCGTTTTCATGACTTGTTCTGTTGAATTCATTCAACGAACTTTCGTTTTCATGACTTGTTCTGTTGAATTCATTCAACGAACTTTCGTTTTCATGACTTGTTCTGTTGAATTCATTCAACGAACTTTCGTTTTCATGACTTGTTCTGTTGAATTCATTCAACGAACTTTCGTTTTCATGACTTGTTCTGTTGAATTCATTCAACGAACTTTCGTTTTCATGACTTGTTCTGTTGAATTCATTCATCGAACTTTCGTTTTCATGACTTGTTCTGTTGAATTCATTCAACGAACTTTCGTTTTCATGACTTGTTCTGTTGAATTCATTCATCGAACTTTCGTTTTCATGACTTGTTCTGTTGAATTCATTCATCGAACTTTCGTTTTCATGACTTGTTCTGTTGAATTCATTCATCGAACTTTCGTTTTCATGACTTGTTCTGTTGAATTCATTCATCGAACTTTCGTTTTCATGACTTGTTCTGTTGAATTCATTCAACGAACTTTCGTTTTCATGACTTGTTCTGTTGAATTCATTCAACGAACTTTCGTTTTCATGACTTGTTCTGTTGAATTCATTCAACGAACTTTCGTTTTCATGACTTGTTCTGTTGAATTCATTCAACGAACTTTCGTTTTCATGACTTGTTCTGTTGAATTCATTCAACGAACTTTCGTTTTCATGACTTGTTCTGTTGAATTCATTCATCGAACTTTCGTTTTCATGACTTGTTCTGTTGAATTCATTCAACGAACTTTCGTTTTCATGACTTGTTCTGTTGAATTCATTCAACGAACTTTCGTTTTCATGACTTGTTCTGTTGAATTCATTCATCGAACTTTCGTTTTCATGACTTGTTCTGTTGAATTCATTCAACGAACTTTCGTTTTCATGACTTGTTCTGTTGAATTCATTCAACGAACTTTCGTTTTCATGACTTGTTCTGTTGAATTCATTCATCGAACTTTCGTTTTCATGACTTGTTCTGTTGAATTCATTCATCGAACTTTCGTTTTCATGACTTGTTCTGTTGAATTCATTCAACGAACTTTCGTTTTCATGACTTGTTCTGTTGAATTCATTCAACGAACTTTCGTTTTCATGACTTGTTCTGTTGAATTCATTCATCGAACTTTCGTTTTCATGACTTGTTCTGTTGAATTCATTCAACGAACTTTCGTTTTCATGACTTGTTCTGTTGAATTCATTCATCGAACTTTCGTTTTCATGACTTGTTCTGTTGAATTCATTCAACGAACTTTCGTTTTCATGACTTGTTCTGTTGAATTCATTCATCGAACTTTCGTTTTCATGACTTGTTCTGTTGAATTCATTCAACGAACTTTCGTTTTCATGACTTGTTCTGTTGAATTCATTCAACGAACTTTCGTTTTCATGACTTGTTCTGTTGAATTCATTCAACGAACTTTCGTTTTCATGACTTGTTCTGTTGAATTCATTCAACGAACTTTCGTTTTCATGACTTGTTCTGTTGAATTCATTCAACGAACTTTCGTTTTCATGACTTGTTCTGTTGAATTCATTCAACGAACTTTCGTTTTCATGACTTGTTCTGTTGAATTCATTCAACGAACTTTCGTTTTCATGACTTGTTCTGTTGAATTCATTCAACGAACTTTCGTTTTCATGACTTGTTCTGTTGAATTCATTCATCGAACTTTCGTTTTCATGACTTGTTCTGTTGAATTCATTCAACGAACTTTCGTTTTCATGACTTGTTCTGTTGAATTCATTCATCGAACTTTCGTTTTCATGACTTGTTCTGTTGAATTCATTCAACGAACTTTCGTTTTCATGACTTGTTCTGTTGAATTCATTCATCGAACTTTCGTTTTCATGACTTGTTCTGTTGAATTCATTCAACGAACTTTCGTTTTCATGACTTGTTCTGTTGAATTCATTCAACGAACTTTCGTTTTCATGACTTGTTCTGTTGAATTCATTCAACGAACTTTCGTTTTCATGACTTGTTCTGTTGAATTCATTCAACGAACTTTCGTTTTCATGACTTGTTCTGTTGAATTCATTCATCGAACTTTCGTTTTCATGACTTGTTCTGTTGAATTCATTCAACGAACTTTCGTTTTCATGACTTGTTCTGTTGAATTCATTCATCGAACTTTCGTTTTCATGACTTGTTCTGTTGAATTCATTCATCGAACTTTCGTTTTCATGACTTGTTCTGTTGAATTCATTCATCGAACTTTCGTTTTCATGACTTGTTCTGTTGAATTCATTCAACGAACTTTCGTTTTCATGACTTGTTCTGTTGAATTCATTCATCGAACTTTCGTTTTCATGACTTGTTCTGTTGAATTCATTCATCGAACTTTCGTTTTCATGACTTGTTCTGTTGAATTCATTCATCGAACTTTCGTTTTCATGACTTGTTCTGTTGAATTCATTCATCGAACTTTCGTTTTCATGACTTGTTCTGTTGAATTCATTCAACGAACTTTCGTTTTCATGACTTGTTCTGTTGAATTCATTCATCGAACTTTCGTTTTCATGACTTGTTCTGTTGAATTCATTCAACGAACTTTCGTTTTCATGACTTGTTCTGTTGAATTCATTCATCGAACTTTCGTTTTCATGACTTGTTCTGTTGAATTCATTCATCGAACTTTCGTTTTCATGACTTGTTCTGTTGAATTCATTCATCGAACTTTCGTTTTCATGACTTGTTCTGTTGAATTCATTCAACGAACTTTCGTTTTCATGACTTGTTCTGTTGAATTCATTCATCGAACTTTCGTTTTCATGACTTGTTCTGTTGAATTCATTCAACGAACTTTCGTTTTCATGACTTGTTCTGTTGAATTCATTCAACGAACTTTCGTTTTCATGACTTGTTCTGTTGAATTCATTCATCGAACTTTCGTTTTCATGACTTGTTCTGTTGAATTCATTCAACGAACTTTCGTTTTCATGACTTGTTCTGTTGAATTCATTCATCGAACTTTCGTTTTCATGACTTGTTCTGTTGAATTCATTCAACGAACTTTCGTTTTCATGACTTGTTCTGTTGAATTCATTCATCGAACTTTCGTTTTCATGACTTGTTCTGTTGAATTCATTCATCGAACTTTCGTTTTCATGACTTGTTCTGTTGAATTCATTCATCGAACTTTCGTTTTCATGACTTGTTCTGTTGAATTCATTCAACGAACTTTCGTTTTCATGACTTGTTCTGTTGAATTCATTCATCGAACTTTCGTTTTCATGACTTGTTCTGTTGAATTCATTCATCGAACTTTCGTTTTCATGACTTGTTCTGTTGAATTCATTCATCGAACTTTCGTTTTCATGACTTGTTCTGTTGAATTCATTCAACGAACTTTCGTTTTCATGACTTGTTCTGTTGAATTCATTCATCGAACTTTCGTTTTCATGACTTGTTCTGTTGAATTCATTCAACGAACTTTCGTTTTCATGACTTGTTCTGTTGAATTCATTCATCGAACTTTCGTTTTCATGACTTGTTCTGTTGAATTCATTCAACGAACTTTCGTTTTCATGACTTGTTCTGTTGAATTCATTCATCGAACTTTCGTTTTCATGACTTGTTCTGTTGAATTCATTCATCGAACTTTCGTTTTCATGACTTGTTCTGTTGAATTCATTCATCGAACTTTCGTTTTCATGACTTGTTCTGTTGAATTCATTCAACGAACTTTCGTTTTCATGACTTGTTCTGTTGAATTCATTCATCGAACTTTCGTTTTCATGACTTGTTCTGTTGAATTCATTCATCGAACTTTCGTTTTCATGACTTGTTCTGTTGAATTCATTCATCGAACTTTCGTTTTCATGACTTGTTCTGTTGAATTCATTCATCGAACTTTCGTTTTCATGACTTGTTCTGTTGAATTCATTCAACGAACTTTCGTTTTCATGACTTGTTCTGTTGAATTCATTCATCGAACTTTCGTTTTCATGACTTGTTCTGTTGAATTCATTCAACGAACTTTCGTTTTCATGACTTGTTCTGTTGAATTCATTCAACGAACTTTCGTTTTCATGACTTGTTCTGTTGAATTCATTCAACGAACTTTCGTTTTCATGACTTGTTCTGTTGAATTCATTCAACGAACTTTCGTTTTCATGACTTGTTCTGTTGAATTCATTCAACGAACTTTCGTTTTCATGACTTGTTCTGTTGAATTCATTCAACGAACTTTCGTTTTCATGACTTGTTCTGTTGAATTCATTCAACAAACTTTCGTTTTCATGACTTGTTCTGTTGAATTCATTCAACGAACTTTCGTTTTCATGACTTGTTCTGTTGAATTCATTCAACGAACTTTCGTTTTCATGACTTGTTCTGTTGAATTCATTCAACGAACTTTCGTTTTCATGACTTGTTCTGTTGAATTCATTCAACGAACCTGCCATTGACTTTGAGATGACTTCAAAACCGGCCACATGCTTTTGTAACTATCTCCCGATTTTGCTGATCCTGGCCTTTAGCTTATTCTTTGTGTTGCAATTGAATCGGTTGGTGTCTCGTTCCACTGCGTCCAACACAAAGCAGTCAGGTGAGCTGGGAGGCGAGATGTCAGATGAAGGGTGGTGAACAAAGTCCTGACAGCCATTTCTTCTGGCTGGTATGGCAGGGAACCGAGTCTTACTGTCAAATGTATGGTCTACCTACAGATAATCTAGGGTTTCATTACTTTGCGGATGTAACCATCGGTGTTCAGTCTGATGCCTCAACTGGATGGAAGAATAACAGCGTAAATAACCCAAAATAAATTGAAAAGAAATCAAAGCCTTAGCTGCTGCTGCTTCAATATAAAAGGGAGAAGGCTCGATGGCTTCATGATATGTCATCTTTTGAATGTAGTCCGGCACGGCCAACCGTGAAATATTGTAACATGCAGGCCGACCATCTATGGTGGATCTTCTAATACAGAAGAGCCTCAGATGGGTTAGGATTAGGAGCAAGGGTTAGGGTTAGGAGCAGCACATCTGGAGAGAATGACGACCAGGACAACTTTTGTATTATCAACTGCGTAAACAAAGGGGGGGAATCGGGGAACGTCCAAACTAAGATTCAAAGATACAGGGAAAAGATAACTTGAAATAGATGAATATCAGCACCAGCAATTGACAAGATCATGTGAAAGACAGAAAACAAGTCGAGCAATCTGATTGCGGCCGGCTTGTCGTTATAAAACAGTTATCGTCGCTGCAAGACGGAGTGCATATGATGAAGCATTTTGAGCTCCGAGCAGTTTAAAATTATCAAAAGAGGCAAGGGTGTCCGAGTACCATGAATCTGTCTTGGTACAGGCATTCCTGCTAATTTTTTATAGACATATACAAATAAATTGAATGCTTACCTTGTAGACAACAATGGCATATGGGTGGGGTATTTCACCACCGCGGACAACAATTTTCTGGTCGGCACCATCTAAATCCGAAGATACAATTTGGTCGAGATAGGCATCCGTCCAGTAGAGCCGCCTCATCTGGTGGTCGATAGTTATGCCGTTCGGCCAGACTAAAGTATGTTTGCCTTGCACGATGTAAGTGACGTTTCGACAATCCATTGTCGCTTTAGCAATACGAGGAAGAGAGGATGACCAGTCAGTCCAGTATAAGTAGCTGCAGAGAGAAAAAGAAAAAAAGAACTTTTGTGCAATCTTTTTTGAAACATTTGGGAGGGGAGGGGGGGGGGTGTAAGAAGCAAATTAAAGGATTATGTGGAATTATAACAGAGTGTTACAACCCCGTACAAAATTAGAATATTTGATTTTCGGTTTTATCGTTTTCATAGCGACACGTGTGATGCAGCCTCTTCTTCGAAATGAGCATCGTCAGGTTGAATATGTTGTGTTATTGTGGATAATATATGAGGTCGGAAAATAAAAGGAAAAAAGAGTATGATGAAGAAACAGCAATAATAAAGAAATGGTTGTATTCAGACAACAATATATAAACAGAATTCAGCAGTTTAAAGGATTTTAAATTCTACAAATGTGGCAACAAATTTCTGGGCTCTGTTGCTTTCCGGCGTGGGGGAGTGGGAGAGTGGGAGAGTGGGAGGGCTAAATTATTTAAATCCTATTTGAGTCACTTAAATTAGTGAAATTGGATTCCCGTTACAATTTATTTTCAGAAGTGATACGCTAATAGTTATTTATTTTTTTATTCCACGCAGGCATGCAAACTGTGACCTATTTGCGCTCTGTTGTGATACTGCATGAAATCTGTTTTTAACAGCCAAAAATGCAATTAACCAATGGTAGCCTTATTTCCTGGGTTGAGGCAATGGTCTAAATTATTTAAATCCTATTTGAGTCAAGTAAATTAGTGACATTGGATTCCTTGTATGATTTTATCTGTTCTGTGCTATGTCCAGGTAGAGAAATCCTTTTTGACTGAGGCAATTATCAAAGAAAAATCAACACCAACAAGGAAATACAACCTACTTTGGCGTCATCTGGGAACTATCATAAAAAACAACTGCTGCAACAATATAAAAGAATTCTGGTTGCACCTCGTAAATAGGCCATCTGACGGTAAATGCATCATCGTCGTGAAAATCATGTAAAAATGTACAACTACGTGAAACATGTCCACGCAGCTAGAGTTGACAGCCAAAAAGAGGACAAACCACATCTTCAATCTCACGCATGCATTGTGCAAGTATTTTTTTTTTTTTTTTTTGCGCAGAAGACGAGTTCATTCACTTGGTGCACTGATTCGGCATTTAAAATATGAAAAAAATCAGACTAATTAAATGGCCGGGAGAATGAAAGAAAGACTGAATCAAAAATCTTAATTATCTATATAATAAAGTTGTAGTTGCTGTTTGTCTGTCCACAAACTCCTAGCGTTTTGGAGATAGACCCCATAACCATATATTTTCTGTCAGTACAAGATGACTTCCCAAAAATGTCACCAATTGATTCGTTAATAAAAATCAATTTCTTTCTGCAATTCAACCATATTAATATAAATAAACTTCAGTCTATGCCTGACTTGTTCACCAAGTTCCTGTCAGGAATATCCAACAGTCTTTGTTTTATTGCTGTTCAATGATAAGCACACCGCGATATGACGTTCAAAATTGTTAATAACTGACTCCCCTCTCGGCATGGCTCTGATTTTGCCTGCTATGACCATTTTCTTCAGTTCAGGAATAACCTGAAGATTGTTTTGACAGACATTATCTTTGAGATAAATCCACTGATAAAAATCTAGGGGGGGGGGTGTGGAGGCTAAAGTCCGGTGAGTGTGAAGCCCATTCAGGATCACACCTCATACTGATAAGACGATCACCAAAGTGTCCCCGCATATCATTGAACGATGATAAAACAAAAACTGTATGGACAGTCATGACTGAAACTCGATGAACAAGTCGGACATAGACTTAAGTTTATTTGTACCAAAAATGGTTGGATTGTGAATTTTATTAACGATTCTATCGATAGCATTTTTTTCAGGGGTGGGTGGGTGGGCTGTACATTATCCAGAGCACTTTGATAAATATATATCATTTTTAACAAAGACGGAACAATAATATCGAGGGTTCGCCACTCATGCCGACAAACTTTATTTTTTTGTATAACTTAAATGATATACCAGCACGGTGACCCGCCATTGCTCGGCATTGAATGAGGTGACTTTGTTTTTACTCTCTGAATTAGTGTCTTTACATATAGTTTAAATTTTATCTAAATCAGATATACGGTTTTGAAGTTTTAAGGGCGTTCTGTCCCCATGGGTTACTTACAATCGAAGACACAAAGATATTCGGCACATAAAGTAGAGATTCGGGACCACTTCCATTGTCTTCCCCAGAAAATGTTATACATATGATTTAAATTTCATCAACATAGGATACATTTGAAGTTTTAAGGGGGTTATGCCCTCATAGCTCTCTTAGGGGTGCACTGTAAGATTTTGGAACACTTCCATTGTCTTCCCCGGTAAATTTTACATGAGAATACACTTCTATATTTTATGTAGATTCTCTAACCTTTCTTTCGATAGGAAACACTCACACACCCCCATACATAGATATACAGACATTGAGTTTTATATTCATAGATATTCTGAAACTACAATACTCAAACCACTTGGAGACGGATATTTCATTTTGATCAAAAGTTTAACATTGACATCCATAAAAAGGAAATGCAGCTTTTTACTTTATGTATAACTTGAAAATGATAAAAATAAAATTAAAAATAAAAGGGGTTCAGGGCTTGGAGCAGGAGTACACAGGAGTCCTCATTGATTCTTGGAAAATGTTGGGTATGCCTCAAGACTATAAACTTACAGAAATCTATTCCAATTACTTGCGCTCCATAACATCCAATCAATGCCAAGTACATTCTTCAGCCCCACTCCAAAAATTGAACTGTATAAAATGTTTACAAAAATAATACGAAGAAAGGTAAAATGGCACAAAACGATATAGAATTCCTTATTCAATCCCGGGCAATGCTGGGTAGCCTTGCTTGTTGGAACATAAATCATGAAATTCGGAGGAGTTCTAAAAAAGTTGAAAGCCAAAATATCCTTGTTGAGATTTAATAAGATTTCGTCAAATTTAGTCAAACTAAACCTTTCCATAACCAACCCAGTTTCCCTCGATGTGGAGGAGACAAGATTTATGGGTTTTCAAGATAAACAAAATTTGAGGCCACACGATTATGACCAGCTATCTGATTTGCGCAGTTTCTTACCAAAAGTTGTGGGCCAATCGTTTAACTAACCATGATTCTTTAGGGTAGGCATGTCAAACTCTGAATCCCTCCGAGAGCAATGTGGGTCAATTTGTGTTGGCTTGAGGGGCTGCACGTGATTACTTAAAGTCGTTCAAGAAAATTATTGCAGAATATTTTTGTTACTTACAAACATACAATATATATATATATATATATATATACACATATACACACACACATGATTTTCTTTTTCCAATCATTTCTTTTGATAGTACAAAAAAAATTATAATAAGTTTTATTAAATTAATGGAGTTTTCTAAAATTTTAATTCATGGGGTTAAGAAAAATATGAGATTTTGGTCACACCCACCACTCCACAGATGCACTCGTGTCTTTTCTGCTTTTGCGATCAATAAAATGTGATCAATATCGTTTTTAGGTTCAAGAAATATTCTGAACAAAGAAAATTATGCCATTTTTCAGTGAATAAAAAGCAATTTTGGCCGTTAAATGACGAAAAAATTCAGTATCTTTTACGCGGGCTGCAAGTGTGGTTGTAAAGGACCACATACAGCCCACAGGCGACATGTTTAACATGTCTGCTCTAAAGGTGATGTGTTTTCAGACAAAGAACACCTTGAGAGATTGGAAATATTAAACACATAAATGACACAAAGATCAAAGAGACTAATTATGAAAGTGAGACCATAAGATCTCTCGTCAATCCGTCTCCAAGCTTTGGAACCCATGTTATTTGCTGAAAATGTAAATAAAAAAAAAAAAAAAAAAAGGAAAAAAAAAAGGAAAAAAAAAAAGGAAAAAAAAAAGGAAAAAAAAAAAGGAAAAAAAAAAAAGGAAAAAAAAAAATTCTGAGAATGCAAAGACTTACCCAAAATGAGGATCAAGTGCTAACGAGCGCGGCTTGTCCAGGTATTCCGTGCCGTTTAGAAGAGTGCGTCTAAATCGTCCATTCTTTCGAGCGACTTCCAATTTCTGCGCTTCTGAATCAATCCAATAAATGTTTCCAGCCGTCCAATCGTAAGCCAAGCCCTCAATCGCTTTCACATTGTCTTCAACGATAATCTCAATGCTGTGATTTCCGTCCAAACATAATCGCTGAATTGGAAATCGAAAAAGACACAGAAAAACATTAGTTAGTTATAATGATAATAACGTTAATACAGCAAAGAAAGTTGTTTTGTGGAAGATGATTAGACACATCTATACACATGATGTTGTAGCAATATTGGGTTAGAGTGTGTCAAAATAATGTTAAAAACGGTATTTCCCACATAAGTTTAGAATAAACAGAAAAGTGGAAAATTCCATTAGAAGTTAAAAGATTAGAATTAGGGTGAAGTGTCAAAGACAGGAAGTCACTAGAGACATGTAACAGATAAGCTGATAAAATCTTTCTCTTCTGTTTGTGAACCACAAGAGAAAGTCATTGCGTTTCGGACAGCTGATCATCATCCGTTCTTTTTTTATTAACGTGCATGTAATGAGGCATCCTCCACGTCCAAATAGCTGGCTAGTTGCATACATGGCAGATCTAACTCCATATCTCCAAGAAACTATCATAAGAAACAACTTAGGTTGGCCTCTCCCCCATGTACCAGGGATTTTCAAATCCTGAGCTATCTTGATGGCATCATTCGAGTCTATGAGAATAGACTTCTAACTGTTCATGGCTGATGGAATGAAAATAATTTAGCCGCCATGAATTTAATAATAGTTTAGCCGCCATGAATTTAATAATAGTTTAGCTGCCATGAATTTAATAATAGTTTAGCCGCCATGAATTTAATAATAATTTAATCGCCATGAATTTAATAATAATTTAATCGCCATGAATTTAATAATAATTGAATCGCCATGAATTTAATAATAATTTAGTCGCCATGAATTTAATAATAATTTAATCGCCATGAATTTAATAATAATTTAATCGCCATGAATTTAATAATAATTTAATCGCCATGAATTTAATAATAATTTAATCGCCATGAATTTAATAATAATTTAATCGCCATGAATTTAATAATAATTTAATCGCCATGAATTTAATAATAATTTAATCGCCATGAATTTAATAATAATTTAGTCGCCATGAATTTAATAATAATTTAGTCGCCATGAATTTAATAATAATTTAGTCGCCATGAATTTAATAATAATTTCAGTTTGAAATTTCGTAAAGATTCCAGAGTCCAACAACAAGAAGGAGGTTGGAGATTAAATCGGCCGAAACGTTTTAAGATTAACATCCAAGACGAGAACAGTAGTCCGAATAATCCAAATGATCAATCCTCATCTCAAAACTTCAAAAACATAATATCAACCGATGTCGCGTTATTTCATGCCAGTACCAAATTTAAATGTTTATTTAAAAAACGTTTTTTTTTAGTTATTTATTATTTTGTAAATCTTATGAATGACACCTGCCATAGTGTGAACGCATTGATTTCCTGGGCTTGCATTCATTGAAGCTCCAACCTCTAGCAACTGACTTGCTAAACACCCACAAAATTATTACCCCCCCCCCTCGCCAACAATAATCCTGAGCACGTTTTTGATTCCCATGTGTCTAACACACGTGGGAATGCCTACTAAGTCAGAAAACAGCACATCTCCCACGACTTTCGAAAGCATTTTTTTTTCACGCTCAGAATTGCTGCCTACATCTGTTGTTGGTTGCCGAGACACTGCATCCTTACCTCCGCCCCCGCCCCCCGAAATTCGACAAAACTACACCTCCCCTACACACACATGCATATCATGATTCATACACTGTTTATTTCCCTGACAATTGTACATTATCCTACATGCTATACATACACTTTTGATGAGTTGTGGTGACCCTCCTGAGCAATGGAGACAATGATTTCATTATTTTATTTTATTTCCATTATCAATAGATATCGACATAGCGTTTTTATTAGAAAGTTTATGATAAACTTCTTGGAGCAATAATGCTGCAAGAAGTTTCATAAGATTTCTTCGAGTTTTATCCGTTTCCGTATTCTAGAAGCACCTGCTTTATTGTGGGTAGAGTTATTAAATAACGCTAAAAGAGTTGATGTGTCATAGACCAAACCAAACCGCATATTTCGTCACTCATTAACTATTAACGTTATATCGATCGTAAGAACAATACTGATCGCCAGATTGAGAAGACGTTTTCATTGGTTTGTCCGTTTTACGACTTTTAAGGTTATAAAATGCTGAAGCACAATAATGCCTATTGAAAACAATTCATTGGATATGCTTAATCGAACATAAGTTGTTAGTTCACTCATAACTGGAGGGGGAAGGCTATACACATACATTGCTTACTAGCTGGGTTTTTAACATCTCTAACCCTAACCCTCTGAGGAGTATGACCTAATAATCTACATTCGCTTCATTTCTCTAGTTTTCCTGAACACGCTAGCCAATCTGATCATACAATCTTTTATTACAATTTAAATCGTATTTTAATCACCTATATAACTTACAGTGAGGTTCTTTTCTGATTTTTTTTTTAGAAGTTATAATCTAATATTTAATTTTTTATAATTAAATCATTCTTTTATATTCCCCCGGGCAACACCGGGACACGGGTCCTGCTAGTATAAACATAAATTTCCATCAACTCAAGGTTGTGGGAATGTTCTGTTATTTATTTCCCTCTCACCGCAGGAAGATGTGACACAAGACACAGAAGGCAGCTCCCTAGAAGAAGAGCACTGGCCTACGTAAAATGCCTGCGCAGCCCTGTCGGCATTCCCCGGCATTCCTAGCGTCTCAGACAATTAGCAATAAATTAACGATTTCTCAAAGCGCTAGAAGGTAAAGCCTGGGAGAGTGGACCTCCTTGAACTGCACAGAATCATACCTCAGACAGAGCAGGGTCAGAACAAAACACAACGGCCCACACTCTGTCGAACTGATCGTCGACTGGTATGAAATTTTGTAGGAATATTCTTTCTCCCGAGACAAGAAAGTCACTGCATATTAATAACTACCACTTCTAATATTTTTAGGTGATTCTGTAATATATATATATATATATATATATTATTGTTTTAGAAAAGAGGAGCGAAGCCGAGTCGAAACGAGCAGAGGTATTTTGTGTTGGATGCGTGTTTGTTTCAACCATATTAATTGTGTAAAACGTTCAGTAAATATGCATTACAGTCTTTTAGAAGCAGTGGAACCCGGATTATTATTTAAAAAAAAAAAAAAAAGAGTGAGGCCAAGTCAGGGTAGGCAAAGTTATTTTGTGTTGGATACATGTTTGTGTCAGCCGTGTTAATTGTGTAAAAGATTCAGTAAATATGCATTAGAGTCTTGACTTTTTGAAGCGGTGAAACCCTGATTAAAAAAATATATATATCTATACATACATATATGTATATATATTATTAACGGGGGCGTAGAAATACCTGGTATAGTACCCAGGTGCAATGCTACCCTCCTCGGCGAGATGGACCCGTAGATTTTGTTAGATCATCCATCTAGAACATGCGCTCTACATCGTCTCAGTTATCTTGCTTCGACTTGTCACTGAAACCAGACTTTGTAGAAGGAGAGCATCCTCTGCGTGTCGTACAAACGCAGAGCATGGCCATCTACATGTACAGATATTCCTACAAGAACCACGGCGATGAAAGACTGTAAAAATAAACCGGGCCTGCTGAACAATGTGTGCGACCACAATCGGACATAGCAATCTTTGTAGGGATGGCCTTCTTCTGTAAAGAAGTGGCAATCATCATCATCATATATATATATATATATATATATATATATATATATGTGTGTGTGTGTGTGTGTTGGGATGATTAATCGGAAAAATAAGAACTTTTTGGAGTATCGGAATCTAAAATTTTTTTAGCCTAATTCCAGATTCCAAAAACGATTCTTTTGATATATATTTTTTTAAAACTTAATTTTCCATTGCTGGTACTAATGATAAATATTCATTGTTTTGAAACTCTTAGTAAAACTAAAATCTATAGATTATAACATCAAATTACAATGTAAATTTATTTTATTTGCGTGAAAAACAAGAAAATAAAAATTTGCATAATTTTGCTTTAAAAAAAATACAGTTGATTTACAAAGTTCCGAAAAATGTTTCAGTTTCAAAATTAAATAAAACATTTTTGTCAAGAAAAATACTGACAAACATCATTGATAATTAAATTAAAAGTAAAATATAAAATGTGTTTTTTAAAATTCATTTATTTTATGCTGTTGGGCTTTTGTCTGTTTATGGTGGACATATATATATATTACACACACACACACTAACACATATACATAAGTACACATGTAGACGCAGAGGAAACCTTCAAGATTCAAACAAACTGACCTTGATATTGTCCGTGGCCAGATCTGCCCAATACAGACAATTATCTGCCTTGTCAAAGTCCAACACGACAGCTTCAACGAGGCCTTCTTGCACCAGAACGTCGTTTTCTTTTTTGCCGAAGATATAGCGATGAATCATTGTGCGTTGGGCGTACAATAAAAATTCGGGCATTTCTGTTTAGAGACAAAAAATGGAAGAAACATTTTATTTTTAGAAAAATATGACAAAAATAATTGGGAAACAATAATCACCTAAATGTAACATTTGTACAAATTTTTCGCATTTGAAAGGAAGAATCAAGTAAAAGAAAACAAAATGGAGTCTTACCGGATACGGGACAGGAATTCATCTGCGGACCAAACATTATTTCTTCTCCGCCTTGGCAAGTGTCGCCAGCAATACGACGATATCTGTTGAAATTCACAGAACGTTAGGATTAGGGTAAGGAATCAGGAGGGGGGGGGGGCGATAATTTAGTTAGAAACAAAAAAAAATTAAAAAAAGAAAAATTAAAAAAAGAAAAATTAAAAAAAGAAAAATTAAGAAAAAAAAAAAATAAAAAAATAAAAAAATAAAAAAAAAAATTAATAAAAGAAAAAATTAAAAAAAGGAAAATTAAAAAAAGGAAAATTAAAAAAAGAAAAATTAAATAAAGAAAAATTAAAAAAAGAAAAATTTAAAAAAGAAAAATTAAAAAAAGAAAAATTAAAAAAAAGAAATTTATGTAAACTTTGCTACAGATTTATATAAACAGCCGTCACCACCATCAAGATACGGTTGACCATGAACACTCCAACCGCCCGAGAGCGCCCAGGGTCTCTATGTCAGTTAATCGTCTATCCATTCTGAAAGCTTACCTACTCATGAATCAGTTCAGCTCAAATGCCTACATGCCGGCGCTTCTTTGGAGAAACCGCTATAACAAAATGAGACATTGCCAGAGTACAGTTGCCGCAAAGGAGACTCAACCATGTACTGCTAGATTGCCTATTTTTCAAGGATATGAGTATTTATTTACCTCCTCTCCAGGAGGTTAGGCACAAGGCCAGTTTTATCTTACTCCCACAAGTAAGATGTGACCCAAGGTCGGGTCGGGAAAGTGGGGTTTGAAAAGCCAGCGCTCGAGAAAGTGAGCACTCTGGCCATTAAAAATTGCCTGGGCAGCCCCGTCGGCATTCTCCGGTAGGGGCGCCTCAGGCAGTAAGCAATAAACTTACTCCTCCCCAAAGAGGGGAGGCAAAGCCTGGGAGGGTAGACCTCATAGAACTGCACAGGACCGACCCATAGACCGGCGTAAATCAAGCCCCGAAGGCCAGACAATACCAGTCTATGGGGTGCAGTATCCATCGGAACAGATACTACACTTTGATCTTAGCCAAAAGGCCAAAGTTTCAAGGATATGAGTAGCCAATGGTAAAACACCTAAAATCGAGAGGAATTTCGCAAACTGCCCCCCCCCCTTAGTGTATGTGTGCATGAAGACGGCAGTGAAAAAAAAAAAAAAAACACCTACAAAACAAGAGAAAAACATTACGTGCGTATGTGGACAGAAGGAGACAGGAAGTCATTCTTTGATGAAAAAAAGTTTCATAACTACCCTAGTCTGCTCCCTATCATAAATGGTTTGAAGTCTTCGCATTCACGGCAAAATTAGCATTTTCCGTTTTCAAAGAGAACTGTCATAAAAGGGAAAAGGAAAGCAAGGAAAGACAAGATGGAGAAAGGCAGATGAAAAAAAAAAAACAGAAAAAAAAAAGAAAGAAAAAGTGAGAGAAATAAAACCAACGAAAAGTAATCAACTAAGACTAGCGATTTGGCAGAAATCAGCTTTTTCTTGTTAAAATAAAAAAAGTATATTTCGACAAAAATGCTGAAAATCATGGGAGGCTCTAGTGATTTAAGCGGAAGTTTTCTATATTATTAAAAGCGGAATTCCACTAAAAATCCCTGATTTTGGGGACAATCCTTCTTCAGCTGGAATAATATGGAAAACCCTAAACTACTAAATCATCAGGAACGGGATGGGGGGGGGGGGAATACTGTTTCCCCTGTACTATGTTTTCTAAACAGATGACTTTTAGCAGATTCTGTGTCCTTGTCTGTAAAACATCATTCTTTCTATTAACCCAATAAAGAAATTCTCATAATCTTTCCTCTGATAATACATAGAATAGCACGAAACTCATTAGGATTCGAAAGTGTTTGTTCCATAAGAATTTTATCTTTCAAATCATCATCATCATCATTGTGTATTTTACACATTTATTATGAAATTGACTTCCAAACTAACCTATCTCTGTCCAGGTCTTTATTCATCCCTCTTTCACTCAAGTCCTTTCTCCTCACTTCCACCCATGTTTCCCCTGCCTTCCCCTGTGAACCTGTTTTACATCTACTAACCCAAGAACCCTAGTCCATTCTTTCAATGTGGCCATACCATCAAAGTCTCCTGTTCTGCACACATCTCCCTATATTGTCCACATTTAATCTTTCTTTGAGATCAGAACTAAGCCTATCTTTAAGACTCACATTACACATCCATATATTAATTTATTTTTTCACACACACACACACACACACACATATATATATATTTACACGGTTGCGTAAATATGCAAGCAGACACGCTAAGCACACGTGAGAGCATGTTTCCATAATTGAAAAGTATCGGCTGAAAAATCTTCTACAAAAAAAAAATCCGACAAATGCATGCATATGCTACAAACCCTTTTGTATAAGAATAATAGGATCCAGGTGGACACGGGATCGGAATTCGATGGACGTCAATACTGTTTTTTGGATCCAACACGCAGTTCTGGCTTTGTGGCGGTTGCTTGATGAAGCCATAATCACTGTAGAAAAAAAGATGAAAATCGATAACAGAATATTAAAATGAACAAAAAAAACAAAACAAAATGAAAAAACAAAAAAAATCAGGAAACAAAGCCAATAATAATAAAAAAAATGAAAAAACTAAAAAAATCAAGAAACAAAGCCAATAATAATAAAAAAAATGAAAAAACTAAAAAATCAAGAAACAAAGCCAATAATAATAATAAAATGAAAAAACTAAAAAATCAAGAAACAAAGCCAATAATAATAATAAAATGAAAAAACTAAAAAATCAAGAAACAAAGCCAATAATAATAATAAAATAAATATTTAAAATCCAGTTTTAGTAGAAAAATATGAAATCCGCAGAGAAAACATGTCAGTCTCCTGCTTAATGTCACTTATTCACTACAGAACAACCGTGCGTTACACATACTAAGACGATATTAGTAACATAAATGGTAGCGGTTACTTCTATTTATGCAGAGATAATAAACAAACCATTCAAAGTCTTCTCTTCTACAGGAACAGTTTCGAACAGTAAGCGGCCGTATGTAATCTTCGCCGTTGTAACATTTGGCATGTGGAACCCGATGCTCGGTAATGTCCTTCCTACCAAGCAAACAACCATGGATGCCCTTAGCTTCTACGAGGGCATCAGACAAAGACCACTCCTTGTAGTCCTCTTTGCTGCAGACGGAGCCTAAAAATAACAACAATTATTATAAAATGTAGTTTGGAGACAATTTTTTTCTTCAAAAATTTATTGATTATTTTTAAGTAAATCTTTACTGTTAATACAGTCTGCGATGGTGGAATATTGATTTACTATATATATATATATATATATATATATATATAATAAAATTGAAAATAGAAGCCTTAATCAATGCAAGATAAATTTATTTTTTAATTTTTTTTTTACTTTAATCTTATTAAGATTAAAAAAAAAAAAAAAATTAATCTTGCATTGATAAAGGCTTCTATTTTCAATTTTATAATACTGACCCAGCAATGCTGTAAATGAACGACCCATTTTATATATATATATATATATTTGCAGAAATCCTCCCCCTTCTCAAAAAATAATTTCCATCATCAGAAAAGAAACGTTATATTTAGATGCTAAAAAAAATATTTCCATCTTAAAACGTATACTTTATATATGAGGAATAATTACCAATTATAAATAATTTTGTAATCTTTGTATTAGCTAGAGCCATTTCTAGCTAGAAAATAATAAGATATTCAGAATGGACATATTAAAGGGAAATAAACTCGTCAGGGTTATTTCCTTTCTGTTCGATTTGGAGAGTTACGTCCCCTTGGCTTCCAACAAAAGAGAGACATTCTGTAATGACGTCATCATTTCAGCTTCCACTATAAATGTTCAATTAATTAGTAAATCCTTTTCTTTCAATTGTAAAAAATAAATAAATAATCAATTATTTACCATACTAAATTTCCTCATCCAAATTCTTTCTCATATTTTTGTTTGTTAACTCACATTCACATATTTAAATTTACACCCACTCAATTAACCGACACGGTCACGTCACTTTGCTATCTTGGTGATACCATCGGAGAATAGGGAGGAGCTGATGTGATAGCAAAAGTTAGGAGGGGATTATGTTTCTGAATTTTTGAGATGAGGAACGGCTGAATGAAACGTTGTGATGATAACACTCAAGATGAGAACAATAGTCCAAATAATCTAAATGATACTAATTAGAAGGGGATGTATCAAGTTCGAAGAAATTCTGCCATTACTAACTAGCAGAGCGTTACCGCTGTCGACCAACTGAACAGTTACAGGCTTGTGCGCGCAATGTGATGATGTATGGAAGTGAAACCTGGCAAGTGAGGGTTGAAGACATGCGTTGCATGGAGAGAAATGATATAAGAATGATACAATGGATGTGTAATGGGAGTCTTAAAGACAAGCTTTGATCTGATGACCTCAGAGGAAGGTTAAATATGGACAGTATAGGGAGATGTGTGTAGAACAGGAGACTCTGGTCACATTGAGAAAATGGATGAGAGATGTAGAACAGTTGAGGGAGCAGGGTTAGTTCACAGGGGAAAGCCAAAGAAAATATGGGAGGAAATGATAATTGATTTGAAAGAGGGATAAATAAAGACCTGGCCAGAAATAGATTAGTTTGGAAGTCAAGCCAGCATGTAAAACCAACGTTTTGTTGGTGAAACTTAAAATATAAAAATCTTTCATAGCATTTATATTGCACCTTCAAATGCCGTGAATAAGAAATAATGAAGATCGATTGACCATCTCTCGTCATAGAAATGCCCTAACATTGTTTAAATTTTAGTCGTCATTATTTTCTAATATAAAAGGTAAAAAAATAAAAAATTACGCTTATTCTAATAATTTTTACTGCAGTTTCAGGGTTTATCCTTTCCTCAGGTGCATTAATATATTCCTGTGTATGAATATTTGGCCAACATATTTAATGTGTTATATAATTTTATGTATTTTTTATATATTTTTAAAGCTTAATTTTATTACCGGCAGTAATGTCATTGCGGTAATGGTCCTCTGAGGAGAATATTTTCTTTGAAAACTCATGAGTTAAAGACGCAATATCACTCCTTGTTTTTGAACTTTAATGAAATCTGATTAATTTCTCATTTTATTATGTCATTCAATTAATATTATTGCTCTATACACGATATTGAGCTTTGTTTTTATCCTGATAGTCTACTGGTTAAAGATATTATTTAGATCTTTAAAGTATTATCTCTCTCTCTCTCTCTCTCATATATATATATATGTATATCATTTGATTTTTATATTATATCCAATGTTTTGAAAGACAGATTCCCATATTTCACAGAATCTTTTTCTTATTTAGCATACAATTGTTTCGGAATACACCAGGATAGATGTAAATGCTCCTATGCATTTATTTCTTGGTGTGTCTATCTTCAGTGCTAGTTATATAAAGAACCCTGAAAAACAAGGTAAATAAATTACAGTCAGTATTCATCATCAATATTTTCCATTGTTAACATTTTAATAATTCCTCTTCTAATATTTTGATTCAGAATCTCCTAAATTAAGATATGTTTCTCAACTAACCTTCCTTTCTTGTTTTGTCCAATTTTTCATTTTCGCAAACTGGGTTACTTCAGTTTTTCCGAGTTACCGGAAGTGCACGGTCTTATAAATTTCTATCATTCTATTGTTAACGTTTTAATAATATCTAGAAAATTATCTGAAGTATTTAAAATAATTTCATAAAAATATTTTATATAATTAATCATAAATTTTTTCTATAATTAATTAATTATCTATTTTAACACTAAGTCTTTTTTTACTTAATCTTGCTGTCTCAATCGGTAATCAAAAATGTCTCCCACGTGATTACCAGTAAATACTTTTTTTTTTATCTGAATAAAAAATATAATATTTATGCAATTGTTTATTTAATTCTATTTTTTTAATTTTTTATATAATAATTAATAATCTTACCAATTGAGACGGACGGAGAAGAAAGAAGAGTGAATGTATCTACGCAAACAATATCTTTAAAGACATACTTACTAAATATTGAGCTGAGATTCACCTGTACAATTAACCATTCATGTTTTTCAGCGTATGATCCAAAGATTGAGAAAACAGTTGTTTTTTCTCCTGGTTCGGTTAATAAGCCATACACCCAGATTTTACGGTCAGTAAATTTCAGTGACGTCCACGTTTCACCATTATTCCAAGAATACCTAGAAAATTAAAATAAAAGTCAAATCCAATTCCAAACAATAATAATTTGGATTATTCGGATTACAGTCCACGTTTCACCATTATTCCACGAATACCTAGAAAATAAAAATAAAAGTCAAATCCAATTCCAAACAATAATAATTTGGATTATTCCGATTACTGTTCACGTTTCGGCCGATGCAACATCCAACTTTCTTCAGGTGTGTCTTGTCGAACTAAGAATACAATTATGAATTACTTTAAACTTCTAACCAGTCATGGCTGACGAAACAGGAACAATCTACCCCCATGGATTAAATAAACAGGAACAATCTACCCCCATGGATTAAATAAAGTGTCCTGTTCAAAATTCTGTACAGATTCGCGAGTTTGACAAGACGCATCTGGGCTACTAGTCTCTCCCTCCTTGACAAGGTCCAAAAAAGAGTCGCCAACCTAATAGGTCCCTCACTGTCAACCAAGCTCCAGTCCCTGTCCCATCGCCGCAATGTAGCATCCTTGTGCTTGTTTTACAAATACTTCAATGGCTTATGCTCCGATGAATTGGCTACTCTGGTGCCCTCTCGACGTAAATTCACTAGACCAACTCGACAATCAACTAAATCTAATCCATTCACTGTGGAGATCCCCAGATGCCAGAAAGCTTTCTACTCAAATAGTTTCTTTCCTCGTGCTGCTGGCCTCTGGAACTCCCTCCCTGCCCCCTGTTTCCCCGACAGTACTGACATGCAGAAATTTAAAATTAATGTAAACAGACATCTCACTGCGCAGATCCAAGTTTAGGTTGACCCCCCCCCCCCAACCTTCTCCCATTTTCTTTCTTTTCAGTAGCCCCTTACGTCTACAGTGGCAGCCTGCCTTGTTTGGGGTGAACTATGTTAAAAAAAAAAAAGAAAAGAAAAGAAAAAAGTCATAGGTTACATCGACTGAAACATTGTGAGAATAAGATCCAAGATGAGAACAGTAATCCAAATAATACAAATTATCAATCCTAAAAAATAATTGGGAAAACAATTTCCATTACGTTTTCAACTAATTGTCTCCTGAATCAAATAATGATCCCAGTTTTCCATCAACTTTTAGTTTAGAGACTAGAAATCTTTTGCCGTCTCTCAAAAGACATCAAAATACTGCAGATAACAGATTTGTGTCTATTTTATAGAATGTTAAACTTTTATTTGAACGTGGCTCAACTGTGTTTTTATTTTTAAATTCCTTTCCTTCATAGAAAAGAAAATTGTTAATGTAAGTCAAATTATGTGCAAGGAGGTACGATAAAAACTGATCTGATAGCTTTTGTAAAAAGAAACTATTCAGGATTAAAATTTTAATTAAAAAGAAAGTGACAAGGAGGAAATAGAGATACAAAAGAAAGCAGACACATCTAATTGGATAACACGGGATGAAAATCAAACTTACAATAAATTATTTGTCAGGGAAGCTTGTCGGATGGCAACAATTAAGCCCCCATGATCACCGAATGTGAAAAAGTGTCCATCGAGCAGAATCTGAAATTATAAATTAAATATTGCAATCACACATATTTTTATTACTTTAAAACAGACACACACACATATATATCTATATATCTATATATATCAAACTTTCTTAACTTCTTCAATCCTTTTTTGAAAGAATTTTCCAATATTTCAACTAGTATTTGAAACATCATATAACATAATATCATATCACAAGATGTTCTCCCTCTGACGAGAAAAATATTGTTTCGAAATGTTCCCGACGTAAGGGATTATAACTCTTCCAGTTAAACAGACAAACACAAATAAACAATTTAGTATGTTCAATTTGGAATAATATCTTCGTTTTTTTATATATTCACCAACTTTTTTAATGTTTACAATATTGAGCATCCACTATTATCTTAGGACTTTCTATGATATCCTTGGATACCATCCCTTAGGATATTCTTGAAAATATAATTATAAACTTACAATTAATTTTTGATACATATATATATATATATTTTCAAATATAAACTACTTGCCGTTATAATTCAAAAATGAGCACAACAGTAAATACACTAAAACTAATACCGCCTGAAGATGATTTGACGATTCAAATCTAAAGTACTTGCAAAAAAGAAAAAAGAATGGAACAAGAAAGCCATGGATCATATTTACATCAATTTGACCGAAACATTAGATGGACAATTCGGAAAATTGAAAAAATTAAAAAAAGTCGCATCAAACAAAACCATTCCGTGTTATTTAATAATGTTTGCCTAAATATATATATATATATATAGCATAATATAAAATGAAATAATAAAATAAGGTGCAAATCAAATTTTATTAGAATTCAAAATTCAGGCAAAGTATCGCAACGTCCTTAACTCATGAGTGATTCAGTCTTTATCCGGATGTTTCACTAATTAAAAGATATTAGTTGCCTCTTATATCTTTTGTTGGATTAACTTATATATATATATATATATATATATATATATATATATATATTATAAATTAATTGTAAGTTTATAATAATTGAGTTCTTCCTTCATTTATCTTATATATATATATATATATATATATATATATATATATGCATATGCTTCCCATCTTTGTGGGTTGAGCAGTCTAGTAAAGGAGACCACCAATTGCCATTATTGATAATGCATAGATCTTCATGAAAGAATAGAGAACTCTAGGCAGCTGATAATGCGCACATAAGCATTCAGATTTCCCTTACTACATAACTACTATGCCATTAGCACAAGCTAAGAAGTTTGAGTGCTGACAAAATAGTCGAATTTCGATTTCAGCTTGAAATACATGCTTGTCTAGCAACACCGAAGAGATGCAACACAGAAAAATAGTGTGGATGACTAATGCACTTGCTATGTCTAGCCACACTGTTGAGTCATGAAAGAACAAAACAGCTGTCTATGGATGTGCCATAAAAATAATTGAATTCTCTCAGTTACTAGTATCGTAAAATTCGTAAAAAAATGAATAAATTCATTTAAAATGATATAATTTCTTCCACTTCCAGTAGCGGGTTCGTTAGCTCAGATGGTAAGACATCTGACACCAGTAGTCACAATTGGTAGTGGCCTGTCAAAAAAGGTCACATGATACAATTAGTAAACAGTGTCTTCATTGCTAAGAATAACTAAAAAAAATTTAAGGGAAATAGCACATATTTTAACTTTATCAAAAAAATATAATTTTGATAAAAATTGAATGAATATGAAACTTGTGAAAATCTGGACATTTTTAAATTTTTAAATTTAAGACTTTAAAGAAAAAAAAAGAAACGGGAATGAAGATGTCGGATAGATTTAATAATAATTAAACTTGGGTAAAAAAGTTAAAAATGCCAGACTTTTAAAAAAAAAATGCAAAAGAAAAGTAAGAGTATAAAAATATATATATACTAGCCGACTCGATCTAGCGTTTCCCGGGAGTATTTATACTTTTATTTTTGGTTGCCTGAATAGGTAGAAACATCTATGTTTTTCCTCAAGGGAACATGTAGTCAATGTAAGTTGCTTGTTTTGTGTTTATTTTGTTGGCTGCCTTCTAATATATTTTTCTGGAGGAGACCTTTGGATTTCTAAAGAGCACATGGTCGAAAGATCCGGGATTGATATATTAATTTTGGTTGTTCATCTATAGTCAAAACGCTCTGTCAAAATATACCAAAGTTTAGGATTTGGAAAAAAATGATTTTTTTTTCTTATCTTTTTGTTTTTGCTAGGGATGGGACATCCTACCGGATGCCAGACATTAACCCGCTATTTCAGACACTCCAGCCGAGAGATCTTTTCAAGATTCTAACCGTCCCTTTAAGTGCAATTGTTTGTATCTCTCTTGCACGTGGTTCACTGGGTATATTCGCCAGATAGTCTTTGAAATTCTGTTTCATTAGTCCGGTTGCTCATACAATTACTGAGATGATGGAGATCTTCCTACGATTCCAGTTTCTTTTCATGTCGTACATAAGACCTTGGTATTTCGTAATCTTTTCCCTTTCAGCTCTGTTTAAGGCAGCATCATTAGGGACACTGACTTTAACTAGGGTTGCTACTTTCTCCCTTTTGTCACATATCACTATGTCAGGTTTAACAGCTGTTTTCTAAATATGTAGCTGTAGGGATTGCATAGTAATAGTGGATGATATATGTGTGTGTGTGTGTAAAAATTGAATATGAAACTTTATGAAAAAAACTGGACATTTTCAAATTTGTAAAGCGCTCATTTCAAATGTTCTTCGATGTCGGCTCCGCATGAAATCGTTCTTTTCAACTGCAAAGAGAATTTCTTTTGTTTGTATCAACATATGCACATGTATATAATATTGTATCAACATATGCACATGTATATAATATTGTATCAACATATGCACATGTATATAATATTGTATCAACATATGCACATGTATATAATATTGAATAGCCAAACTTCAGATTTGTAATGAAAAATGAACTGACCTCATGCCACGTAAGGCCAGCATCAATAGAAAGGAAGATATTTTGGTGAAACTGTTTGATCCGACTGCCAACCGTCCCAGAAGCAATTATAAGTCCTGGTGCCGAATCTCTAGATAAAATCGGTTCAGAATGGCTGGTTGGATATAGATGCTCCAATTCTTGGCTGACGTGCAATGAACAATGTAACCACTGAAAAGTAAAACAGATTTTGGTTTTAATAAAATAATTTTTATACAATCAGACAAAATATTTTAAAATAAATTCAAAAAGAAAAAACAAACACTAATGGTACATCATTTTTAAAAAATGAATAAAAATTTTTCTTTAAAGCTGTTACGAAAAAATTCCCATTTAATTAAAGTATCTTCCATCTTTTTCTAATCTATTATATAAAGTTATCTTGTCGGATTTTAGAATTTAGATTTAAATAGCATCACATCTGATACATTGATATTTGATTTTGTCTAGCATTATGGTCTTTTTTCTCCTTCAACATGGCATTTTCCCTTTCCTCCTTGGAGGGCAAACCAGAATTCTGTGTTCACGATGTTTCAACTGATGACGGTTGTGAGACTGCTGCTATTATCAGATGCAAGTCTGCCTGGAGGGGATTTAGAGAACTCCTGCTCATCTTAACAAATAAGCATCTGGCCGTCACGACTAGAGGACAGGTGTACACCAGCTGTGTGAGGAGTGTCATGCTTTATGGCTCTGAAATATGGGCTGCATCGGCGAGCATTATCAAGAGACTACAGCGTAACGAAAGAGCCATGATTAGATGGATCTGTCATGTCAGGTCGGACGACAACACTCTCTTCAAGACTCTTCTCTCTAGGCTTGGTATACGAGAAATAACTGATGTCCTTAAGCTGGGCACGATGAGATGGCTTGGCCATGTCGAACGAAGCTCCAGCTGGATCTCCCGGTTCAGAAACATGTTCATCGCATCAAGTCAGCAGGCTGGAAGACCGAGGCTTATTTGGGATGAGCTGTGTAAACGTGACTGTGCAACCCTAGGGATTACAAACTGTTTGGGTCGGTTGTAACCGCTCTCTAGAAGAAATCACGAGATTTCTCGACTTCCGCTTTTAGGCAAGGACACCCTCCCTCTGGCACCCTTTTGCCTTTAAAGATTTTGAGGTCATTTTAGGCTGACTGGATGTTGCAACTGATATATACATATTTCTTCACGAACTTTAAGTTGTTAAGTTTTTTTGTTTTTTATTATTTACTTTCTTTTTAGTTGCAGCTGATAAATTCTATTTTGCCAACATTCAAGGTCAATCTCACGAGACACTTCTTGTTAGCCGCATCAGTCCTGTTTAATAAGAAGGCAAGGTCATCTCTGTTATTGTTTTTTTTCTGGGTGACTTGAACTTCTGGCCCCATTCAAGGGTGAACCCCAGATTTGTGTTTTGCTCAGCAGATGTTCACAGGGCGTAATCTCAGGTGAGAATGAAAAGGAAAGGAACAAGTGCATCTCCCTGCACGGCACCTGCAGCAACACTGAACGTTGTTGTATCTCGATTGGGAGATCGGAACCATTGAGGGTTGTTATACAGCATCATCGTGGTTGATACTACCTTTTGCAGGATGCATGATCAATGGAGTCAAAGGCTTTGGAGAAATCGGCAAATACAAGCATAGCTTTGAGAATTTTTGTTTTTACACCTTTGATTATATGTAAACAATATCGGATATCGGAACAAAACTGAAAACTTTATAACTAGGAAAATATGATTGGCATAACACTGATAGTTACATACACTTTTGATTTGTGTGTTTACATTAAAAAATAAAAAAAGGCCAATTCAACGATAGAAAACAAAGAAACGTGAAGTGATAGCAAAAGAGAAATCGTGAAATCATGCCGATGCATCAGAAAGAAAAAACTTTTTTTTTTTAATTGAAAAGTTACAAATGAACAAAAAATATCTGAAAAAAAAAAAAAAAAGTTTTGTTTTACACGAGCTGAACTAATCATAGTAGCTCCCTTGACCTGCTTACGACACCTAAAATTAACTTTTTTTGTTTACTTAAAGTTAATATTAGAAAAAACAGAAGAAAAAAAAATTCATGAAAACCTAATAAAATGTAAAATGGGAAACTTGCTAAGATGATATTGGTTACTGTTGTAAAGTGGTTTTTGTGAGTGGTAAGACACAGATATGCAGAAATAATTGGATGAAAACGATTCTATTAAGCTCAACAATATAAATGATTTATTTAACAATTTACAACTAGGAGAATTACTATAAAAATTAGGATTTTATTGTCGCTTTTGGTAGCATTCCTCCATTAAATATTTCCTGTTTATTGTCTGGTCAATTGCAGAGATAGCTCTGGGAAAATTAATCATGCATTAAAATGTCTTTTAGCAAGGGGGATAACTTTTGGGTACAAAGTTATAGATAGTGTATCCACTTAACAGTTACGATTTATGTTTAGGAACCATCAACCTTGCATTTTGCCAATAACATTGACGGCCTGGCAGATGTAATAAGACAAGGTGGAGATGGAAAGCTTAGGATAAAAACACAGGCGAAGATGTCTCGACTGAAAACCATGTTATGGAGAAAAAATAATTTTTAAAAAAAGAAAGATTATTTGAAACAATGGGTCAGAGAAATTATAAAATGTCACTGTTTGCATGGGGATTCTTTTTGTATGATGTCAATCAACGGACAATGGACAATGATAAAACTGGTAATCAAATAATTCTGCAAAGTTTTTCAAGTAATTTAAATCAGAAATATTATATCAAAATTGGAGACAAAGGAACAATGATGTGTTTATTTTAAAAAGACGAACAAAATAGACAAAAAGATAGAAGAGACCCCAGGGAGACAAACACACCTGACGCCGGAAAGGTACGGGTTTAAGCATAATAGCCAGGAAAAGTTTGATAAAGACATTATGCATACATATGACTAGTGTAACGGACTCTCAGTTGAAAATATTGAATGATTTGTCAGCAAAAAAGAGAAAAAAAACTCTTGTGTTACAAACGATAAATAAACACAAGACTTTTTTACAACCAACCATGCATTTGTTTTGTGTTTACTTTCTTCCTATCTCAGGACAAGCATCCACAACAAAACAATTAAAGGGAAGCTACTTTTCAACAAATAAACGAAGAGTTCAAATCGCGATTGTCACCATTGCATCAGTTTAATTTCTATGATCAAGAAGGTTATAAGTTTATTTCATTATGTTACCTAGGGAACAGAGTTTGCTTACTCAGTAAAGCATCTCGATAAGACATCTGCAGTAGGTGAGATCAGCTGATAAGTGCAAATTGATGACTAACAAGACCAACGGAACTGACATTAAGGAAATTGTTCACAGCAGTGTTAACTGATGACGAATCCAGACCCGAAATATTCATTCGGATCACTCAGACCGCAAGAAAATCGCACTCAACTTAAAGATCAGATTGATATATTCTTGAAACTTAAAAAAAAAAAAAGATACAATTTCATTTAAAACAAGCCGCGCGTGCGTGGTCCCTCTCTGTATGTGACTATGTGGCGAGTGTAAAATGCAATAAATTTGGGCAATTTGGGGCATTTTTGACCACCCTGGGGGCGCGAACCAGAATTTTTCTTAGGTCAAGGATGCTCATTTTATATCCAGAACAATTGCCTCTACATTTTGGCCAAGTTTCAGAGAAATTGAATGGATGGATAAAAAGTTATGGGGCAAAAAATGTCATTTTTTGCCATTTCGGGGCTCTTTGACTCCCTGGGGGGTCTAACCAGATTTTTTTTTCAAAAATCGGAAAATGTCACTTTCTAACCTGACCAAAGTTAAAACTTCATGCAAAATTTCAGAGAAATTCAATGGATGGTTGCGGAGAAAAATCCGGACAGATGAACGGAAATGCCTCAAAACATAGGTTCCCCGATTTCATAAATCGGGGGACCAATAATTTAGGTGACTAAAATAGGATTTAACCGATGAAGTACCTAAGAAAATAAAAAGTACTCGCTACTTAAACTCCTTTACATAACTGAGACCATCACAAGCAACAAATAGCCAACCTCACTGTCACATAGTGATGTTCCTCCTCCTAAATATGTTTTTTTATTGTCTCAAAAGTCCTTAATCCAGGTGTTTCAAAAATGAAACTCACGTATGCCTATACAAATCACATCTCGGTCTTTCAGTTGTGTGCGCACGTTCATGCTACTCGGTTACATGAATGGTTGACGCAAGGTTTTAAGCGCATCGGAAACTTTTTTTTTAAGCGCACCGGAAACTTTTTTTTTAAGCGCATCGGAAACTTTTTTTTTAAGCGCACCGGAAACTTTTTTTTTAAGCGCAACGGAAACTTTTTTCTATGCAAGAAATATGAACAAATTCTTGGGATTCTGGACTGACAACCGCAAATAGAGGCTATCCTTTATATAATATCTATATTTCTCAACGTGAGAAAACCGGAGATTGCGATGTACAATGTAAAGAAGTATGACTGAATGCATTTACTTCCGTTAAAGTTTTTATGCTTCAAATATTTATTCATCATTTGTCTTTGACGATTTATTATGTAAATTTACGGGTGGATGCAGTTTTATGCGATAACCAGGAAAGATTCTATTTGACCCATGGGTAGTAACCTTGCAGGTACTACCACTCCGGATCAGAGAGGCCCTGGGAATAATGCTAACAAAATGGTACAGTTTCATGGTTAACAGAGTGCAAACATGCACAATGATGCATGCTTAGTGCAGTTGTAAAACCTGTTGATGAGAGGTCATTTATGGAAAATATATCTGGTTTGCGGTTTGACCATCCAGAATTTGATTTCTTCACTTGGAAAAGTTATTGACCCTCTAAATGGGGGTTCATGCTGAGAGATGAACCCACTTAAAATTCTATGAAAAATTAATGTCCGTCTAGATACGTGACTCCTTAGGCAGTAAGTTTTTTTATGTCCATAGATAAACAGTTCTTAATATCTTTAAATACTTATTAATTGTGTTTGTCTTTAAACAGTTATTCATGATGAAAATTTATGGGTACCCTAGTGGATGCAGTTTCATGTTATAAGCAGGAAAGATTCTATTTAACCCAGGGGTAGTTACTTGGTAGGTGCTACCACTCCGGAGCAGTGTGGCCCGCGGAATAATGCTAACAAAAAGGTACAATTTGATGGTTAAAAGAGAAAACAGGAAAAAACCAACACGTAATAAAGATTAAAAAGGTCTATTAAACAAAAGCTACAAAGTGAATAGAGTAGTTTAGCAATCACTAATTTGAGCTAGCAAGTCCCTTGAGAACGCGTTAATCGTCCTTCTTTTTATATAAAAAAGGACAGCCAATTCTATTATCCTTATTTAGATACGACACATGTAATACCCAGTTTAACCGACGTATCGGTCCCTGACAGATACTACCACCCCAGGTTAGAGTAGAACTGAGAGTACCGGCAACTAAGGAATCACTTCACATTTCCAAAGACCTCATCATTGAATGCAGTTTTACGTCATACCTTGGACAATCATTACATTTTACAACCCCCTTTGCGAACTTACAAGGTGTAACGCATTTATCTCCGCAATTAACGGGTCCTGAATAGGCGGCCAACAAGCCGTCATTCTGCAGTTCACCTCAAGCCATTTTCGTGATCAATATTTTCTTCAGACTTTAACCTCCCCCCCATGTCCCCATACTTTCATCATAGCAATATTAAACTTGCTCTCGACACACCAAGTTAAAAAGGCAGTCAACAAAGTTTAAGGTCTAGCAGAGTCTGTTTTACTTCTTCTCCTCGGAAGGGAAAAAGAAAGCTAGCTCCGTGCCACCAAGTATTCTTCAGCAGTTATCTGTCGAGAGGGTAGAAACGTATTATTTTCATTAAATGCATCTGATATGATGATGATGGTGGTGAAATACAGTATAGAGTACGGATAATATTTGTTCGCTATCTTCAACTGCTAATTTTATGAATTTTTTTTTTTTTAATTTCGTTGTCAGTCTTGTCGTCATGAAAACAGTGACTATAGTTGCAGAATAATTAATTAATTGATACTTAATCGATAATTAATTGATAATTAATTGCGGACAATTTTGAACTTCCATATTTGTGTAAGAAACACAAAATTCCGTGTTGGGAGGACAAATCAAAAGACTTCAGCCTTCTTCAGCATCATCATCATCAGTGAGATGGCAGAAAAGATAAAGAATTGAAAGATTCAGTTTCCGACTATGAGGTGACATCAGATAACCTGATCGATGACACTGTCAGCAATGGCGATGACATTATGCAATCCCACTTCTTTCTTGAGGACCTCAAACTGAACACCGATGGCTACATCTACATTCGGAGCCAGGTAGTGAAACCCCGAATCAACCAAGTAGGCTGTACGTATGTCAGCAAGGTTCAGTGCCCTGCCATATCCATTGGAAGACCCAGGTGTGGCTGTCAAAGAACTTTATCGACCACACTTGACATCTGGCCTCCCAGATTGCCTGATTGCAAACCCCCTCGATTTCTATGTGTGGAGTGCAGTGGAATTAGACACCAATAGATCAAGCTTGAACATGAATGATAAACTTATAGCCAGGATCACCAGAAGCATTTTTGAGGTCGCCCCGAGGCATTCATTAAAGCCAAAGGCAGGTTCATCAAGTGAAATAAACGTATGATCAATGACATTGTCAGAACGCTGAAGTTTGTCGCAGAAGGTGACGTTCTGCCACACCACTTCTTCCCTGAAGGCTCCCAGGTTGAATACCGATGGCTACCTCTACTTTCTGAGCAAAGTAGTGAAACTCTGGATTGATCAGGTAGCTGCAGGTAGTCCGTACATGTGGCAGCAAGACATAGCACCCTGCCATACCAGCCGGAAGACCCAGGCCTGGCTGTCAGAGAACTTAGTTGACCACACGTCACCTGACGTCTGGCTTCCCAGCTCATCTGAGTGCAACCCCCTTGATTTGTTTGTGTGAAGTGTGGTAGAATGAGACACCAACAAAGCCAGCAGTAAGAGAAGGACGAGCTAAAGACCAGATTCGCCAAAGCCTTTGGGGGTCTAAAGTCCGATGATGGTCGCAAACGAATGAATGTGGTTGGTTCTGACAGCGCCTTCAGCTTGAGTCTGTGATCAAAGCCAAAGGCAGGTTCATCAAGTTAAATCGATAGGAAAGCCATGAAAACAAACTGAAAAGCCATGAAAACAAACTGAAAAGCCAAGTTTAATGAATAAATCTAAAAAATATGAAACTACTGTGAGGTTATTTTTTCTAGACAGTAATCTTGCAAACAAATATTGTCAGCATCCTGTAAAACACATCTTATGTGGCGCTGAAATACATTAAGTGTTATATTGTGCAGAAACGAAAAACAAACACTTGACAAAAATGTTTTTTAAATCAGACAAACAAAAACTTGACAAAAATGTTTTTTTTTAAATCAGACAAACAAACAATTATGGAAGCAATAACAACAATAAGCGATCAAACAAACAATTATGGAAGCAATAACAACAATAAGCGATCAAACAAACAATTATGGAAGCAATAACAACAATAAGCGATCAAACAAACAATTATGGAAGCAATAACAACAATAAGCGATCAAACAAACAATTATGGAAGCAATAACAACAATAAGCGATCAAACAAACAATTATGGAAGCAATAACAACAATAAGCGATCAAACAAACAATTATGGAAGCAATAACAACAATAAGCGATCAAACAAACAATTATGGAAGCAATAACAACAATAAGCGATCAAACAAACAATTATGGAAGCACTAACAACAATAAGCGATCAAACAAACAATTATGGAAGCAATAACAACAATAAGCGATCAATGCAAGAAGCTGAAAGTTAGACATTAAAGTAAAAAAGTCTTTTTGAAAATTTAAAAACAAATTATTTGTGGTTTTTATTATTTTTTTATATCCAAGTCATGATTGGAAGTCACTAAAAATCTTCACACTGGAAATTTTTTAGCAAGAAAAATTTCAAAAGCTAAATTTACCACACAATTAGATGTTTTTTTTTAGAGATTCATATATTTTTATTGATATATTTTTTTGAATAATTTATGTAATCAAATTAAAAATAGAACACGTTTAGAAAAGGTTAAACTGGATAAATTGAGAAATAAAAGTATTTATAACATTTTTGGGGTCTATCTGATGAGATATTTAAGAGAAATTGATTCATATACACCTATTATATATTATTTGAGAATATAAGTATGTGTGACTCCTCAGCAGGAGAAGGAAACTAGTGGAAAACCTGCGGCTAACGTGTTTATCAGTCATCATGCCTCGGCATGTCTCCAGGTTATAATGATATATGCTCCGAGAGTGGCATCGCCTGGCATCCCGGAAGAGGGTGGTGGTGGTGGTGGTGGCTATTTTATGTTAAATTTATGCGAAAGTGATCGCCACTCTAATGTATTTTTTTTTTAATTTCTTTTTACCACCAACTTTTTCAGGTTGTTTACATATAATCACATAAAAAAAAAAAATTTTTTTATTTTTGTGTGAAATAGCAAAGAGTGCAGGGCTACAGTTTTACACAAAAAACAAAAATAATAAAAAAAAAAACATGGGTCCCATATCATATATTGTGGTGAGACGTCATAGATAGATGGGGAGGGGAGGCACATTACTCCCTCGCACCAGAACTTATATCAAGGGAGACGCGAGAGCGCTCTATCCCTTAATAGACTTCAAAAACAGACTATGCTAGAAATCTCATTTCTTTGATCAATCATAACTCAAAAACCAATAAACCAAATTAGTTAAAACTTTGCACAAAATTTTTTTTTGATAGGTTCTATAAGCGTGTAGAATTTCAGCATCATTAGTTAAGGCAACCCAGAGATACAAAAAGGTGAGGCATGATTTTGTGTTATCCATGTGTACGTACATACGTGTGTGCCACCCTGTATCTCATCAACTATTTGATGGATTCAGCTGATTTTTGGCAGAGATAGAGGTTTTAGGGTCTAGTTGATGGCATTTTAATTTCAGTTTACCATATACCTTAGTTTTCCAGAAAATTACAAAAAACCTTAAAAATGACCATTGTATTGAGGCATAGCCTTTACAAAAGTAGTGACATTCCATGATAAATGCCAGTATACTGAAATCATATGCCCTTAATAGGGTTAAGATGAAAATTCATATACACTAAATGTACAAAAGCAAGGAACTTTCTAAATTTTTACTTTTATTGTCATTAAGGGTATGCGAGCACAACAGGGCTATGTATTTTACTGGTAGGAATTTTTCTTCAGCGCACCTCACACACTTCATCCACTCATGCATAGAGATTTATACTGTAGTGATGTGATAATGAAGTGGTTTGCTTGATATGTAGTCATACCCGTAATTAATGACAATAAAAGTGTAAAAAATTGGGAATTTCCTTGCTTTTGTACATTTAGTGTATATGAATTTTCATCTTAACCCTATTAAGGGCATATGATTTCAGTATACTGGCATTTTTCATGGAATATATATATATATATATATATATATATGTTGAAATCAATTATTGTTATAAGAGATTTCCAAAAGGCATCTAAATAATAAAATTGTTCGACCAGATAGCGTGTCTGTAGCAATTCACATTTGAACGTAACTTTTTAAAGCAACTTTTTCAAAGTAGTTTATAATTTTTAACGGTTTTTATGTAATAATCAAGTGAGACCGTGAGTAATTCAATTAAACTTCATAAAAATTCGATTTAGAAAAGGAGAAAAAGCTGTTTTAAAAAAATATATCATTCTGTATCTTTTCATTGTTAAGAGAAAACAAGAGAAAAGCACAAAAGTCTTTATGGGACATTAATTTCAACATTTTGTAAGACATCCGATCGATTTAATTAAAAAAACGATATTCCTTCATTAAATTTTCTTTCCAAAAAAATGTCAATATTTTCTTTCCAAAAATTAAAAGAAAAGGCAAACAGATCGAAACGAGAATCAAAGTAAAAGGAGTTCCAGGCAACGCGGGGTAAACACAGTTGATGAAAAAATAAAGTTTAAGAAATAAAATGCGGCTAATTTTAAGTGTATCGGGGAGAGAAGATTACATTTTAAAAAATGTTATTATTGTGAGGCTAGGTAAGGTGTATCGGTGCACAAAAAACGTGTGTCTGAGCATTTACTTTGTACACAGTGTGCTGACCATGGCAACACGCATGCCAATTAAAGCAGTAGCAGCAGCAATACGGAGGTTCATGCGCAACAAATGAATTCAAGTCATTAAATGAATATTCAAACAAGATAAAATCACAACATTTGAATAAAATGAAAAGTTTGGGAAAAAAAAATGCGTTGATGACAAGTGAGACATTATAAAACTTGGACAATCTCAGCCTCCATGCGGCACATTAGAATGAATTTGTTTTTCGTCTGGTAGACGCATCTTATTGGATACGTCAAAGAGACAAGCGGAAAATGCGGCCGAGGTTTTCCATATTAACAGACACAATCAATTGTCATGCTGAAAACAAAAGCATTAATTACCTTCTTCAAAAACCACTGATTGTAAAATGACTGAACAGAAGTAAAAAAAGAAAAATACAAAAAATGTGATCATTTTTTTTATACGTGGAAAACTGGAATCTGCATTTTATATAAAAAATTATGTTTTAAATTGAAACAAAAATAAATTTGAAAAATAAAATTTTTTTTTTTTTTTTTAAATATTTAAAATTTTTTTAAAAAATTGTAACAAAAATTTTAAAAGAAAAAAAAAAAGAAAATGTTTCAGTTGAAAATGAATACATATGTTATTATTGCAGAGTTTAGGTTAAGAAAAGTAGAATATACAAAATCAATATATTTTTTTTTATTATTAAAATGAAATAATAAACTCGATAATAATAGCAATAAAAAATATATTTGAATGGTAGAATAATTTTCAGACCAAAATAAATGTATGAAATATCTTCCAACTAGTTTGGTGTCTTACACTCCCATGTCAAAATGTTTAAATTCCCCCCCCCCCCCAATGTTTATTGCGTTTTACACTCCTGTGTCAAAATATTCATTGCGTTTTACACTCCTGTGTCAAAATATTCATTGCTTCTTACATAACGACGCCAATCTGGCTGTGGTAAAACATTGTAGACAATAGAGAATTTATGAATAATCCAACATTCATGTACGTCAGTGTAGCTATCCATACAGAGAATGTCCTTGTGCCACTTACTACATAAACTGAAAATGAAGTCAGTTGCATTTCTAAGATCACATTCAACCAAGCAGCTTAGCAACCAGATCTTCAGAAGATATTGTATAGCTAAGTTGGGCACACCCGAATAAACTATATCAAATTTAATACAGAATTCCCACACATTATTACATCTAGATAATAGTTTCTGTCAATCTTAGTTATAAAGTAAAGTCAGTTTGCCCCCCCCCCCCTACTTTTGTGATAGATATATTTTTTTACTACAAGCTACATAAAATATGTTTCGTCAGTCATATAAAGCAAATATTAGTCAGTGTTGTTTAAAAATAAAAATTGTATTTCCAATGGATTTCATCAATTTCTATTTTTAATCCTGATCAATATTGTATTTTTTATTAGTTATAAATAAAGGAAGGTGGAGAAGTTCTTACCCTCACAGTCAGAAGTCCTAATACTGCTACCCAAACCAACGGGTACTAATTTAATAACAGATAATTTCTTCAATATTCACTGATAAAAAGGAGAGAAAGGATCTCTTAATTTGTCTTTCACTTTCTTTCTCTTGTTGCTTTTGGCTGACTGAGAAAGAGAGAGAAGGGAACAGTTTGCGTTATGTATTATAAGGGTCAATCGGTTAACAGGCCATACTTAAATACAGAGTTTGTGAGTTCAAACCCCACCCTGGGCATAATTAGTTTTACTCTGATTTTTTCAAAAAATGAACTTTGACTTTTCAAATTACTATAGTAAGCAGATTGTTTAGTTATACTTTTTTTTTAAAATAGATTCTTTACACCTCTTTTCATTTGAATAAAAATTCAAACTTGTATTCAAAGTTTGAATTACCTACCGGGAGAGTTTGAATTACCTACTAGACAACATCGTCGAGTGTCTTCGGTCTCTCTGTAGAAGAGTTTGTCACGAATCTGACATGAGGATACATCACTCTACAAGTAAACCCTGACCAAATATTCTAAATAACATAGTATTCAAAGCCCAAATAAGATCCCCTCGACACGGCTATACACTGGCTCATACGAGAAATGGTGCATCTTCTCCAAGTAATGTTACCTCAAGTAACAGCACTTAGCCGGATACTCCACCAGACCAGATGAATTCTTGTCCTGGAATCCGGTAAGACAATAAGACCACAAGAAAGATATACTATAACATAGTTAATTGGTCAATTGGGGAGAAGAAAATTAATGTTCTTAACTTCTTTAACAATTCAACATTTGAGAGGTAAAGAGAACTTTAATGGAATATCTATGTATCTCATATAGATAGCGAGTGTTAACCCTTTGATTTCTGAGAACTTTGACTCGAGTAAAATGAAACAAAAAAAAAAAAACGTTAATGATGTATTCATGCCCTTAGGACGATCAGAAAAAAAACATGAAACTGCAACGAAGCGTTAAATTAGGTCACGTTTATTATAATATATTATTATAACATTTATTATAATATATTATTATAACATTTATTATAACATTTATTATAATATTATTATAACATTTATTATAATAATATTATAACATTTATTATAATATTATTATAACATTTATTATAATATTATTATAACATTTATTATAATATTATTATAACATTTATTATAATATTATTATAACATTTATTATAATATTATTATAACATTTATTATAATATTATTATAACATTTATTATAATATTATTATAACATTTATTATAATATTATTATAACATTTATTATAATATTATTATAACATTTATTATAATATTATTATAACATTTATTATAATATTATTATAACATTTATTATAATATTATTATAACATTTATTATAATGTATTATTATAACATTTATTATAATATTATTATAACATTTATTATAATATTATTATAACATTTATTATAATGTATTATTATAACATTTATTATAATATTATTATAACATTTATTATAATGTATTATTATAACATTTATTATAATATTATTATAACATTTATTATAATGTATTATTATAACATTTATTATAATATTATAACATTTATTATAATATTATTATAACATTTATTATAATATTATTATAACATATTATTATAACATTTATTATAATATATTATTATAACATTTATTATAATATTATTATAACATTTATTATAATATATTATTATAACATTTATTATAATATTATTATAACATTTATTATAATATATTATTATAACATTTATTATAATATTATTATAACATTTATTATAATATATTATTATAACATTTATTATAATATTATTATAACATTTATTATAATATATTATTATAACATTTATTATAATATTATTATAACATTTATTATAATATATTATTATAACATTTATTATAATATTATTATAACATTTATTATAATATTATTATAACATTTATTATAATATTATTATAACATTTATTATAATATTATTATAACATTTATTATAATGTATTATTATAACATTTATTATAATATATTATTATAACATTTATTATAATATATTATTATAACATTTATTATAATATTATTATAACATTTATTATAATATATTATTATAACATTTATTATAATATTATTATAACATTTATTATAATATATTATTATAACATTTATTATAATATATGCGTCAACGGTAAATAATAGCAAACAAATAAGATTATTGATCGTGATATAAAAAATGAATTTCTATTCGAAATGTAGGTACAGTCGTACGGGTCAAAGGTCACCATCTTCAAAAACTTGTAGGTTAGACACAATTATATGAAATAATATAAATAAAGAACGCTACCTGTTTTTGTTTTTTTTAAACTTTCTCTTTTTGTTAAGTTAAAAAAATAATTTTTTTTATGGAAGTCGCTCCAGACAATGCATGAAGCCACTTGGTGTAAGGAGCTAAAATTGTTGCATAATAACAAAAAGGGAGAGGAAAGTAGAAGCACTTCAAAACAAGGTAGTCTTTTAAGCGACGGTGATAAATTCATCGGCAGAATAATCGAACCTTAAGCTGAAACATTAGATAGACAAGTCAGCCTCACGAGACGTCTGTACCTTTTGCCGTCAACCAGGAAAGTTCATCTATAAAGTAATTGCCCTAGCTCTCCTACACGATTGGAAAAGGCGATGTGGTGGACAACAAAAAAACAGGTTGATGACGGTTAAAGCTGTCCTAAAACCTTATCTGCACCTCTGTATTTACGGTATTTGCTGTTGGAATAGTGAGTGGCCAGAGATTACCCAATCATCTACTTCAAATCGTTAGGCTTGGTCGGCCTTTGTGAGGGACGCAGTGGCGAGGATGAATGGAGCGAGCTCAACCCACTCCTGGTGAATGCTATTTCAAGTACAAGTAAGTACCAGCAATGCCCAACATTTAGCGAGTGCTGACGGAGAAACTTGGCAAGGAGCTATCCCTGAATTCAGCCTTGTGTACTATCACCCAGAAAAGTTTTTTTTAATATTTTATTAATGGATTTTGTTATTAAATAGGATTTTGAAAGTTAAATTTTATTATTACGATACCATTTGATCATTAAGTTATTAATTGAACCAAATTCTTATAAAGCTACAATTTTGTTATGGTAATGTTTTAATCTCTATTTATAGAATTATTTAATGTAAAAAGCTTCCACAACTTTCAATCATTTGCTAAGAATTTTAAGCTCAGAAATGACTATTCAACAGTTTAAATGCTTCCAAAGTCCTTTAAAATTTTTAAGGGTCACAAAGTAATTGATGTCGTTTCCTCAACTATGAACAAAACATTTAAATGGCCGACTTGTTTACGAATAAACTGAAATGCATTATGGTGGATTTAATTTTGTAATTAAATTATTTTTTTAAGAGGATTTTTTAAAAGTTTGTTTCAGTACATTATGCTTTCGAATTTTATTTCGATAAATAATTGATTAATAGTAAATAATAAAAAATAATGTATAAGTCACATAGATGCGAGAAACACACTGACACACGAGAAGTGGTCGCACAATTTCATTATTCTAGAGATATCCAAAAGCGTTCTTTATTTTTATGACATCATATAATTAAGTGTGATGTTTAAAAAATTGTTTTTTACAATGCCCACTCCACACACTAAACCAAATAAAATGAATATGTTTAATAGTAATTAAAAGATGTTCCAATTAATTAGTAATTTGAAAAAGGTTTTAACTCACAACTGAACAATTCAAAGCAGCTCCGTCCCTAGTCTTTTCCGGGGCCACAAGCGGGTGCCAAATGCCCCCCTTATCAAAAGTGATCAAACTGATTTGGTTTTCCACGTTAAACGAGCTGTTCCTGAACTGGGACGCAATGTAGACACCACGGACACCTTTCACTTTATGCATATCAGCAAAAGATTCATCAGCATAAAACCTAAAACAAAACCAAAAGAGTCATAGGAAAAAAAAAAAAAAAAAAATCAGAATATATATATATAGATATATATATATATATATATATGTATGTGTGTCAGAATTAATCAAAGAACAAAACTGAAAACATACAAGGTGACCCCCCCGAACCCGAATGGCATCCATGGAATTGTTAATAAAATTCAATTTTAATAGAAATCCTATCATATTTGATACAAATAAACTTAGAGGCCAGTTGTTGCCTCACCCCATATATGAGGAAAGTGGATTTGATTGTTTTTAGAAAGTGAAGCATGGGTTTACTTTCGGCAGCCTCGTAACTCTCGCTTCCCTTATCTTTTCCTTTACTCCTCACATTCCATGACTGATGTTTCTGACAAAAGGGGGAAGAATTGCTGTTTTCTGGGTTGGAATCTATCCATATAACACTTATCGTTGGCTAATTTTTCACCTTGAAGTTTTTTTGTTTTTTTTTTAGCTCATGCCTTGTCTGGAACGATTTCCATTAAACAAAAAATGTCATGTGACAAATTGTGACATAGCAAATATTTCAAGTTCAATTTCTTTGGTTGTTTTTTCTTTTCTTTATGCCATATCCGGCCTTTTTAGGTTATTTAATACTGAATCCAGCAATTTTGTTAAAAATAAATTATGTTACAAATTCTTTAAACCATTGTTTCGTAATAGTATTATATTTTTTTTGAAAAAACCATAATGATGTGTATTGTAATTTTGATTATTTTAACAATACAAATGGCTTTGGTTTTTTAAAAAAAATGTAATACTATCATGAAACAATGGTTTAAAAAATATGTCTACACACCCCTGCTGATTCAAACTGGCATAGCCATGCTAATACAGACATAACGTGATTTTCTGAACCAAAAGTCCATTGCCATCGGACTATGAACAGGGGGAAAAAAACAAAAACTGCTTAGACAAGGAAAATGTTATTTTTCAAAAGCTCAGATTAAAATTAATTTTATTTATTTTAACAATACATATTGTTATGTTTTTTTTTTAAATATAATATATATATATATATATATTTATAAGCTATTGTTGGTGTTTTATAGAAATGGATATTTTAACAGATAGAAAATTCACATAAGTTTCAATAAACGTTAAATTTTTCACAGAATCTAAAGACACCATTGAAATTTTAGTTCGATTATACCTGGGGTCACTAGGGGCAATTATTGGTTAGGTCCATAAAATAACTGAAATATAATAAAACATAAAAAAAAACGAAATTCATTTTTTTGTTAAATAGATTATTTTTTTGTTTCATAAAATAATAAAATTAAACAAAGAATATAGTAGTGACAAATGTATTTAAAAAATTTAAAAGCATTTAAATAATTATCTTTATTAGTGTTTTTAGATTTAAAATAATTAAAAATTGGTTTGGATTCGTTGAAGCCATCCGCCATTTTACAGCTTTCCATAAGAAACGCAGCATCAATAAATGGAATTTAAAAAAAAAAAGAAAACATTGCTACAGTTAGTTTTTTTTTCTTTTCTTATTACTTGATCTCATATTGCAAATGTTATTTTTACCTTTACTTTCAAGGCAAAAATTGTAAACCTGACTATATTTGATCAGTAATATATCTCCATCGGGTGAATACGGCTAATTCTTTATAAAAAAAGAAATAAAAGATTGTTTTTTATCCATGAAAGCAGATAAAAATTGCACTGGCTGATAGCACCCTTCCTTAGAGTTCAACGTTCAAACTCATCGGCCTAACATTCACAGGTAACATGAATTGGAATAAATACATAGAAGATACTGCCAAGTCTGCTGCAAAGAAGGTGGGCTCCCTCTACTGGGCTAGAAAACCTCTCACACCTGTCAGTATCTCTATAAAGCCACTATTCGCCAATGCATGGAGTATTGTTGCCACATCTGGGCTGGTGCACCGACCACTAGTGTCTCCCTCTAGGTTTCGCACTGTCTACCAAGCTTCAGCCCCTGTACCATGGCCGCAATGTTACATCCTTGTGCGTGTTTACAAGTATTTCCACGGAATGTGTTCCGACGAAATTACTGCACCTGTAGCCCCTTAACGTAAATACCCTCGATCAACCCGACTAGCAGCAAAATCCCACCCCTTCACTGTAGATGTCCCCAGATGCGAGAAAACTTTCTACTCTAATAGTTGCTTTCCTCGAACTGCTTGCCCTTGGAATTGCCTCCCTTCTCCCTGTTTCCTTAACTGTACCAACATGCAGAAATTTAAATGTAATGTGAACAAACATTTTGCTGTACAACTCCCCACTTAGGATGCCCCCTATAAATCTGGCCCCCTAATAACAGTAGCCACTTATGTGTGAGTGGCAATATGCTATGCTTTGTTTGGGGTGAATAAAAGTTTACAAAAATAAAACCCAATCTGAAAACTGAAAGATTCTCACTTGAGCCAAGTGTCTTTGTTTGGTCCTTTTGGTTTGTAGTAGATAATTCGTTCAAGAGACAAAGTGAATTTGACCCCTTTCACATCCGATACGAACAGATTACTTAAGGAATTGTGGTGATTCACACACACAAACACTTGATCTTCAGATGCATCAGCAATGTAATAATCCTGAAATAGAACAAAAAATTTAAAAATTGCATTTAAAAAAAAAATTTTTTTTTAAAGTTAAAAATTTTTTTTTTCTAAGTTTAAGAAAAAAAAAATTCAAAAATTAAATTAAAAAAATAATTTTTTTTTTAAAGTTTAAAAAAAAAAAAAAAAAAAAAATGAAGCCATTTACAAATTAACAAACAACAAAATCAAAGTTTGTTTCTGACAATATTTCTGAGATAAAGTATTGTCGCTTAAGGTGTCACAGAAGCAGCGGCACATAACGATAGTACCACGACTCCCACCAACAAGAGAAGAATAATTGAAAAAGGGGATGCAATGATTAAACAACGAATGAATTACAATAACGCAGTGGCCGAAAACGTAATATTTTATTTAGAGAAAAATGTTTTTGGCTGTTTTGTGTTTGAGTTGTGTTGCATTATTATAAAAGTTTATGTGTGTGTGTGTGTGTGTGTGTGTCTCATGGTTGCTTTATGCAAGTGGAAAAGTTTTCTGATAGAGAAATGAGTTTATCAATAATAGTAATAGTTGTAGCGGTTTGTTGTTCTTATTTGCCCATAGCTGGTTTAATGTTGGTGATGCTGACAGACTGGCATCATCATCTACGCTCGTCTCTTCCACATCAGATGGTGGCACAGAAAGTTTTATGAAAAAAAACCCCAAAAAACTATCAACTACGCTGGGTTTGATCAAAAGGACACTGTGTGTTATTGAATATATTTTTGATACATTCAATTGTGAACCTGCAGGAGTGTTCACTGATCGTCCGCACTCGTCGTTGTGCTGGTCCAAAGATGTGCGATCTCAGTCAGTGCTGCAACAAAGAATTCTCGTCATCCCAAGTAAAACCATGAGTCCAGTTTATAACAACAGGTTCATTTGTTGGAGGTTACAAAAGATATTCGTGTTCTTAGGTTAAATGGCAGACTTGCAAAATGAGATCTTTCACCCCCGACAAAATAAAATATCAATCAACACAGTTCATTAGCTAAGAGCCCCAAATGGGCACACCTTGCCGGGAGAGACACCCAGCTTCTAACTGATCGCCAGCTCTCTGAAAACGATCTCAGATTCCAGTTTTTCTCACTGGTCACCATTCGACCACCCAAAGTTTGATCGCTGGAAATATCCATTAGAGATAACTACCAGACAGTCTACTCAAGGGAGCTTATCATAGAGACAATCTAAGAACGTTAATTTCTGGGGGGTCAGCATGATTCTGTTTTTAAAAAGAACTTATTTTGTTTCAAAGAGAAATAAGATTTTGGGTGGCCCAAAATAAAACCAAAGACATTTTTAAATTCCTCTGTGCCCTCCCCCTCTTTCTTTGATCAAGCATCTAACACCTGCAGCGTCCGCCATCTGCACGCACCACTAAAACCTGCAGCGTCCGCCATCTACACGCACCACTAAAAACTGCAGCGTCCGCCATCTGCACGCACCGCTAAAAGCTGCAGCGTCCGCCATCTGCACACACCGCTAAAACCTGCAGCGCCCGCCATCTGCACGCACCACTAAAACCTGCAGCGCCCGCCATCTGCACGCACCACTAAAACCTGCAGCGTCCGCCATCTGCACGCACCACTAAAACCTGCAGCGTCCGCCATCTGCACGCACCACTAAAACCTGCAGCTTCTGCAAGTTTACACATTCCATTTTAACCAAAATTTCCTTTTTCTTGGCTTCGTTTGCATTCAGTTACCGTCATTCTTTGCTCTCATGCGATTATACACAGAATATATAAAAAGTCAAACGTTTACATGGCGGCACACAACCAAACCAAAGAGGATAGAGTACAGCCACAATAGAAAAAAAAATATCTGTTTATTTTCCCTGTACCGTGCTGGAGTGATTATTTTCCCTGTACCGTGCTTGAGTGATTATTTTCCCTGTACCGTGCTTGAGTGATTATTTTCCCTGTACCGTGCTTGAGTGATTATTTTCCCTGTACCGTGCTTGAGTGATTATTTTCCCTGTACCGTGCTTGAGTGATTATTTTTCCTGTACTGTGCTTGAGTGATTATTTTCCCTGTACCGTGCTTGAGTGATTATTTTCCCTGTACCGTGTTTGAGTGATTATTTTCCCTGTACTGTGTTTGAGTGATTATTTTCAGAGAGCGGCTATTCAACTGCAGGAAAATTACGATCAATTTTGAAAAGTACCATTCCTCTAATTTAAACTTTATTTAAAATGTCGGCTATGAAATTTTTCCAGTCTTTATAAACTTACCAAATTATTCATTTGTGGCCAGAATTGAGCTAATTGGAATTCCCCACGGTTACGAGACACCCACAGGAGCAAGTGGAACGATTGGGATGTACCAAAATACTTCTGAAAAAAAAAAAAAAAAAGACAGAAAGAAAAAAGAAATGGATAAACAAAGACATAATTGTAATTATCAACTTCGACTCAATAGTTTGCACGGATCACAGCACAAATCACCTTAAATAACTTGAGTCATGCTTGATCACTTTTTAATTTTTTCATTTTAGAGGCGATTTACATTTCCTGTCGGCGACCTTCATTTTGTAAACAGAAGGAATTTGTTTATTCTCTAAATCTTTTACATTTTAAAGATTTCATTGAATATATAAGGTGACACACCTCCCCCCCTCCAAATGCCACCTACGGCATCGTTAATTCCATATCCTTTCTGCCATCCGATCATATTTCGTACAAATAAACTGCAGTCTATTTGTGACTTGTCCACCAAGTTTCAGTCATGAATGTCCAACAGTCTTGGTTTTATCGCTGTTCAATGATAAACACACCTGGATACGTAGAATGAACAATCAGTCAAAATCAATATTAAGCACTACCTAATAGTCATTTAAATATGACTGGGGAAACAGAATGTTTTTAATGTAGCTTGTTATAAAAAAAGCTATTTATTATAAAAGTTGGGGGGGGGGGTGAATTTACTTTACATATAGGACTAGCAGAGGTACCCAGTGTTGCCCGGGGCTCTCCCCCCTCACTGCAGGCAAAAGTGTAACAACCTCTCTCTTCTCCGGTTGCCTGGGGCAAAAGTGTAACAACCTCTCTCTTCTCCGGTTGCCTGGGGCAAAAGTGTAACAAACTCACTCTTCTCCGGTTGCCTGGGGCAAAAGTGTAACAAACTCACTCTTCTCCGGTTGCCTGGGGCAAAAGTGTAACAAACTCACTCTTCTCCCCTTGCCTGGGGCAAAAGTGTAACAAACTCACTCTTCTCCGGTTGCCTGGGGCAAAAGTGTAACAAACTCACTCTTCTCCCCTTGCCTGGGGCAAAAGTGTAACAAACTCTCTCTTCTCCAGTTGCCTGGGGCAAAAGTGTAACAACCTCTCTCTTCTCCGGTTTCCCCACACTTCTAATGAATCGCTGAAAGAGCTGCGAGGACACTTTGGTGATCGTCTCATCAGTGGAGCATATAATTGAAACATGGGGAGTTGCAAACCCACAAGAATTTGGGGGCTAGACGAAGATGAGGTGACGTTGCGAGAGATAAACGGTGGTTTCAACACAATGAGGCAAGAGAGGAATGTTTCAGAATTATTTTTAATTTTGCACGGTGTATCCTGGTGTGCTTGCAACGCAGAGATGCACATTTTAAGCAGATCATTGCATGGTGACAAAATAGTTTTATTAGTTTTGTTATATGGCATATCAACCTCTTATGGGTCATTTAATGCTGAAACAGTTTTAGTATGGTAAAAAGTTTGGTGCTTCTTCAGATTAGGACCAGAGCTAACTTTGACCCAGTCGTTAGGGTTAGCGTTAAAGTTAGCTCGGGTCCTAATCTGGAGAAGTACCAAAAGCTTTTATGTTTCAAGTTCTTTATATGTTCAAGTACTTATTTATGGTGTTTGGTTTTACGGCATATCAACCCTTTTCGGGTTATTTAATGCTGAATCAGGTCATTTTGGTAAAAGTTTTAATGCTTCAAGTTGTTTATATGTTCAAGTATTTATTCATGGTGTTTGGGTGTAGGAGAAGGGGGGGGATTTTTGTTTTGGATTTTGCAGAACATGATTGAGTTTTGCAAAGAGAAAAATAAAACATCAATGTTTGGTGCATTTTGGGCCAGGAAACCGATATCTTTAGACAACCTGATCTGGTAGCACCAAGGATAAAACAAAAACTGTTGGACATTTGCCTGTGACTCAGTGGACAAGTCAGGCATAGAGTGACGTTTATTTGTTTCCAAATATAGTTGAACTGCAGAAAGGATTGTTAATTTTCTTAACAATTCCATGGTTGGGTGGCATTGAGGGCTGAGGGGGGGGGGTCACTGTATAATTTTGTAGATGTGTTCAATTTCATCTGCTTTCTCACCTTTCGTCTTAGCAAGAAACAATTATTTCTTCTGATAAATTTCAGTTTCATAAGAAACAACTATTTACTAAAACTGAAGCTGATTTTAGCATTTAAGACGATAATTCTTCTTGACTTACGATTTGTTTTGTAGCAAACATGTAGTTTTCTTTGATTTCAAAATCTTCCACTCCAGAAATAATTGCCCGTTGGCTCTTGGCAAAGAAATCTGTGGATAAGACCACAGTGCTGTGTCCGTTGGGTTCAATTCGTTCAACATAAATGCTGTCTGGGTCGTCGTATTTTTCGTGTCCCCTTAAAAAGAAAAATTCACATTTATTTAGGTTTTAGTTCTTGACATTTTTTTTACTTTGGCGTCTCGTAAAATAATGTTGGGGAAAATTTTCGACGTTCACAGATGTAACCAAGAATTACAATGAAATGGTTAAAAATGGGATTCTTCATTTAAATATATAGTCTCGGAAGTTTCTCAACCATTAAAACTATATAAAAAAAAAAAAAATAAAATAAAATAAAAATAAAAAATAAAAAAAACTTATAGTCTCAAGTCTTCCAGTGGAAAATCACTCATGTAAGTCAATTTATTTTTTACAGTTATTATATTAGTTAGTTTCTAACACTATTTTAAGGGATCATCAGTTGTTTACCATGAAAAACTGTTTCGGGAATTTAAAAACAAGACAGTATTTAATTTCATGGCTTCCCAGCAGAGTTGATCAGACCCCACTTCCCTTAAAAGACAAAAACATAAACGTTCCTTATACTAAATCTACGTTTTGTTCCATATAAATGTTTTGCTAACTTATATTAGTTATTTATATGTATATATATGTGTATTGCATTTTATCCCACCCAATCAATGTTAATTGCATCTTTGGGCCCTGCCCCAAAAATTGAATATATAAAACGTAAAAAATAATAAAAAAGTAATATGTTGTTATGGACTGGGCACAAACGACATAGAATCCCTTATTAAGCACGGGGGTCTTCTTGCTCGTATATATATATATATATAAATATTGTGTATTTAGGCAGTATTTTTACATTTAAGCAAACATCGTTAAAAATAACAGAATTCTCTACTTAATTATACCTTTTTTATTTTTATTATTGAATGATCTTTTTTTGTGTTAAAATGAAAAAAAATTAATATACGTTCCATATGTATCATGAACGTTTTCGATTCTTCGTTGATTCATCTTCAGGTGAAAAAAAAACAAATGAACACAAAAGCTGGAGAAAAGTAGAGAATTTTAAAAGATAGCTGAGAATGCGCATGTGAAGTCAGACGCAAAAAGAATATAAATATTATATATTTTCAGCTTGTTCTTACTCGAAAAGAGTCATCAGTTCAGTTTGAAGCAAAATGTCTAAAACCGGAAGTTAACTGGCTAACGGCAAAGATCGTTGGCTTTTCTATGAGTTTTCAGTCACTCAAGGATAAAATGGTCTATGCAAATTTATGTTCTAAGTTAACGGTTCAACAATATGTGTTTAAAGGAAACAAAAAAAATCCCTGCAATATTAGGTTTGAAAATAAAAGTAAAAAAGAACTTTATCAACATGAGAAAAATATCAATTTTCTTTGGATATGGACAAGTCCATTACTCGAAATAGGGAGTAACAGGTGATAAGGGTGATACTAACATAGGAACAAGGTTGCTATTATTATAGCAATGTTTTTGTTTTAAGCGATAAAAAATGACTCACCAAAAGAAAGATTTGACATTTTGTTGCACTAGAGTCCAGGACTCACCAAAATTCTTCGTCAAATAAAGCTGGAATTGAAAATAGAAAAAAAAAATGAACAAAAAGATTATGAATGGTTGAATACGATTTGATTAAAAAGTTTGCCATCGAGTGAAGCAAGTAAATTGGGATTTATTGAAATACACTTTTATTTCAATAAATAAATTGAAGTATATTTGTTTGATTCATGTGACACAAAAATTGGAATCAAAATAGAAAGGGAATAAATAGCAGGAAAGTAGAAGAAAGAAAAGAGGAAGGAAAAATGGGAAAGAAAGGAAAAAGAAAGAAAGGAAGAAAAAAAAGGAGAAAAAAAAAGGAGAAAAAAAAAAGGAGAAAGAAAGAAAAAAGAAAGAAAAAAGAAAGAAAAAAAGAAAAGTGAATGAAAAAGAAGAAAAAAAAGAAGAATTATCATACTCGGTTTAACACTCGTTTTACATGCTGGTAGCGATTAGATGGCTTTAAGAAATTGATTTCAAAACTAACCTATCTCTGACCAGGTCTTTATTTATCCCTCAAATCCATTTTTATCACTTTCTCCCATGTTTTCCTTGGCCTTCCCCTGTCAACGAGATCTGCTACTTCAAGTGTTTTAAATGTACTAACCCAAGAACTCTCATCAATTCTTTCAACATCGAAGTCTTCTGTTTTGCACACATCTCCCTATACTGTCCAGATTGAATTTTCTTCTGAGGTCATCAGATGCAAGTTTATCTTTAACCATCACTGGCCAAGTTTCATTTCTATACATCATCACACTGCATGCACATGCACGATAGACTCTTCCCTGGGTCGACAGTAGTAACGCTCTGCTGGTTAGTAATGGCAGAATTTCCCTGAACTTACTTCATCCACCCCAACACTACGAATCACACTAGCACCTGCTCAACCCTGTGCCTCAATGGTATCACCAAGGTAACAAAACTTATCGACAACCTCAATAGCTTCGTCATCCAGATATATTAATAATATAACAAGAAAGAGGAGAAAGAAGATTTGGTTATTTTGTTTTACGGCATATCAACTCTTTTCGGGTTATTTAATGGCGAATCCAGTGATTTTTGTAACAGTTTTTATGCTTCAAGAGGTGAAAGAAGAAAGAGAGGAAAGAAGAAGAAAAAAGAAGAAGAGGAAATAAGGGAAAGGGGAAAGAAGGAAAAAGAAAGAAGCAATGAAGGGGAAAGTAAGAAAAAAAGCAGAAGAAAGACAGGAGAGAAAGAGAAGGAAGCAAGGGGAGGAGAAGCCATTCTAGAGGAAAGAAAGAAAATAGAAGAAAAAAGAAAAAAGGAAAAAGAAAGATTGAGACGCAGGGGAGGAGAATAAGCAAGAAGAGAAAGTGGAGAGAAAAGTTATTTTAAGATTTCAACTATATATCAAGGCTTTTATAGAGTGTGAGTGAAAAGGGGCTTCAATCCTTTTGGCAGGAGCAAAGGGCTCTTTTTTATCCAGATGGAGCGGGGAGGGGAGCAGCCCTATCTTTATTAAATGATAAAACAAAAAAAACAAAACAACTTTTTTCCTCAATACTCTAAGCAATGATAAAATTAAATGAGTGTTCAGATAGAAATGTCACTTTTTTTTTAAAACTGGAAACGTTCGACAGATTTATGACTTCTCCAGTTTGAGTTCTTGTCGATTTTGAAAGAAGCATTTGTGGTTGAGGGTTAGTGAATGGAGTTGTGTATTGAAATGGGGTTGCAGCAGAAACCCCCTTTGTTGTTGCGTGGTTGCAAAATCCTTTTGTTGCTAAAATTACAAGTGACTTTGTTGTCTACGATTTAGTAACCACCTATAATTTCCTTCAGCTTCTTTGGGAACCGGTTAGGCCCCACAAAACAAAACGACCTTGTGTCTAACTTTGCCCTCTGGGGGAGTCAAGTAAAAATGCACTTGTCATAAACCGTTCCCATAAGGAATAAAATTGTGTTTATTTCTCTCATCATTTTCAATACTCCCATAATATTCTTCATCATTCAACTGACAATCTCATCAATCTCATTAACTTTCATCCTCGAGTGGCTTCAAGCATTGATAAGAGGTGACGCATTAATAAAAAATATATATTTATTAATTTCATACGTACATAACAGTAATGCATGAACACGTGTTTCTGGCTCACAGCTGTCATCAGCATGGCTAACTTAAACAAGGATCGAACCTTCGATGTTGATGTCAATAGTCTGACGTTTTACCCCCAGGCTATGACGCCTTGCCTGGAAATATGTATGACTGTTGTCACCTAAATATTTAATGTAAATTATGTAATTATTTTTATTGGTGATTGCAACGTTCGTTGTTTTTTTGCTTACTTTTATTTCGATTGTTTCACTTCCTAAGTGATTAAGATGCAGAAAATTCCATTATTAGTCGCCCTTAACTTTATAGGACGTATTTTTCGTTAACATATATTTTTATTAATTTTATACGTACATAAAATACATAGACTATATATATATATTTATATATATATATATATATATATATAATTAACTTGTTACAAATATCCAGGGGGTATAAATCCGAAGGAAGTTGAAACCGGGTTTATGAGAGTGCTCAATGAAAATTCAGAAAATTTTGTCGCAATTAATGGAATAATAAAATCACCAACAAAATATATATATATATATATATATATATATATTTTTTTTTGTTGTTGATGATTTTATTCCATTAATTGCGACAAAATATATTCTGTTTCATTAACACTCGCAAAGAGCGTCAACTTTTCAGGCTATAATGGAATCAAACCTATATATATATATATATATATATATATATATATATATATATGAGAAAATGTGAAAGTTGGGCTCATTTCTCATACTAACGGCGAGGTCAAAACACCTTATTTCAAGTTAGTTCAAGTTTACACAATAGCAAAACCTTATTTATTCTATATACTGCTTATGTATATATGATAGTAACGTGTTGACTAATTTGCATATTGCTGTGCAAAATGATACTTTATTAATTAACTATACTTTGTTATTGTTTTTTGTTGTTTTTTAATTCACCGATCATTTTGATTTTAATCTAACAATTCTGTTTCGGAATATTGTTTTATTTTGTGACAAATATTTAGCAAGTCAATAGAAATGCCAATGATTGTGAATTCTCCTTGGTTATGGTTAGGGTTAGGGTTAAGTCTCCCCCCTCTCTCTCTCACCATCGACCAGGCAAATTTCTTTCTTTTCGGTCATATTGAAAAGATAAATAAATTTGCATAAAAATTACTAAAAAGTTAGTGTTTATATGAATAAATGCGAAAGTGTTTCGTGTTTACAACAATGAAATGTTTATTATTTAAAAGTTTTTTTCGAGTATTTTGAGTAGAGAACTTTGCGAAGCGATCAAGTATATATACGTGGACTTTGGGTTTACTTTCAGCAGCCTCGTAACTCTCGCTTCTCTTATTTTGTCCTCACATTCCATGACAAAGAGGGAAGAATTGCTGTTTTCTGGGTCGGAATCTAGCCATCTAACACTTATTGTTGGCTAGTTTTTTTTTTACCTTTAAGTGGTATTTTTTTTAGCTCCTTACATCAAGTGGCTTCATGCCTTGTCTGGAGCGATTACCATTATATATGTTTACGCGGATGTTCATTTTATATTTATATATATGTATATGAGAGAGAGATAAAATAGTTATACACTGACACATGTTTCGCGTTACTGCAGTTCATCAGCATGGCTGACTATGGCAGGATTCGAAACCTTGAGCACAGGGACTGTAGTTGGGTGCTTTACCACTAAGCTATAAAGGTCCTGTCTGAAATATGTGATGGTTTTATCGCTTATAAATGTTATTGGTCAGTACCTTTTTTTTTTTTTTCCTTGCGATAATATCAGCTTTATGTAAGCTTTATGGTGATGCACATAGTACTAGAGAGAGTTAACTCCCTTACATACATTATGTCACCTATTTTTTTTAGGGATACATTATATATATATATATATATATACAGGGTGGGCAAAAATAAGGGTCCTATTTTTAAAAATTCATAACTTTTTTATTTATTGATTTAAAAAAAAAATTTTTTTTTAGAATAAGTAAAGGACCCCTTCCGAAGCAAGCATGAGCCGTATTAGCCCTAAGGAACGTACCCTCATTTAGAAAACATTATTTTTGCTTAAAAAACTCAAAACAGTGTAAAAAACAATACTTTAGTTTTTGTAAGTTTTAAGAAGTGTTTTTCGGCTAAAATTTGTTTTATTTATTTCAAAAAATCTCGGAAGGGTCAGTCTACACACACATAAAGTTTGGTGAGTTTAACTTTTATTTTGTGGAAGTTATTCAAATTCAAGTTATTCAAATTTAAAGATAGGACCCTTATTTTGGCCCACCCTGTATATATAAACTCTCTCTCGCACTAAGTAGCGCATCACCAAAAAGCTTACATAAAGCTGATATCGCAAAACTAAAAAAAAGAAAAAATGATACTGACCAATAATATATATTTGTGCACAATTTAGGATAGATTGATTTTGCGATTAATAAATGCTGTGTTAACATTGCATTATATATGCACATACAGCCAGCCAGCTGCACATGCGAAATCATCCAACCGATTCAGCATAGATACATATCAAGGTCACCTGACCGGATTTTTTTTTTTTTCATTTTACTAATGAGTCACCACTTATAGAGGCTAAAAGCCATTCAAGGATAAGGATTAATGAGATGCGCAGATTAACAGTGAAATGATGATGAATATTATGAGAGGATTGAAAATAATGAATAGTATGAATAAAATTTGATTACTTTATGAGGACTGTTTATGACAAGGGTTTAGTGACATTAGATTTGAAGATGACCATGTTGCAGCCCGCAGGAAAGAAATCTTGCAACAACCTGTTCCGCAGATGGGAAGTTCTTGGAAAGAAACTCTGTTCATGAAAATCTCATGTTAAACATACGGAGGAAGAAAGGAAAGTTGTTTGCAGTGGTGGTAGTAAAAAGAGTTCTTGCTGTAAATGTCTTACGATGGGAACCAGAGATTATAGCTACGTTAAACACTTTCCATGGAAATAACCAACTTTTCTTCCCTCCCCCACCTCTATCGCTTTCTTAAGAATCGAATGTGTCAGCCAAAGGCAACGAAAGAAAGGAGAGAAAGAAAGCAAAAAGAACAATTCAAGATTTCCTTTCCTACTTTTTCACCGGTGAATACTGAAAAAAAAAAAAGTGTGTTATTAAATTAATACTTAATTAATATTTGAGTGGCAGTATTAGGACTTCTGACCGTGAGGGTGACAACTCCTTCACCTTCCTTTATTTATGATTAATATAGAATGAAATATTGATCCGGATTAAATATTAAAATCAATGAAATTGATTGAAAATAACATTTTAATGTTTATTTTCAACAACACGGACCAATATTTGCTGTAAATTTTTATGTAGCTTGTCATAAAAAGGTTACAATCACAAAAGTATGAGGGAGGGGGGAAATGTATTTACTTTATAAGAAGACTAACATAGTTAATCAGAGTTGTCCGGGAGGGACATGGACAAGAAAACGGGACAGTTAAAAAGTGTGTGTAACATCTTTCTTTTACAACTTTTCTCTCTCTCTTAAGATTTGGATTTTTCACTTAGAAAATAGATTATTCAGTGAAGACCGGGATTAGGCATATATATATAAATATATATATATATATATATATATATATTTCCTTTCCCTTTTTTATCTTTTGGTGCTACCAGACCAGGCTGTTTGAACATATCGACTACCTGACTCAAAATGCACCAAACATTGATGTCTTATTTTTTTTCTCTTTGCAAAACTCAATCATGTTCTGCAAAATTTAAAACAAGAAACAACAATTTCCCTCTCCTCCCATCTCCCCCACCCTTTTTCACTCAACCAAACACCATGAGTTAATACTAAAACATATAAAGAACTTGAAGCATAAAAACTTTTGCCAAAGTGACCGGATTCAGCATTAAATAACCCGAGGTGTTGTTAAACAAAACAACTCTCTCTCTCTCTCTCTCTCTCTCTCTCTAAAAAAAAAAAAGAAAAAGAAAAAAAAACTGAATACCTCCTGCCCTAAACTAACCAAAACAATAAATATTTATAAAAGAAAAAAAAAAGTACCTATATTTTGCTAGAGGCAACGTAAAAAATAGAATCTATCAACTTTGTGGATGTCTTGTGTAGTGTTTGACTTTCTTTTTAGCTAGACACATAAACGAAAACTTGCGCATGACAAGGCCAGATAGCCTGGGATTAGCATGGAGGACTGATTGCAGCTACGGGATGTCATTTGACTACCGTAGCCGCAGAACCCAGTTTTTAATAATAAATAATAAATAAGACACACAAACACATTCAGACAACTTTCTTTTATATATAGGATTACAATCTGTCCTAAGTGAAAACTGGAACTTTTTCAATGGGTGCACTGACAATTTTATACAGTGATTTATATGACGGACGCGGTCATCTTTAAACACTTCAGTCTTTGTTTAACGCAATAAACTATTACGAAAACACCTACTTCGACATGACTCTACATGCTAACGCATAAATCGCTACAGACGACAAAAGACAAAGTCTTGGGAGAGAATTACTTGGAATTTTCGTTTTGAGCTTTAAGTTTTATAGAGACTCTCCTTCTCACATATTGACCGAAATTTTATTTCGTATTAATCACAAATAAAGGAAGGTGGAGAACTTCTTACTCCTACAGTCAGAAGTCCTAATACTGCCACCCAAATCACTGGGTATTTATTTAATAACAGACGTGTTTTCTATTCACCGTTTCATTGGTTATTACTTTTTGATAAGCAGATGGAGGGAGAGAGGGGGGGGGCTAAGGGAAGAAAAAGAGAGTCTGGTTTATGCATAGCATCACAATTTTTTTTTACTTGCCTCCATGGGTCAATCAGTCAGCGTGCTGTAAGAGATAGAGATCGTGAGTTCGAACCTCATCCAGGGCATCATTATTTTTACTCCGCGTTTTTTACCCCCAAAAATAAATTTAGATATCTCAAATTACAATATTACGCAGATTGTTCAGTTTTATTTTTTCTGTAATTTACAGAAATCAGAACACCGGGCGACACCAGGTATCCCTGCTAGTGTTACATATTACTCAGCAGAAAAATGCTTTTGAAGTTACGCATAGAATGATTACATAAGTATAATTAACAAAGTTTGACCCTAGGTTAAGTCATCGCCTGATTCGAGGTAGATAGCTGATAGGTTGATTTGGTCATGTGATATAGGATTTGGGTAAAGCTGCAGAATAGTTTACTGTCGAGAAATCATTAAAAAAAATTAACTTATTCTAAACACAGTAGAATTTTAAAATGTGAAAATTGTAAGATTTATAATTTTTTAATTTGTTTTCATTAAGTGACTTATCGACATACGAAAAAACAAAAAAAATGGTCATTGATTTTTTGGAACTGGTTGCTTAACTTCGGATAACTTCATGATAGTTAAAAAATTAAAAAATTTTTTTTTTTTAAATTACCTTACTACTAAACCTACGTTTGAGTGCCAAGGGTTTGTGGTAGGTTTAAGTAATTTTTTTTTTCTTATCTGAAGTTAAGTGGCACCTCCAAAAATCAACGGCCATTTCTTTTGTGTGTAAACTTAACGAAAGAGAGAGAGAGGGGGGGGAATAAGATTAGACAGAGGGGGGGGGGGAATAAGATTAGACAGAGAGGGGAGAGAGAGACTAACAAATACTGACCCAACAGGTCAGGATGGTCTAAAATGCCATTAAACTTTGAATGTTTTCAGTTTTTTATAATAATGATACCATGACTTTTTTCTTGAAATATTAAAATGAATAAAAAAAGGAGGAATTTACCAAACAAAAAAACTAATGAAAATTTTGCACTCCTATAAATTGACTGCCATCCTTCTATTAACGTTCTAACTACCCAGAAGACATTGCCCTCCTCCACCCTCTCAAGAATTTAACACACCCGGATAAGAGATCGAAATACCCTCAATCCTGAAGAGAAGAGGTCACGTGTAACCACGTATAACGACCAAAAACGCAACAGAATTTTTATCGAAAAAGAGAAACAAATATTGACGGAAATTGTGCAGACTTTGCTTTGCATAAAACACAAACTCTTCAAGTTTTTAAAACGTATAAAAAAAATTTTTTTTTTTTTAAAAACTTACCTTTCTTTGTGACGGGTCATCATCCATGCCTAAAAGTATGTCTGGGTTCAACTGATGGAACGCAATCACTCGAGGACAAAAGCTGAGTGGATGTCTCAGAAAACTTTTGCCATAATCTCTGGTGAAATATGTCACGTTGTAGTTGATATCCACAAAGACATACTGAAAAAGAAAGATATCACATGATAGCATGAACGAGTATAAAACATATCATATGATAGTATGATGAACCGTTATAAAAATTTGAATCCAATTCATTTTTTATTTTCCCCAGTGTTGCCGGGGAGTTTTTTAACTTTCATTTTTCTTTCGCTTTTTAATTGTGCTATTTGCTTTTTTTGTTGCCTTTTTTATCAAATTAAAATATATTTTTTTTAAATACGATTTTTAAAATTCAATTAAATTATGAATGTATCACTGTATTCAATTGAACCAAATTATTATGAAACTAATTTTGTGATGGTAATGTTTTAATCTCTATAAAATTATCGGCTTCCAAAACTTTCCATCTTTTAATAATGATGATTTGTTAAGAATTTCAAAGACAGTTTAAATGTTTTAAAATTTCTTTAATATTTCCAGAAGTAATTCAGTTGTTTTTTTCTCAACTATTAAAAAAATAATTAAAATGAGTGATTTGTTTTACAGAAATGCATTCTGGTGGATTTAATTTCATAATTAGATTATTTTTTTAAAAGTTTGTCTTACTACTTTACATTATTGTATTTTCTATTTCAATAAATAATCGATTAAGTAAAAAAAATAATATTAAAAGTCACGTAGAGATGAGACATAAGAAGTGGTAGCATAAACGTGTTTCGATTGGTCGGCCAATAGAAATCTGCAAATAAAACGAACATAAAAGAAAGGTCTTGGCCATCTGCAATTTGTGATTTGAAATGCCGCAATTTCAAAACATGCGCTAGAATGACATCGCATTTGTTTAAAAATTAGTCGAAACCGTTTTTTGTTTTGTTCTTTTTTCTTTTTGTCTAGATTGATTTCGTCCATGTAGATTTGAAAATACATTTTAGAATGCTTGTCTACGAATAATTCTGTTTTAAGATGTTTTTGTCGGAAATAAACAAAACCAATTTAATTACAGATTGCTGTAATTCATCTAATATATAAAGTTAAGACGAGTTTTCCGCTGTACCTTTTTGAAGAATAGCAAGCTAACCACGTGCATCACAGGTTACAAAACTCACCACTATATTACGCTTATTCACTGAAGCATGTTTTAGTCAATTTGCTATTATTTTTCTCCAGCTAACACTAAATATTACTTTTGGCCCACCATCTTTGACTCTCCTCAAAATATACTCCATATAGGTGGGAGCAAAAACTTTTCCTCCCAATACTTAAGTACTGACACTCCCCCATCGACACTGAAAATTAATAAACGTCTACTTTTTAAAAAAAATTGTTATTATTTCCTATTTGTCTGCTATTAACTTACTACATAATACAAAACATTACACACACATTTAATGGACGCTCCACTAATTCCGCTGAATTTCGAGAATATCGGATTACGTTATTTCTACCTATTACGTATACATTTATATAATTCCGGTTTTTAGAGAATGCAATTAACAAACATAGTTTTTGCAGTATTTCATCTTTCAACATGGCCACTACAATTTCATCAATAACTCGACTTCTGAATTAAGTCACAATACGGCAAGATACTCGACAGACATCATAAAGTGTACATTTTCTGATTCTAACACTTTTCATGTGCATAATATCCAAAAATTGGAAAAAAAACATTGATTTCTTGGTATAGAAATGACCCAAAACGTGTGACCGGTGGACCCTACATTCGGTCGCCTTACGGCGGATCGTACGATAACACGCATGCCAGCTACTGACTGGCTTCATTTAAATGACCAATTTTTTCGTAAATTTTATACTCGCTTTCGTGGCTTAAATGTTAGCAGCGTACATCCAAGACCAAGAGGTTAATGGTTCGATCCCAGTCGTCGCACACAAGTTTTTTTTTTTAAATTGTTAAACTTCTGCCCACGAGGGAAGAAAGAAAGGACTATGGGCCGGATTTTAAATCACCGTTATTATGTAGTCATTTGAAAAAAATCAATGTAATATGTAGTACTTTAACTATTGTGAATATCATTCCAATGTGACCTATTTGCGTTCGGTCGGATGTTTACAAATTTTAATTCATTCTTTTATATTTCTCTTTTATAATTTGAACCTTTTATGTGATTATCTAAAACTGTCTCCATTGTAATAATCTTCCTTGCTGGAATAATTATTTTCAGCAAATTACACTTTTTTAATGGAAAGAACATGCTGCAAGGATAAAAAGAAATCGCTAATCAGAATCAAAATTTTTAAATCCGACAAGATAATTTTATATATCAGAAGATTGTAGCTATGTAAAAAGATTGAAAACAAATCTCCTACAGCAAAACAATTACTTTTTCTAAATTTAGTCACGCTAGTAACTTGAGAAAACAAACAGCAGCAGCAGCATAGACTTTCAAGGTCATGGTCATGCGAAAGGTTAAATGCGATCAACAGACTGACCAACATAGCCAGTAAGAGAGACGTGATGTCCGTCGAGTGTAAAAAACGAGAGAATCATCTACTTACATGGCTGTTTCGTAATGGGTGGTTGTGAAACTGATGGATGACAGAGAGGTTATTTCCAGAGGTCAGCTTGCTGCTGACATTCTCAAAATCCTTTCCATAATTGTATGAAATAAATACATTGCTGGTTGCATGGTTGGCCACAGGTTTCCGGTCACGGGTGAGAGCGACTATCACTTTGCTCGCTTTCCCAGCCCAGTGGATGATCATCAACTGATGGCTGTCTTTCAAATGGGCCTGAAATAAACAAAAAACATGAAATAATGAGAAAGACACAAACAAAAATTCAAACAAAAAACATGAAATAATGAGAAAGACACAAAAAAAAAAAGTACAAACAAAAAACATGAAATAATGAGAAAGACACACGCACAAAAAAAAAAAAAAGTAATGAAAAAAAATTTCTAAATAAATATTAATTTTAATTAGTTTCATTTTCGTACAGGTTGTCTGGAATAGATGGTGTCCGCTGATGACTTAGTACTTGCCTGTGAAACAATAGAACATTTACTTGTTAAGTTAAAAACTTCGAGGAATGCTATGGAAAGTAAAGGTCTGAAAGTGAATGTTACCAAAACCAAAGCGATGATCAGTCGTTGTAGTGTTGGAAAGCTTCCAGAAAGAAGAAAGTTCCCCATAAGTTTGTGGAAAGGGAGTCAGGTGTTAGGGTGAAGAGAGTCGGGTGTTAGGGTGAAGAGAGTCGGGTGTTAGGGTGAAGAGAGTCGGGTGTTAGGGTGAAGAGAGTCGGGTGTTAGGGTGAAGAGAGTCGGGTGTTAGGGTGAAGAGAGTCGGGTGTTAGGGTGAAGAGAGTCGGGTGTTAGGGTGAAGAGAGTCGGGTGTTAGGGTGAAGAGAGTCGGGTGTTAGGGTGAAGAGAGTCATGTGTTAGGGTGAAGAGAGTCGGGTGTTAGGGTTAAGAGAGTCGGGTGTTAGGGTTAAGAGAGTCGGGTGTTAGGGTGAAGAGAGTCGGGTGTTAGGGTGAAGAGAGTCGGGTGTTAGGGTGAAGAGAGTCGGGTGTTAGGGTGAAGAGAGTCGGGTGTTAGGGTGAAGAGAGTCATGTGTTAGGGTGAAGAGAGTCGGGTGTTAGGGTTAAGAGAGTCGGGTGTTAGGGTGAAGAGAGTCGGGTGTTAGGGTGAAGAGAGTCGGGTGTTAGGGTGAAGAGAGTCGGGTGTTAGGGTGAAGAGAGTCGGGTGTTAGGGTGAAGAGAGTCGGGTGTTAGGGTGAAGAGAGTCGGGTGTTAGGGTGAAGAGAGTCGGGTGTTAGGGTGAAGAGAGTCGGGTGTTAGGGTGAAGAGAGTCGGGTGTTAGGGTTAAGAGAGTCGGGTGTTAGGGTGAAGAGAGTCGGGTGTTAGGGTGAAGAGAGTCGGGTGTTAGGGTGAAGAGAGTCGGGTGTTAGGGTGAAGAGAGTCGGGTGTTAGGGTGAAGAGAGTCGGGTGTTAGGGTGAAGAGAGTCGGGTGTTAGGGTGAAGAGAGTCGGGTGTTAGGGTGAAGAGAGTCGGGTGTTAGGGTGAAGAGAGTCGGGTGTTAGGGTGAAGAGAGTCGGGTGTTAGGGTTAAGAGAGTCGGGTGTTAGGGTTAAGAGAGTCGGGTGTTAGGGTTAAGAGAGTCGGGTGTTAGGGTTAAGAGAGTCGGGTGTTAGGGTTAAGAGAGTCGGGTGTTAGGGTTAAGAGAGTCGCCCAGAAAGCCAAAAAGTGGAAAAAATTAATAACTTTGCCAAAACCTGAAATCCGAAAATGGCTGATACCTCGTTGGAAGCGTATTAACAAGGCGCTTCAGATGCAATATCAATTTCCTCACAAAACTGAAATTTGGGGGACTGGGCTCCAATTACCATATTTGGGCATTTTCTCAAAAAACGCCAATTTTGGGCATATCTTCGTCATAATTGACAATTAGAAACTGGTTGATACCTCGTTGGAAGTGTATTAAGGTGCTTCAGATGCAATAACTATTTATTTTAGAAAACTGAAATTTGGAGGACTGGACCCTAATTACCATATTTGGGCATTTTCTCATAAACACCCTTTTTGAGCATAACTTCGCCATAACTCGAAATAAGTGGCTGATAGCTAGTTGGAAGCGTATTAACAAGGTGCTTCCGGTGAAAACCTAAAATTATGGCAGACTGTGATAAAATTATGGCAGAGAATGCATGCATTTGCAATTGAGATAAAAGTATACAATTTATGTATTTACAATTGAGATAAAAGTATATAATTTATCTATTTGCAATTGAGATAAAAGTATACAATTTATGCATTTACAATTGAGATAAAAGTATACAATTTGTGTATTTGCAATTGAGATAAAAGTATACAATTTATGTATTTGCAATTGAGATAAAAGTATACAATTTATGTATTTGCAATTGAGATAAAAGTATACAATTTATGTATTTGCAATTGAGATAAAAGTATACAATTTATGCATTTCCAATTGAGATAAAAGTATACAAAGCGTATTTATTTACAAATGAGATAAAATATATTCAAAAGCTCAAAGTAAATTGAGTGCTATTTGCATTCCCAGACGTAAATCCTGCCTAAACATGTTTCCTGCTTTTTCTTGCATTGCAGAACAGATACAGTATTTATTGCAGACAGCAGTGGTTCAACAGTTCAGCATGCAGAACAGGCGAAGATGCTGAAGAGTACTGCTCACTCAGTTAAGGAAAAGTCCAAAGAGGTTGCTAGTGATTTAACAGAACCTGAGCACGTTTACCTGATTTCAAGACGAATCGAAGCCATCTGGGAAAAACGGAGAGACCTGATGAGGCACTCAGGTAGAGAGAAAACTAAAGAAGAACTGGAGCGTTGGAGAGGAGAAAGATTTGAGGTGCCTGTAACTGAGTTCGTCGAAGGAAAGGGTCGTCAGCGGAAGCGGTTAAGTGATAGCCCTGGAGCACGGACGGAAAACAAAATCTTGGATCCGATCATCCGACAACTCGAGGATCTAGCTGCAGAACAAGACGTTGATCCAGAAGTTCTACTAAACAAGCTTGTCGACCGTTCTCAAACAAAGTGGATGAAGGAGAAACAGACAAAATCATCTGTCCCTGTTGTTGATGCTTGTGCAATGATAATGTGACATTTTTGAGCTTTACAAAAAAAAAAAAAAAAATTCACACCATGTCGGCCATTTTGACAAATAATGGCCATTCATTACCATTTATTGAACTGATCTTCATTAAATAACATCATTCCATTAATTTCCAGCCTTATTTTTAGTTCCATATCATTGGTAATTACATATGATTTACCAGATTTACAACAGATCGACAGTTTTCGTAGAGTTCAGCTGATGTTAGCCCATTTTGCCAGATTTTTGCATAATAATGGAAATTTTGATCTGTCCATAAAACTTTTGGGGCAGGTTGGGGCAGGTAGTAGGCTATGTGCATCTGTTAGCCAAGATGGTGTATTTTAAACATCTGAAAACGCCAGGCCTGCATCTCCTTGCAAAAAAAACTTCTGACATCAACATTTTTTATTTTCACAAAAAAGGCAAAATTCACACTGTGCGGCCACTCTCTAATGGTGCAATAACATTTTTGGTATCAGAAATTCTAAATTTCATTTATATACATATATATGTGGCTTATTTAAGACATTATTGTATGTGTTTTATGAAAAAAGTCACACTTAAGATTGTAAAATGTACCATATTAAGGACATTCCATCCCAAAATATGCCTTTTTTTGTCAAGCTTTTTTTGCAGAAAAAAAAATGATGATTTTGAACAACCCGCAAACCAACCAACTTCAATTTGCTGTAAAAAATCCAAAAGTGGACCTTTTGAGCTAATTTTTTTTGTTGATTCACATTTGCTTTCTAGTTTCACTTTAAAACATTTTCACGGCCATCTGAACATAGTCAAAAATTTATTTTTTCCACTGCTGGGCGCACTGTGTTCAGTTTTTTTTTTTGTTATACTTGTAAGCATTGGGTATACAAAAAAACACAGTGGAATTACTGGTAGGTTGAGAGATGATAACCAGTTTACATGCCAAAGTATAAGACAATGGAGACAGAAGAGAACTCAGATGTGGACAAAGTATATCTGGATGGCGAAGCTATTGAGGTTGTTCAGAAGTTTTGTTGCCTTGGTGATAACATTGGAGCACAGGGTGGAGTAAATGCTAGTGTGATTACAAGCATCAGGAGTGAATGGAGTAAGTTCAGGGAACTTCTGTCATTACTAACCAGCAGAGCGTTACTACTGTCGACCAAGGGAAAAAGTCTATCAGGCATGTGTATGAAGTGTGATGACGTATGGAAGTGAAACCTGGCCAGTGAGGATTGAGGACATGCGTTGCATGGAGAGAAATGATATGAGAATGATATGATGGCTGTGTAATGCGACTCTTAAAGACAGACTCAGATCTGATGACCTCAGAGAAATATTATATCTGGATAAAATAGGGAGATGTGTGCAGAACAGGAGACTTTGTTGATTTGGTCATGTTGAAAGAATGGATGAGAGTTCTTGAGTTAATAGATGTAGAACAGTTGAGGTAGCAGGCTCAGTTCACAGGGGAAGGCCAAGAGAAACCTGGGAACAAGTGATAAGGATGGACTTGAGAGAAAAAGGGATGAATAGAAATCTGGCTAGAGACAGGTTAGTTTGGAAGTCAATTCCTGAAAGCCGTCCAACACATGCCAGCATGTAAAATGGACATTAAATCGATGATGCTTTATAATTAGAAAAACATCAGGATTCTCAAGTCTCTGACCGTTTTCCTCATATTGCCAATTACCATTTCCATAACGCTCTTGCCGTTGTATTCTTGAGTCTTCCTAGTGTGTTTTTTGTCAGAGTCAGTGTAATGCTAAAAAAATGTGACCCGTTGGGTCACAAATTAAGCTCAGGTTAGATCAGGAAAAGTTGAGTTTGCAAAACCAGTTAAATTTAAAAAAATGAAAAGACAAAATACAAAATTAGTTTCTTTTTGCTCACTATACCTCCCTCTCTTTCTGCAGCTGATCAAATAGTATTATTCCCACTTTTGTTTAGTATGGACTATTCCCACTTTTGTTTAGTATGGACTATTCCCACTTTTGTTTAGAATGGACTATTCCCACTTTTGTTTAGTATGGACTATTCCCACTTTTGTTTAGTATGGACTATTCCCACTTTTGTTTAGTATGGACTATTCCCACTTTTGTTTAGAATGGACTATTCCCACTTTTGTTTAGAATGGACTATTCCCACTTTTGTTTAGAATGGACTATCCCACTTTTGTTTAGAATGGACTATTCCCACTTTTTCTTTTTTCTTTATTATCTTTAACTTGATAACGAGAAAATGATAGACATCACTTCAAATAAAAACCGGGGGGTCAAACAACACTTTATTTATGACTAATCCCCAAAAGTAAAATGTCGGTCAGAATTAAATATTAAAATTGATCAGAAATACAACTTTATTTTTTAACAACACAGTCCAATACTTGCCTTATATGACCGACGAAACAGATTTAAGTATGTACCTTGTAGTAAAAAACACTATAGATCACAAAGATACAGGTGGGGGGGGGGACTAGCTTTATTTTATATACAAGATATAGTTCTAAATGTATAAAACAAAAGCCCAGCCAAATTCAATATCAAATGACTGGCAAACTAAAATGAATTGGGTGTTCTTTAAAAGCAGCATTGTCGGATGAAGGCAGCTGGAATGATTGTCTTCTGTCAGATCAGGCAGACGAGGAAGTACTTTACAAAATTTGGTCGCTTTTCTTTTTCTTTTAATTCTTTAAAAATATCTACAAGAGGATTTTAAGATTAACATTTTGCTTTCTGTTTTCTCTCTTATTAAAAAAAAACACAAATAAAAATTGTCCGCATTAAAAAAAAAAAAAAATTAAAAAATTATCCATAAAAATTGGAAAAAACTTTTTTTTTCATCTAAAATTGTCTGCCTTGAATTTATCTTTAATAAAATAAACAAAATAAAATGTTTTCAAAGATTTGATTTTATCTTTTTTGAATTTTTATTAGAAAGTACCAAACAAGATGTGAAGCCACTTAGTGTAATGGATTATGAAGACGCTTAGGAGGGGGGGGGGCGAAGATGAAAAGAATGAATTTAAGAGTTGAACTTGTTCAAGTCTAAAAGAGGATGAAAACAAATGCAGCAAGATCAGAGATGGCGGGTGTGGAAAAAACGGTTAAAAAAACGAAATTTCCACGTTAGGTTAAGCAGAAAAGTGGAAATTTCCACTAGAAGCTCAAACTGTTAGCATGCTGTACTTGGAGGCATAGGTTATGAGTTCGAACCTCACCCGGGCATAAATATTTTTACTCTGAAATGTTCAAGTTCATTTTAGAAGAAAATCAAATTACAATATTACAGATTGTTTTATTTTACTTTTATTTATTTCTGTAATTCACATACTTTATGCAAATTAGGGCTCTTTGCGATGCCGGATAGCCCCGCTGGTTATAAATATTTAAAAATTATGAGTATTTTTATTTTTTAAAATATTGAACTCCAGAGAGTTCTCAAACTTAAATATCATTCTATTTTCGAACGATGCTGAAGAACTCAAAGGCGCTTTTTATTTTATTTATATAGACCCACAGCCAGTCACTAATTTGGTCTGTGGTGATACCAAATTAATTAAAGATAAATATAAATAGAACCATGCAATTTCTCGTAAAAGTTTATCCTAGAAAAGTCATTTTTTTTTAAATATTGGTACATGATTTGGTTTTCAATTTCATCACTAAATAGACACCACAATTATATATATATATATATATATATATAATCATCTTTTCAGAAAAAAAAAAGAAAAAAAAAAGAAGACTAATCTCGGATGTTCTTATATAGATGAAATGGTCTGTAAAAATGTAGCCAAGACTTTGTTTTGAAAAGATGATCAGTAAAATCTTGGTCACTGGAATGTAGCCTAATATGTTCTATTGAAATATACACACACACACATATATATATATATATATATATATATACACACATATATATATGTATATATGTATATATATATATTATTCGAACCGTACCTACAAGAAGTTGCCCGAGAGTCTTATTTTGATTTTCCACTTTTTTTTTAAAATAAATTTTTTAATTTTTTTCTTTCATTTTTCTTTTAAATCAATTTATTTAAACTACAATTTTGAAAGTTAAATTTAATTATCACGATATCGTTTAGTCATTAAATTATTAATTGGACCAAATTGTTATAAAGTCATCATTGATAAGGATGACAACTTGAAGTGTAAAGTTCTTGGAAGGCTGCTAAATACCGAAAGCGATTTTGTCAGAAGGCACGACTCATCCTCCTACTACTACTATTACTACTACTACTACAAGCAGGAAAGATGTTTAAGAGCAAAACAGTCAGTCGTAACAGATTCGAATTTTTTATGCTTATGTGGGGAGTATTTTCCTCTACACCAGTGAACTGTGTACTAACCACCAAGCTAAGCAATAAAGTGGACTGCAGCCAGAGAAAATTACTTCGGAGATTACTCAGCATGCAATGGCCAGAGAAAATTAGCCACATCCGGCGATATGAGAAGACCCCCCCAAAGAATGCTGGAGTACTAAAATCAGAGGCGGATCGTTGGGATTGCTTGGACACTTTCGATCTCGAAACAAAGAAACAACAATCAGAAGAGCATTGATGGAATTCTTAAAAGCATGCAAGAAACCACCAGAAGGATCCAGGGAAACTGGGTTGTCACTTGTTTGACGGACAATCAAGCAATGATGCAAACTTGAATGACAAAAACAATGAATCTATGATACGAGACTTGAAAAGACATTTTTAATGAGAGAAATGGATGATGCAAAAAAGCGAGAAACATCAAGTTGTATTAGGTTTCTGAATTTTTGAGATGAGGATTGATAATTTGGATAATTTGGATTATTCGGACTACTGTTCTCATCTTGAGTGTTGTTCTCACAACGTTTCGGCCGATGTAACCTTCGACAGGATACACGTGATGAAGTTGTAGTGCACAACTGAATGGAAAAAAAGAATTGTTATAAAACTATAATTGTTACGTTTTAATCTCATTTCAGAAAATAATTGCATGTAAAAACCTTTTAAAACTTTCAATTTTTTTTACTACATGAGGATTTTAAAGCCAGTTTAAATGCTTCCAAATTCATTTCGAAGGGTCACGAAGTAATTCATTTTTTCCCAAACTATTAACAAAAGATAAAAATGGCTGACTTGTTTATGAAGAAACCGAAATACATCTGGTGGAATTAATGTCGTAATTGCATCATATTCTTTTAAATAGGATTTTTTAAATTTCGTTTTATTTCATGTCATTAGATTTTTGAATTTAATAAATATTCGATTAATAGTAACTAAAAAAATGTGTGACTTATGTAGCTATGTAAGTCACACGTAGATGAGAAAAACACAGACACACGAGAAGTGGTCACATCATTTTTATAGAGATTTGAAAATCGAAGATTTTTTTGTTTTTTGTTTACAATATCGTTGGGTATGGATTCTTACCAGACATCCATAAACAATAGACATTTGCATTTTGAACATTGACAGAGGTTTTAGAATAATATAATGTTGACCCCTTGGATCAAAATGAAACATACTTATCCAGGTACATTGAGCAATGTAATTTTAGAATATATATTGTTAGGGTCCATTTTCAAAATCCAAGAAGAAATTTGTGAACAGACAGGAAGAATGACTTAATACAAAGGATTATATATATAAATTTCAAAACAATCTTATTCTTACCGAAATCCCAGACTTGTTTAAGTAAATCATGAAGAGAAACGTTATGATTGGTTAAAAAAAAAAAAAAATTATTTTTTTTAATTGCGATCTGGTCATGTGACTTGCTTATACATCCGGACGTAGTTATAAACAATGGTTGTAAGTGCACCCCATTTCCATTTTCCTGTTGAGTGTTGCTTTTTAGAAGGGAAAGAAAGAAAGGTTAAGAAAAAGAGTGAATCTAATCGAGTAAAGAAGGAAAGGCAGAGGCTTAACATGCCAGTAACATATCTTGTTCTTTTATTAGAAGGGAAAGAAAGAAAAGAAAGAGAAAAATGAAGTTAGATGAGTAGAGATGGAAAGGCAGAGGCTTAACATGCCATTCATCTTGCCAATCATGTTACTATCCAACTCATCTATGATGGTAAGAGATGGACACTTCAAGTGGCGGTTTTTATTGTGCTTCAAAACTGAGGCTGGGTTGATATATCTGTGCACATGATCGAACAACGTCTAATAATAAACCAGTAAAAATCACTTTTCAAGTTGAATTTTTAAATCGAGCAAAATACAAAGAGAGAGAGAAAAAAGAAGAAAAGGTTTTTTTTGCAATTTTATTGCAACGTCCAATAATAAATCAGGAAAAAAACCCAAACAAATCACTTGTCAAGGGAGATAACCATTTCTTTTTTATTCAGCAATCTCTTTATTACCTAAATCCTGATGCTCCTCGACTTGTTTCAATGAGTCGCGTGGGGACGTTATGATTGGTTAATCAACATTATTTTACTTTTTAATTGCAATCTGGTCATGTGACCTGATTTTACGGGCGGACGTAGTTGTAAACAATAGTTCTAATGCATCCCATTTCCCCACGAGTGTTGCTTTTTAGAAGGGAAAGAAAGAAAAGGGAAAAAGTGAAGATAGATGAGTAGAAAAAGTAAGGCAAAGGCTTGACATGCTAACAACATATCTTGCCTTGTCAAGCCTTTGCCTTACAGATGACATACATATGAGCGCAGAGATGGACTCCTTAGAGACACGAGTGGATACATCTAATAAAAACTGATAACTGGAATGCGATCTTGTCATTATCGAAGGAGATTAGCAAATAATTTACTGCACGAGCAATAAAAAACTCGACGTACAAGACGAATAGATAATTGCAAACTACGACAAGACGAATAGATAATTGCAAACTACGACAAGACGAATAGATAATTGCAAACTACGACAAGACGAATAGATAATTGCAAACTACGACAAGACGAATAGATAATTGCCAACTACGACAAGACGAATAGATAATTGCCAACTACGACAAGACGAATAGATAATTGCAAACTACGACAAGACGAATAGATAATTGCAAACTACGACAAGACGAATAGATAATTGCCAACTACGACAAGACGAATAGATAATTGCAAACTACGACAAGACGAATAGATAATTGCCAACTACGACAAGACGAATAGATAATTGCCAACTACGACAAGACGAATAGATAATTGCCAACTACGACAAGACGAATAGATAATTGCAAACTACGACAAGACGAATAGATAATTGCAAACTACGACAAGACGAATAGATAATTGCCAACTACGACAAGACGAATAGATAATTGCCAACTACGACAAGACGAATAGATAATTGCAAACTACGACAAGACGAATAGATAATTGCAAACTACGACGGGCGAGTATAGATTTCGATGATCCAACAATAGATTTCGATGATCCAACAATAGATTTCGATGATCCAACAATAGATTTCGATGATCCAACAATAGATTTCGATGATTCAACAATAGATTTCGATGATCCAACAATAGATTTCGATGATCCAACAATAGATTTCGATGATTCAACAATAGATTTCGATGATTCAACAATAGATTTCGATGATTCAACAATAGATTTCGATGATTCAACAATAGATTTCGATGATTCAACAATAGATTTCGATGATTCAACAATAGATTTAGATGATTCAACAATAGATTTAGATGATTCAACAATAGATTTCGATGATCCAACAATAGATTTCGATGATTCAACAATAGATTTCGATGATTCAACAATAGATTTCGATGATTCAACAATAGATTTCGATGATTCAACAATAGATTTCGATGATTCAACAATAGATTTCGATGATTCAACAATAGATTTCGATGATCCAACAATAGATTTCGATGATTCAACAATAGATTTCGATGATTCAACAATAGATTTTAATGGTGGAGAAGCGTTTAGATGAGGATAATTATTAGGTGACTATTTTAGTTTTGCATTTCTAGGCGAGCTTACTTGAAGTTTAAATCATGTACAATATGAGAGAATGAGGAAAATGTTAAGAGACAAAAGTAAAAATCTGCTAAAATTATAGCAAGAATGTTTAAATGTATCGATCAGTTATCATTACATCAATGTGGACGATCAATAACGTTTGAAATTTTTTTGAAAAGCCATTAAGAACGTTTTTGTTTTCAGCATTTCTATAAAATTATCTGATCCAATATCACGAGGAAGTGGGATTTGTTACAACTTATAAAAGTAAAAATAGATTATTTATTTAAGATAATTAAATATAAACAACAAAAATGTAAGTAAATTTAAGTTTTTAAATCCTATGTGAAATAATGATTTGCAATGTACAGAAGTCAGCCATTTTGAATATTTTGTTAATAGTTAAAAAAAAAAAATGAATTACTTTGTGACTTTTCAAAATATTAAACTGTTGAATAAAAAAACATTTAAATTGGCTTTATAATTCTTAGTAAATCTTTATTTAATTAAAAGATTGAAAGATTTGGAAGTTATTTAGATCAAATAATTTTATAAATACAGATTAAAACAACATTAACTAAACAACAATTAGTTTTATAACAATTTATTTAGTTCAATTAATAATTTAATGACAAAACAATACCCTAATAATTACATTTAACTTCCAAAATCCTATTAAAAAAATAATTTGTTAAAAAATAAAAAATAAAAACATACCCTAATAATTTAACTTTCAAAATTCTAAAAAAAAAAAAATTATTTGGTTAAAAAAAAAAAAAAAGAAAAAAAAGCAAAGATGAAAGTAAAGACTCCTGGGCAACGCTGGGTAGGCATAACAAGCGTACAAGAAAAAAATGAGTATTTTCAATCTGTGTTTTCGTGATTTAAATACCTCTTCTAACTGAAGTATGATATTAAAAAAAAAGAAAGAAAAGTGGTTTCTTTGTCGCGATATTTAAATGTAGGCGCCTTAAAATATTAACATTTTTTCACTTAAATAGTGGAAAATTGCACTAGAAAAACTAAAAATCTTAGAATTAGAACTATGTCCCAGGATATTGCGTCAGACAGGAAGTCACGAGATACACGTAGCTGATAAACTGAGAAGATCTACTTCTTTTACTGCACCCCAAGTGAGAGGAAGATAGAGGTGGTGCTTTAGGAGAGCTGTTCCCATTCTTCTATGGGGGATGTGTTAGATATTATGGTTTGGTTTGGTAGTTTTGTTTTACGGCATATCAACCCTTTTTGGGTTATTTAATGCCGAATCTGGTCATTATAGTAAAAGTTTTTATGCTTCAAGTTCTTTATATCTTCAAATGTTTAATCATCGTTTTTGGTTTGGTAGTTTTGTTTTACGGCATATCAACCCTTTTTGGGTTATTTAATGCCGAATCTGGTCATTATAGTAAAAGATTTATGCTTCAAGTTCTAAAAATAAAATAAAAAAGGGGAGGGAGAAAGGGAGAGGGGCTGTTGTTTTTGTTTTTGGTTTTGTAGAACATAATTAAGTTTTACAAAAAAAAAAAAAAAAAAAAAAAAAAAAACGTCAATGTAGGTGAATTTCGTCTCAGGGAGCCACAGGGCAGCCTGATCTGGTATCACCAGAGAGATATTATGCAAAATAAAGAAAAAAAACGAAAGCAACGTTAAATCCAAATGATTTTTTTTCATTATATACAACCGTTGCTATTAATGAACACACATCACGGCAGAATAACAACGGAAAAGAGAACTGCTGCTATGTGTTATCCACGCAACGAGACTCTAGCTGTCTATGTGGTGAGCTGCCGTTTGGATAATCCGTCAGGATTGAAGAATTGGTCCCCCATAGTGCTACTTCTTAGGTCTAACTCCAAAATGCCTGGGTCAATCCAACCACAATTTTAGGTCCCTATTTAGAGCTATTGTGACAATCGACAGACATCAAATTTTCAAAATTTAACCATATAGTTTTTATAGATATTAAGATTTACTAGAAAAAAGAAAAAAAATTCAACAAGATAGATCCTCGACTCACAGAAAAATAGTGTCTCTAAGATATGAGGACAAGTATATAATAACATTGACAGACAAGTTATCGTCTGTCCGTGGAAATGCACATTTAAACATAACTTTTTAGATTAATCTTTCTTTTTTTTAAAGTATGTTATAGTTTTAAACAATTTTATTCAATTAATGTTATGACCAAACAATACCATAAGTAATTCAATTGAACTTCACAAAAATCCGTAAAAAAGAAAAATGGAGTAGATGGGGGGGGGGGGGGTAGCATGCAACAACTGTTTAAAAAATATCTATATTACTTCGTACCATGTCTAGTTTGTCGTTTAAAACAAGTATTTATGGGATTTAAATTTCTAAATTTCGTAAGACGTCCTAATGACTTTAATGCAAAACCGATTGTTTTTAATGATTTCCTTCATTGAAATATCTTTCCAAAACGAAATATTTTTTTCCAAAAAATTGGGAGAAAAGGGAGCGGGGAGAACAATGTGCGAGACAAAAAAAAAATGAAAATAAAAATACTCTGAGGAAACGATGGGTAAAGAGCTAGTATCTAATAAATGAGAAATACATTTTAATGCAAAACCATAGCAAATCTTTAAGTATACATATATATATATATATATATATATATATATATAGTCTCGGAAGTTTCTCAACCATTAAAACTATATAAAAAAAACAAAAAATAAAATAAAAAAAAAACTTATAGTCTCAAGTCTTCCAGTGGAAAATCACTCATGTAAGTCAATTTATTTTTTACAGTTATTATATTAGTTAGTTTCTAACACTATTTTAAGGGATCATCAGTTGTTTACCATGAAAAACTGTTTCGGGAATTTATATATATATCCGTTTGCATAGCAATCAATAGTCTACAAATTCTTTTTGCAATATTCATTGACCTGGGAAACTTCAACAATGGAGTTTCTGGATTTATTTTCTTACTCGTCTCTCCATTCACACAGGGGGAAAAGAACTTATTTTTGTTCAAGTTTTAGGAAAAAATGGAGGCGGAGGGGGAAAACAGAAAAACGACCATAAGAAACCTTTATAAAAGTAAAAAAAAAAAGCTTGTAGAAAAATGACAAAATAGGCCTCTTCGCCGCCCTACAAATATGAGCAAAGAGAGAGAAATTAATGTTTAAGTAAAACTCAGTGATTATATAAAAGATATAAAATAACTAAATTGAAGATAATAAATATATAATGTATGAATTTCTATCGTATCCTTGACTTGAGAAGGAGAAAGGTTCTCCATAAATTATCATTTCCTAACGGAGGAGAAAAAAAATATTAATACGTGCTTCTAAATGTCCAACCAAATGCCAGACAAAAACAAACAAACAAAGCAGTAAGTTGCAGATTTCTCTATTTAAGTTAGGTATATGTTAATTATTAAGAATTTTGAAACAGCTGCTAGTCGCAAGGGGTCCAAATGTGGACTATATTTAGTTTAAGTTTTATGTAAAAGGAGGTAAAAAGGGTGTGAGACCTTTTCGTGAAAATTCAGATATCTTCGGTTTGTGTAAAATTTTAACAATATTAATTAATAAATATTAACTAAATTTTAGTTTCTTTCGAATATTTTAAAGAAATTTTAGGGGTTGGCTTAATATGGACACAACCTCACATTCGAAAATTCAAATTCTCAGATTTGTATTTAATTTGATCTATAGTCATTAGACACCAATCAAGCAAATTCCATGAATTTAAATTTCTTCTTAAGACACCTTAAGCATAAGCCTTGAATTTGAAACATTTTCTAGAATCAAAATCATGTAATGGATGTTGATCAAAATTGGAATAAGGATTCTATGCATAAGGTTTAGTATCATTCTATCTTATATTGAATCTTGGTAAGGGGACATAAAGTGGTACAAATGTTCTGGGATTCAAGTAATGGTACTCAAAATGTGAACCTGTTGATCTATTATAAACACGTTCATTATAATTATATTTATATTATAAACACGTTCATTATAATTATATTATAAACACGTTCATTATAATTATATTTATATTATAAACACGTTCATTATAATTATATTTATATTATAAACACGTTCATTATAATTATATTTATATTATAAACACGTTCATTATAATTATATTTATATTATAAACACGTTCATTATATTTATATTTATATTATAAACACGTTCATTATAATTATATTTATATTATAAACACGTTCATTATAATTATATTTATATTATAAACACGTTCATTATAATTATATTTATATTATAAACACGTTCATTATAATTATATTTATATTATAAACACGTTCATTATAATTATATTTATATTATAAACACGTTCATTATAATTATATTTATATTATAAACACGTTCATTATAATTATATTTATATTATAAACACGTTCATTATATTTATATTATAAACACGTTCATTGTAATTATATTAGTATACACACGTTCATTATAATTATATTAGTATAACTACGTTCATTATAATTATATTAGTATAACCACGTTCATTATAATTATATTATAAACACGTTCATTATAATTATATTATTATAAACATGTTCATTATAATTATATTAGTATAACCACGTTCATTATAATTATATTATTATAAACACGTTCATTATAATTATATTATTATAAACACGTTCATTATAATTATATTTATATTATAAACACGTTCATTATATTTATATTATAAACACGTTCATTGTAATTATATTAGTATACACACGTTCATTATAATTATATTAGTATAACCACGTTCATTAAAATTATATTAGTATAACCACGTTCATTATAATTATATTATAAACACGTTCATTATAATTATATTATTATAAACACGTTCATTATAATTATATTTATATTATAAACACGTTCATTATAATTATATTTATATTATAAACACGTTCATTATAATTATATTTATATTATAAACACGTTCATTATAATTATATTTATATTATAAACACGTTCATTATAATTATATTTATATTATAAACACGTTCATTATAATTATATTTATATTATAAACACGTTCATTATAATTATATTTATATTATAAACACGTTCATTATAATTATATTTATATTATAAACACGTTCATTATAATTATATTTATATTATAAACACGTTCATTATAATTATATTTATATTATAAACACGTTCATTATAATTATATTTATATTATAAACACGTTCATTATAATTATATTTATATTATAAACACGTTCATTATATTTATATTATAAACACGTTCATTGTAATTATATTAGTATACACACGTTCATTATAATTATATTAGTATAACCACGTTCATTATAATTATATTATAAACACGTTCATTATAATTATATTATAAACACGTTCATTATAATTATATTATTATAAACACGTTCATTATAATTATATTATTATAAACACGTTCATTATAATTATATTTATATTATAAACACGTTCATTATAATTATATTTATATTATAAACACGTTCATTATAATTATACTTATATTATAAACACGTTCATTATAATTATATTTATATTATAAACATTCATTATAATTATATTTATATTATAAACACGTTCATTATAATTATATTTATATTATAAACACGTTCATTATAATTATATTTATATTATAAACACGTTCATTGTAATTATATTAGTATACACACGTTCATTATAATTATATTAGTATAACCACGTTCATTATAATTATATTAGTATAACCACGTTCATTATAATTATATTATAAACACGTTCATTATAATTATATTATTATAAACACGTTCATTATAATTATATTTATATTATAAACACGTTCATTATAATTATATTTATATTATAAACACGTTCATTATATTTATATTATAAACACGTTCATTATAATTATATTTATATTATAAACACGTTCATTATAATTATATTTATATTATAAACACGTTCATTATAATTATATTATAAACACGTTCATTATAATTATATTTATATTATAAACACGTTCATTATAATTATATTTATATTATAAACACGTTCATTATAATTATATTTATATTATAAACACGTTCATTATAATTATATTTATATTATAAACACGTTCATTATAATTATATTATAAACACGTTCATTATATTTATATTATAAACACGTTCATTATAATTATATTTATATTATAAACACGTTCATTATAATTATATTTATATTATAAACACGTCCATTATAATTATATTTATATTATAAACACGTTCATTATAATTATATTTATATTATAAACACGTTCATTATAATTATATTTATATTATAAACACGTTCATTATAATTATATTATATTATAAACACGTTCATTATATTTATATTATAAACACGTTCATTGTAATTATATTAGTATAACCACGTTCATTATAATTATATTAGTATAACCACGTTCATTATAATTATATTAGTATAACCACGTTCATTATAATTATATTAGTATAACCACGTTCATTATAATTATATTATAAACACGTTCATTATAATTATATTATAAACACGTTCATTATAATTATATTATAAACACGTTCATTATAATTATATTTATATTATAAACACGTTCATTATAATTATATTTATATTATAAACACGTTCATTATAATTATATTATAAACACGTTCATTATAATTATATTATAAACACGTTCATTATATTTATATTATAAACACGTTCATTGTAATTATATTAGTATAACCACGTTCATTATAATTATATTAGTATAACCACGTTCATTATAATTATATTAGTATAACCACGTTCATTATAATTATATTATAAACACGTTCATTATAATTATATTATAAACACGTTCATTATAATTATATTATAAACACGTTCATTATAATTATATTTATATTATAAACACGTTCATTATAATTATATTATAAACACGTTCATTATAATTATATTTATATTATAAACACGTTCATTATAATTATATTTATATTATAAACACGTTCATTATAATTATATTTATATTATAAACACGTTCATTATAATTATATTTATATTATAAACACGTTCATTATAATTATATTTATATTATAAACACGTTCATTATAATTATATTTATATTATAAACACGTTCATTATAATTATATTTATATTATAAACACGTTCATTATAATTATATTATAAACACGTTCATTATAATTATATTTATATTATAAACACGTTCATTATAATTATATTTATATTATAAACACGTTCATTATAATTATATTTATATTATAAACACGTTCATTATAATTATATTTATATTATAAACACGTTCATTATAATTATATTTATATTATAAACACGTTCATTATAATTATATTTATATTATAAACACGTTCATTATAATTATATTTATATTATAAACACGTTCATTATAATTATATTTATATTATAAACACGTTCATTGTAATTATATTTATATTATAAACACGTTCATTGTAATTATATTTATATTATAAACACGTTCATTGTAATTATATTAGTATAACCACGTTCATTATAATTATATTAGTATAACCACGTTCATTATAATTATATTAGTATAACCACGTTCATTATAATTATATTAGTATAACCACGTTCATTATAATTATATTATAAACACGTTCATTATAATTATATTATTATAAACACGTTCATTATAATTATATTATTATAAACACGTTCATTATAATTATATTATTATAAACACGTTCATTATAATTATATTATTATAAACACGTTCATTATAATTATATTATTATAAACACGTTCATTATAATTATATTATTATAAACACGTTCATTATAATTATATTTATATTATAAACACGTTCATTATATTTATATTATAAACACGTTCATTATATTTATATTATAAACACGTTCATTATAATTATATTTATATTATAAACACGTTCATTATAATTATATTTATATTATAAACACGTTCATTATAATTATATTTATATTATAAACACGTTCATTATAATTATATTTATATTATAAACACGTTCATTATAATTATATTTATATTATAAACACGTTCATTATATTTATATTATAAACACGTTCATTGTAATTATATTAGTATACACACGTTCATTATAATTATATTAGTATAACCACGTTCATTATAATTATATTATAAACACGTTCATTATAATTATATTATAAACACGTTCATTATAATTATATTATAAACACGTTCATTATAATTATATTATTATAAACACGTTCATTATAATTATATTATTATAAACACGTTCATTATAATTATATTTATATTATAAACACGTTCATTATAATTATATTTATATTATAAACACGTTCATTATAATTATACTTATATTATAAACACGTTCATTATAATTATATTTATATTATAAACATTCATTATAATTATATTTATATTATAAACACGTTCATTATAATTATATTTATATTATAAACACGTTCATTATAATTATATTTATATTATAAACACGTTCATTGTAATTATATTAGTATACACACGTTCATTATAATTATATTAGTATAACCACGTTCATTATAATTATATTAGTATAACCACGTTCATTATAATTATATTATAAACACGTTCATTATAATTATATTATTATAAACACGTTCATTATAATTATATTTATATTATAAACACGTTCATTATAATTATATTTATATTATAAACACGTTCATTATATTTATATTATAAACACGTTCATTATAATTATATTTATATTATAAACACGTTCATTATAATTATATTTATATTATAAACACGTTCATTATAATTATATTTATATTATAAACACGTTCATTATAATTATATTTATATTATAAACACGTTCATTATAATTATATTTATATTATAAACACGTTCATTATAATTATATTTATATTATAAACACGTTCATTATATTTATATTATAAACACGTTCATTATAATTATATTTATATTATAAACACGTTCATTATAATTATATTTATATTATAAACACGTCCATTATAATTATATTTATATTATAAACACGTTCATTATAATTATATTTATATTATAAACACGTTCATTATAATTATATTTATATTATAAACACGTTCATTATAATTATATTTATATTATAAACACGTTCATTATAATTATATTATATTATAAACACGTTCATTATATTTATATTATAAACACGTTCATTGTAATTATATTAGTATAACCACGTTCATTATAATTATATTAGTATAACCACGTTCATTATAATTATATTAGTATAACCACGTTCATTATAATTATATTAGTATAACCACGTTCATTATAATTATATTATAAACACGTTCATTATAATTATATTATAAACACGTTCATTATAATTATATTATAAACACGTTCATTATAATTATATTTATATTATAAACACGTTCATTATAATTATATTTATATTATAAACACGTTCATTATAATTATATTATAAACACGTTCATTATAATTATATTATAAACACGTTCATTATATTTATATTATAAACACGTTCATTGTAATTATATTAGTATAACCACGTTCATTATAATTATATTAGTATAACCACGTTCATTATAATTATATTAGTATAACCACGTTCATTATAATTATATTATAAACACGTTCATTATAATTATATTATAAACACGTTCATTATAATTATATTATAAACACGTTCATTATAATTATATTTATATTATAAACACGTTCATTATAATTATATTATAAACACGTTCATTATAATTATATTTATATTATAAACACGTTCATTATAATTATATTTATATTATAAACACGTTCATTATAATTATATTTATATTATAAACACGTTCATTATAATTATATTTATATTATAAACACGTTCATTATAATTATATTTATATTATAAACACGTTCATTATAATTATATTATAAACACGTTCATTATAATTATATTTATATTATAAACACGTTCATTATAATTATATTTATATTATAAACACGTTCATTATAATTATATTTATATTATAAACACGTTCATTATAATTATATTTATATTATAAACACGTTCATTATAATTATATTTATATTATAAACACGTTCATTATAATTATATTTATATTATAAACACGTTCATTATAATTATATTTATATTATAAACACGTTCATTATAATTATATTTATATTATAAACACGTTCATTATAATTATATTTATATTATAAACACGTTCATTGTAATTATATCAGTATACACACGTTCATTATAATTATATTAGTATAACCACGTTCATTATAATTATATTAGTATAACCACGTTCATTATAATTATATTAGTATAACCACGTTCATTATAATTATATTATAAACACGTTCATTATAATTATATTATTATAAACACGTTCATTATAATTATATTATTATAAACACGTTCATTATAATTATATTATTATAAACACGTTCATTATAATTATATTATTATAAACACGTTCATTATAATTATATTATTATAAACACGTTCATTATAATTATATTTATATTATAAACACGTTCATTATATTTATATTATAAACACGTTCATTATATTTATATTATAAACACGTTCATTATAATTATATTTATATTATAAACACGTTCATTATAATTATATTTATATTATAAACACGTTCATTATAATTATATTTATATTATAAACACGTTCATTATAATTATATTTATATTATAAACACGTTCATTATAATTATATTTATATTATAAACACGTTCATTATAATTATATTTATATTATAAACACGTTCATTATAATTATATTTATATTATAAACACGTTCATTATAATTATATTTATATTATAAACACGTTCATTATATTTATATTATAAACACGTTCATTGTAATTATATTAGTATACACACGTTCATTATAATTATATTAGTATAACCACGTTCATTATAATTATATTAGTATAACCACGTTCATTATAATTATATTATAAACACGTTCATTATAATTATATTATTATAAACACGTTCATTATAATTATATTTATATTATAAACACGTTCATTATATTTATATTATAAACACGTTCATTATATTTATATTATAAACACGTTCATTATAATTATATTTATATTATAAACACGTTCATTATAATTATATTTATATTATAAACACGTTCATTATAATTATATTTATATTATAAACACGTTCATTATAATTATATTTATATTATAAACACGTTCATTATAATTATATTTATATTATAAACACGTTCATTATAATTATATTTATATTATAAACACGTTCATTATAATTATATTTATATTATAAACACGTTCATTATAATTATATTTATATTATAAACACGTTCATTATAATTATATTTATATTATAAACACGTTCATTATATTTATATTATAAACACGTTCATTGTAATTATATTAGTATACACACGTTCATTATAATTATATTAGTATAACCACGTTCATTATAATTATATTAGTATAACCACGTTCATTATAATTATATTATAAACACGTTCATTATAATTATATTATAAACACGTTCATTATAATTATATTATTATAAACACGTTCATTATAATTATATTATTATAAACACGTTCATTATAATTATATTATTATAAACACGTTCATTATAATTATATTATTATAAACACGTTCAATTAATATTTCGGTTTCATTATTAAGACCTGCTGTATTAGTAAGATTATTCTGATCTCAACAATAATTCATTCATATGTAAGAGTATGTGTTTTTATATGCATATCTCTAAAACTATGTCAGCCGGATTTTCAAAGTCACACCTAAATAGCCTTTAAGCTAAAAAAATGAAACTTTGTTTTTGACTAGCCAATTTCTCATTTATTATTGTTGTACCATGTTATTAGCAATATAATAACGGACTTCGCTATAATTTATTTAAAGAATTACTTAGTCCGGACCCAGACAAACTAGATTATAAATTTTTTTTCTTTAGCTAATCACCGGTAAAAAAAAAAATCAACATGTGAAAGAGCAATAACTCATTTTTTGCAACTAAAATTTAATCATGATTTTTATCGAGCGCTGGGGGGGGGGGGAGAATTACAAAGCAAAATGACCTCACTGCATTATGGGCAATGCTGGGCAGGTATAGCTTTATTTATATATACATATATATATTTACATATATAAATAGATTGTGAATACCCAGGTATATTTTGACTGGCATCCAGATGAAGTTATTGATGTTTGAAAATAAGTTGAATGAGTCATAAATCAACTGTTATATTGCCAAGTGAGCTATTTAATATTAGATACTGAGTGGGACATAAATAGTTAGCAAACCTGGCATATTGTCCACATTTCCTGTAGGGAGGGGTGATTGATCTCATGATAACATCATCAACTCTGAAACTGACGATGCCGAGTTCAAATCCAATCAGAAACCTTTAAGCCATGGCTTTTCAAAGAGAAAAATAAACATGTTTTTATCGAGTACACCTTGCATTGAACAATCGAAGATGAAATAGATTTGTCATCTGTACATCTTTATATCTCTTCATTTATATATATATATATATATATATATATATACACACACACACACACACACAAATACACATTGGTCTTTACTATATAGGGGATGATGTATTTACTTCATTTTTCAACATCTATGTAACAACTCCTCTGATAAGATTTTAATCTTTGAAAAGCCTGGCTTAAGGAAAGAAAAATAAACATACATATATATATATATAGCATAGATTTATGTAAAGTCAATTATATATGTAGACAGGCAGACATACACAGAGGCTGAAGAGACTCCAGTAAAGGAAACCAATTTGTTTGGATTTGAAACTGACGGTACCGATGTTGTTCTGATCTTCTGTAATATATATATAAATAAATATTACATTCTTATTTTTAAAAATTTTTCTTAATTGAGCACTCTGCTGGGGTTCTCTCCCACTAACCTTATATATATATATATATATATATATATATATATATATATATATATATTTCAAAGGATACTAAAATAGATTTAGCAGTTCAATGGCGTTTTAAAAGGGAGGGTGGACATTAACAATGAATTTGTCGGTCAGAATTGGTGATGGTAAGGGGTTAAAAAAAGGGGGTTGTATAATTGCGGTGCTAAGGGTCTGTACGCTTTTGTGCAGACCTTTTGTTCTTCCTCGACTTCTTCCGACTCAAGAGGTTGGTTACAGTTGCAAAGTAGACACTTAAGTGTGTAGCTAACGACGATAAATATATGGGTTTGTTGAAGATGAGAAAAAATATAATTGAACATACAATGAAATGTTCAGTTCCACAGAGACTCAGAATTAAACTAGAGAATTTTAAAAACAACAAACAAAACAAACCAACAAAACAATATTTGAACCAATCGCTTGAAAGAATGTTTTAAAAGACACTCTCGTTCAGAGTCGAACAAATTGTCATGAACATTAATACGGGAAAATATTTTTGATTCAAATGACAAGAAAAGTTCGATATATGCAAAAGAAAAAAAAATCATCATTATTATTATATTCGGTTTAACGTCCGTTTTATATGTCAGCATGTGTTGAATGGCTTTTAGAAATTGACCTCCAAACTAACCTATTTCCGGTCAGTATCTTATTTATCCCTCAAGTCCATCCTTATCACTTCCTTTTTTTATTCCTGACCCTGCTACCTCAGCTGTTCTACATCTACTAACCCAAGAACTCTCATCCATTCTTTCAACGTGACCATACTAACAAAGTCTCCTGTTCTGCACACCATTATTCTGTCCAGATTTAATCTTTTTCTAAGCTAATCAGATCTACGCTGGTCTTAAACACCAAGGCACATTCAGTTGGCGCTTAGCTTCCCTGTTTCTCAGGTGGAAAGAGCATACTTGTGGCTTTGCTGAGTTAGCACGTAGATGGTTCTCTTCATAGTAAGTTGTTAATCCTGAACGAGCGTCATTGAGCGTTTCCTCAATACTAATGAAGTCCGTACCTTAGCCGGTGATGCACATTACACATCCATCGTATCATTCTCAAATCATTTCTCTCCGTGCAACGCGTGTACTCAATCCTCACTGGGCAGGTTTCACTTCCATACATTATCACACTGCATACACTCTGCCCTTGGTCACCAGTGGTAACGCTCTGCTGGTTAGTAATGATAGAAATTCCCTGAACTTACTCCATCCACTCTTGAACAGACATTCTTAAGATGTGTCCGTTTAAACTGAAACGTGACAACTGACAGACTATAAAGAAAAATGGCAGAATTGAGTCAATCAAATCCGAATTTACAATTCTCAACTTAGGTGTCGTATTCACAATATTTCAGGTAACCTCCGACCTTCGGACATAATTACGCCTGTTAAACAGAGGAGGTTTTGTTTTTACTTAAGGTCAACTGTTAATTCGACACATTCACAAAAGGGATGCGCCGCATCAAGCGAAACAAACGCAAAAGATGTCAAGGTCAGCTGGGCCTTTGTTTGAGAGAAGTTCAGCCATTGGCTAATGAAAACATTAACCCGTAGGAGAGAATATCAACGAATCTGATTGGTTAGTTAGCTAGACTAAACACCACGTGGATATATAAAAACAGTAACAAAAAATCTGTGCACTGAGCCTGACGATTCCCTTTGAGGATGAAACGCAGACACCTCTGTATAGCTTCTATTTTTATACTTTACTATATATATAATTTTAATTTGAAATCAAATATTTGTTAAAAAAAAGAAAAAAAAAGTTGACATTTAAAAGTGAATTATCTTCCTTACTCTTGATTGGTTTTACAGTCAGAATCCAGTGTTTAGACTTAAACATGTTTTCTATGCACAATCATCGATTGTACCAGATGTGAAACGGATGGCGAAGATGTGAAAAGCAGACAATTTTACATCTTTCATAAATATAGAATCGCACCAGCAGACAATGTTTGGCCGACGTATTTACATGTGAATATGAATCAATAGAAGAGTCGGACAATTTCTCTTCATCTCAAATGCGAGATGGTGGTGGTGGTGGTGATGATGATGATGATGGTGATGATGGTGATGATGGTGATGATGCGTGTTTCTGCCAAGCAGCAGCAGCATCCATTATGATTGAATTACTAATAGAAATCTAGTCCTATGAATATGGCTTCTTTTGTTCACTCCGACCCGCCTAGATCCCAAAGAAAAACTAACAGAGGCCGAGTCTACCGATTGACGTAGAATACGCAGACAAGATGGATGGCAGTGAAAGAGAAACTGAGTTTGTTTATGTCTCGAGAAAATTAACCCATCATCAGATATTGTGGGGGTGAATACAAATAAACGTGATTTGTAAAATTTAAAAAATAATTTAATAATTTATTTAAAATAGTTAATTTTAAAGATGAATGTAATGAATACATTTTAATTTCAAAGTTCTATTAAAAAAAATAATTTGGTAAAAAAACAAAAAAAAAAACAATAAATGGCATTCACCTCGTATTTTTAGAATATAAGTAGACGAACACCCGTCCCAGGAGAGGTAAAATTAATTCCAACAACGGAATAATTTTACACCACTTTTATGTCTCCTTACAAAATGATACCAAATCTTGTGTCGAGAATCAGTATTTAAAAAATTTTTTTTTTCCAGTTTTGATTCTAGAAAATGTCTCAAATTTTAAGCTTAAAGGGTCTTAAGAAGAAACTGGAATTCAGGGAATCTTGCTTATTTCGTGTTTAATGACTATGTATCAAATTTAATGTAAATCTGATATTTTTGAAGTTTCAAATGGAAGGTAGTGCACATATGCCTCCTAAAAACTTTTTTTAATGCTCCAAAGAAACTGAAATTTGGGGAATATTTATTAATTGATATCCAATACGTGTTGTTAAAATGTCACAAAAATCGAAGGGATCTGAATTTTCAAGAAGATCTTACAGGCCCCTTTTTACCCCCTTTGCATAAAACTAAAATTAAGCATAGCCCATTTTCGGACCCTTTATGCCTAGCAGCTGTGTCCGAAAAATTATAATGATCGGTTAATTAGTTCAGAAGTGAACCGTGTACATACAACTATATACACATACCTAACTTTATAAAGTTAGCGATGAGCTGTACCTACGCGATGTTGCCCAGGGTTCAGTGAAGTCATTTTATTTTTTTTTTTATTTTTTTTTTTATTTGTTGGCACACTTTGAAAAAACTTATATAGAAAAATAAATAAAATTTTAGTTGTACGACACACAAATCTTATTATAGTCTTCAATTAAACATGAGTGTAATATATATATATATATATATATATATATATATATGGGAAGAGAAGGATGAAGGTAATCCGACGTGATGGAAAAAAGAAAAAGGAAAACCAAAAAATGGATGTTTTTTATGTGTACATCAACGTTTCGTCATTATTTATAAGACTTCATCAGGATGATAAAATAGAGAAAAAATGTCATGCAAGTACAGATACATGTAGGGTAGACATATTGGGAGGAAAAATAAAATGAAATAATGGCCACTACTGGGTGGACGTCCATACTTGTTGGAGAAATAGAAATGAATGTTGAAGAAAATGAGTGGGGAAAAAATGGAAGGATGGGGTGAGCAAGGACTACTCTCTATTTTATCATCCTGATGAAGTCTTATAAATAAAGACGAAACGTTGATGTACACATAAAAAACATCCATTTTTGGGTTTTCCTTTTTCATTTTCCCATATATATATATATATATCCAAGCAAGCGTTGTTGAACGTCACGGAACTTTCTAGTTTGTAAATCTTCATGAGGTTCTCAAACCGTCGAGCTATTCTTCTGGTTTCAGGTGGCAGTCCGTAGAGTATTTCACCGATTGTTCTTAATTCGGCCATTTTTTTTAGAGCGCTTTCGACTTTCTTAGTCGGCTTCAGAATTAGGTTTTTTTAAATAGGAAGACTTGAGTTAATGTTTTATAGGTATCGTTAAGGGCGAATGAAAGAAAAGAGAGGGTGTGTGGTTGAGTTGATTCTATCTGTTTGTGTATTTGGTTTTATTGTTTATTTATTTATTGCATTAATTATTATTATTACTATGATTTATTTATTGTATTAATTATTATTATTACTATTATTTATTTATTCTTACTATTATTTTTTTTTTTTTATTACTTTATTTTCATTTAATTATGGAATACTTTTAATATATTAATACCTGTGTTGAAAGCTATTTTGTTAATATTAGGCTGCCACCTGAAACCAGAAGGATAGCTTGACGGGTTGAGAACATCATGAAGAAGATTTACAAACAGGAAAGTTCCGTGACGTTCAACAACGCTTGCTTGGATAATGACTTGCTGCCTAAGTATATATATATATATATATATATATATATATATATAAGAAGGAATAGGTAAAATAAATACCTTTTGAAGCATTAAGATGCGATATCAATTTTTTTTATAAAAAAGAAAAATAATAAATCGAAACCGATTTTTTTTCTTTCTTTTTTTTATTAAAACTAGCATTTTTTTTTTTGTTAGTTTAAAGTGATACAGATATTTCGCCAAAACCTGGCATCCTCGGTGTGTAATATATCCTGATGTCATCGGATTTAATGCTTCAAAAGGTATTTATTTTACCTATTCCTTCTTAAATTTAACAATAGATGCTTTTTTAAAAAAAAAATATGAACCTTAAACACTTATATATATATATATATATATATATACTAGTCAAGAAAGCCAGCTCGCTATTGCTTTGCTACTTGAAACATTAATTAAAAATAATAAACTTTGTTGTTAACATGAAGCAAAATCTTTCTCAGTTATTCTTATAGATAAAAATTAACATTGTTATTTTTATACAAATTTATCTTCTAAATGTAACGGAAAAGAAAAAAAGAAATCAATTTGCCGTTTCACTTGAAAATCAAGTCGGTCTCTCTAAAAGAAGAAATATTTGAACACAAATTCTAAATATTTGTCTCGGAACAACATTGTGAAACAGAACTACTTGTTATATTAAAATCCAAATAATCATTAAATTAAAAAAAAACAATAAATAATAATAGTTAATTAATAAAACGTCTTTTTTTCAAAACCAATATGCAAATTAGTAAACTTTGCAAATGATATCGCATATGCATAAGCAGTATATAAAAAGATATCGCATATACATAAGCAGTATATATAAAAAGATATCGCATATACATAAGCAGTATATAAAAAATGATATCGCATATGCATAAGCAGTATATAAAAAGATATCGCATATACATAAGCAGTATATAAAAAGATATCGCATATACATAAGCAGTATATAAAAAGATATCGCATATACATAAGCAGTATATAAAAAGATATTGCATATACATAAGCAGTATATAAAAAATATGACGCGTCTATTGTGTCAAGTTGAATTAACTTGAAACAGAGCGTTTGGACTTTATTGTTAATGCAAGAAATTGGACCAACTTTCTTATTTATTCATTTGGATATATATGATATACACACACTAATTTATATATAAGCTAAAACTTGATAATTTACTTTCTATTAAATGTATTAGTAAATTGGATCATTGTATCAAATTTAAATTTGAATATTGTGAAGTGAACATTTAAAAAAAAAAAGGACCGTTTTGTTGTTAAGGCAGTTGGCTCTGAAGAAACTTTGGTCGATCTAAGCTATATAAATTATTACTGCTCTATTTAAAGTATTGAGCACTTTCGGATTGAGTACATACTACTTATGACTAATAACCAAATGTTGTAATATCCTTCATGTATAGATCTATTATATAAAGTGTGTGCGTGTGTGTGTGTGTGTGAAAATCCAAATCGACAAAATAAAGACCCACAAAGTTTGTATATTCTTGATTGTCATTGCCCGGAATGAATGCTATCTAAAATTGAGAAAAAATTATTCATTCTTTGACCCTAAATTGGTGAAGATTTTGTCGTCATTTTTAATCAAGGAGTTACTTCCCTTGTGCCGACTCATTCCCTGATGAATCTATAAAATGTGTGTGTGTGTGTGTGTGTCTAGAAAGAGGAATGGGCTGAGAAGAGTGAGAGAGGAAGTGAAACGGCGAAAGAGGGGTAAAGAAAGAGAAGTTTTAATAGAAATATGTTACGCTTTTGTCCCGGGCAACGCCAGATAGCCCTACTAGTACAAAATAAAAGTGAGGATAGCAAACCTAAAAGAGTAAGGCATTACCATAGGTCATCGGATAATTAAAAGTGCTCAATTTGAAAACTACAGAGTCGAATGATAACTGCAGTTTCATGTTTTGCAACTATCGTCAGACGTTTAAAATACACGTCAATAGAAAATATGTTCAAAAAAGGATATTAGAAAACCAACAAAGACGTGACAAAAGTTTTATGATAAAAAGAACTCTTCCTTCTCGTCATCTTCGTGATGGAAGCGTCTCCTTATATTGGTTTATGTCGATAGTTGCAAGACTTTAAGATGCAGGTAGGTTTTCAAAATTAAAATCACTTGGAGAAAACAATCGTCTTGTTTACAAACAATAATACTTCAGTCAACAGCTGCTAATACTGACATTCACTTGAATATATACAGAATTATCTCCCTTAGTGTTACAGGCAAAGGAATATACAGGGTGTTTGGGATAAATTTGATCATTTGATTTTTTTTATTATATTCTTTCTTTTCAGAACCATTTGATATATCTCATAGCGGTAAAGTGCAATGGATAGCGGTAAAGTGCAATGGATAGCGGTAAAGTGCAATGGATAGCTGTTTCTGGGTTTGAGAGCTGGAGACCATGAACGACTGGAAAACATTGGAAGAGAATGACGTGCATGATGATGATGATGATATGATGTGCATGATGATGATGATTCGCGTTGGATTAAACAATTCGGAACTGTTAGCTGAAGCTCAGTGCTCCTTGAATAGCTCGAAGGCCGTGAGATGTGTGCTCAAGGGTTAAGATGTTGATGTGTATAGAATCAAATAGACACTTACCGACATAACAGGCTCCAATACAAATTTGAACGAAGCCATATTTATATAATGAATTGTCCACTCACGAACTAGCAGCCAATCAGAGCTCAGATAATAGACTTACTCATCTTGGCATAGTGGATCATTCCAGCTTTCATATAAAATGGATTTTTGGTGTTCCTTCAGTTTTACTTATTTTCTTACTCAACTAGTCACACAGTTCAGCTCTAAATACTAATTTCTTTTGGCGCTACGAACAAGATTTGAACCTGTGCGGGTGTCGCCCATTGGATTTCGAAGCAGTAGCTAGCAGAAAGGATCATAGCAGGCAGTCTAACTGTGTCTGCATAACATAATTTTTAGAGAAGCTTAAAAAAAAAGGTGTGGCAAGATCCAAGCCAAGCAATGTGTACGTTGGCGATAAAGATGAGCATTGGAGTGGAGACTAGAAAGAAAGTGCTGGAGAGGATTTTCGCTACTCCTCATACAAGGATTCACGACGAAGGCCCAAGAAAACCGACTTAGGAAAACAACGAGGTAAAATATCTCGTCGAGCCAGAAATGCTCTGGTTCTTCTGCCAGAACCAGTTACGCAATGCAGAGAACAACCGGTGGCTAGTCGACATAAAGTTATGAAAGTTCCCTCAAACTGTGATGGTCTTTCGGTGTGTTTCAAGTGAAGGCTACGCCATGTCGCCCTACATCTTCGAAAAGGGATTTGGACTGCGTTCAGATGGCTATAATGAGTTGCTGTCCATTGTTATGTGCTGGGTGGATAGGGTGGCCGTGGGAAAGCCTTATATGTGGCAGCAGGACTCAGCTCTGTGTCACATCTCTGAAAAACCCACAAGTGGCTGTCCGAGAACTTCCATGACTTAACCAATCTGAAGATCTGGCCCCCTCAATCGTCTGATTACGATCCCATCGACTATTATATGTGAGGTGCAGTAGGGAAAGACACCAACTGTACCGCCTGCAGCACCAAGGAATAGCTAATTGCTAGGATCAAACTGGTGTTCAAACATCTCTTGAAGGTCACATACTCCAGGTTCGGGGCCCGCCTGGAGACTCTTTGAGTGAGCTGTATTCGGATGAAGTTCTATGAGATGCATTTCGAATTTTAAGAATTCCTCAATTATTGGCCAAGATATGACATTTTTCTCTCTTTTCCAAAATTGTCAAATTTGTAAATGTAGATATTAAAATCGACACATAAGGTGTATTATTATCTGGTTTGACTCTCTCTCTCTCAACGGTCGAAGGTAATAAAGAAAAGAAAAGAATAAAAAGATTGGAATAGTCCATTATAAATAAAGGGAATAGCACCACGAGTAGTAATATTATTTAGTCAATAGTTGTAGAAAGAAAGAGAGATATATAGCGAGCAGAAAAGAGATTAGTTTTGGATTTTGTCTATATTTTTATATTCACGATGCGATCTGAGCTCTTGGTTAGAGTTTCTTCCACTTCCCGGCGAAAAGAGTCAAATTAGGCATGCAATAAATGAATTTTAATCAAATTTTATGGGGAATGCAATAAATGAATTTTAATCAAATTTTATGGGGAATGCAATAAATGAATTTTAATCAAATTTTATGGGGAATGCAATAAATGAATTTTAATCAAATTTTTATGGGGAATGCAATAAATGAATTTTAATCAAATTTTTATGGGGAATGCAATAAATGAATTTTAATCAAATTTTTATGGGGAATGCAATAAATGAATTTTAATCAAATTTTATGGGGAATGCAATAAATGAATTTTAATCAAATTTTTATGGGGAATGCAATAAATGAATTTTAATCAAATTTTTATGGGGAATGCAATAAATGAATTTTAATCAAATTTTTATGGGGAATGCAATAAATGAATTTTAATCAAATTTTTATGGGGAATGCAATAAATGAATTTTAATCAAATTTTATGGGGAATGCAATAAATGAATTTTAATCAAATTTTATGGGGAATGCAATAAATGAATTTTAATCAAATTTTTATGGGGAATGCAATAAATGAATTTTAATCAAATTTTTATGGGGAATGCAATAAATGAATTTTAATCAAATTTTTATGGGGAATGCAATAAATGAATTTTAATCAAATTTTTATGGGGAATGCAATAAATGAATTTTAATCAAATTTTATGGGGAATGCAATAAATGAATTTTAATCAAATTTTATGGGGAATGCAATAAATGAATTTTAATCAAATTTTTATGGGGAATGCAATAAATGAATTTTAATCAAATTTTTATGGGGAATGCAATAAATGAATTTTAATCAAATTTTTATGGGGAATGCAATAAATGAATTTTAATCAAATTTTTATGGGGAATGCAATAAATGAATTTTAATCAAATTTTTATGGGGAATGCAATAAATGAATTTTAATCAAATTTTATGGGGAATGCAATAAATGAATTTTAATCAAATTTTATGGGGAATGCAATAAATGAATTTTAATCAAATTTTTATGGGGAATGCAATAAATGAATTTTAATCAAATTTTTATGGGGAATGCAATAAATGAATTTTAATCAAATTTTTATGGGGAATGCAATAAATGAATTTTAATCAAATTTTTATGGGGAATGCAATAAATGAATTCTAATCAAATTTTTATGGGGAATGCAATAAATGAATTTTAATCAAATTTTTAATGGTGAATGCAATAAATGAATTTTAATCAAATTTTATGGGGAATGCAATAAATGAATTTTAATCAAATTTTTATGGGGAATGCAATAAATGAATTTTAATCACATTTTTATGGGGAATGCAATAAATGAATTTTAATCAAATTTTTATGGGGAATGCAATAAATGAATTTTAATCAAATTTTTATGGGGAATGCAATAAATGAATTTTAATCAAATTTTATGGGGAATGCAATAAATGAATTTTAATCAAATTTTATGGGGAATGCAATAAATGAATTTTAATCAAATTTTTATGGGGAATGCAATAAATGAATTCTAATCAAATTTTTATGGGGAATGCAATAAATGAATTTTAATCAAATTTTTAATGGGGAATGCAATAAATGAATTTTAATCAAATTTTATGGGGAATGCAATAAATGAATTTTAATCAAATTTTTATGGGGAATGCAATAAATGAATTTTAATCAAATTTTTATGGGGAATGCAATAAATGAATTTTAATCAAATTTTTATGGGGAATGCAATAAATGAATTTTAATCAAATTTTTATGGGGAATGCAATAAATGAATTTTAATCAAATTTTATGGGGAATGCAATAAATGAATTTTAATCAAATTTTATGGGGAATGCAATAAATGAATTTTAATCAAATTTTTATGGGGAATGCAATAAATGAATTTTAATCAAATTTTTATGGGGAATGCAATAAATGAATTTTAATCAAATTTTTATGGGGAATGCAATAAATGAATTTTAATCAAATTTTTATGGGGAATGCAATAAATGAATTTTAATCAAATTTTATGGGGAATGCAATAAATGAATTTTAATCAAATTTTATGGGGAATGCAATAAATGAATTTTAATCAAATTTTTATGGGGAATGCAATAAATGAATTTTAATCAAATTTTTATGGGGAATGCAATAAATGAATTTTAATCAAATTTTTATGGGGAATGCAATAAATGAATTTTAATCAAATTTTTATGGGGAATGCAATAAATGAATTTTAATCAAATTTTTATGGGGAATGCAATAAATGAATTTTAATCAAATTTTTATGGGGAATGCAATAAATGAATTTTAATCAAATTTTATGGGGAATGCAATAAATGAATTTTAATCAAATTTTATGGGGAATGCAATAAATGAATTTTAATCAAATTTTTATGGGGAATGCAATAAATGAATTTTAATCAAATTTTTATGGGGAATGCAATAAATGAATTTTAATCAAATTTTTATGGGGAATGCAATAAATGAATTTTAATCAAATTTTTATGGGGAATGCAATAAATGAATTCTAATCAAATTTTTATGGGGAATGCAATAAATGAATTTTAATCAAATTTTTAATGGGGAATGCAATAAATGAATTTTAATCAAATTTTATGGGGAATGCAATAAATGAATTTTAATCAAATTTTTATGGGGAATGCAATAAATGAATTTTAATCAAATTTTTATGGGGAATGCAATAAATGAATTTTAATCAAATTTTTATGGGGAATGCAATAAATGAATTCTAATCAAATTTTTATGGGGAATGCAATAAATGAATTTTAATCAAATTTTTATGGGGAATGCAATAAATGAATTTTAATCAAATTTTTATGGGGAATGCAATAAATGAATTTTAATCAAATTTTTATGGGGAATGCAATAAATGAATTTTAATCAAATTTTTATGGGGAATGCAGTGAAGAGATCATTAAAGTGGCCAAAATTTGAGTTTTAGAGCCAACTATGAATTCCATAATCTGAATTAGTGGATTAAATGAATTTGACAAGACTTAATGTTTCACTTATCTAACCTTCCCAAATGCATTAAAAATGCCCAAAATGGATTTGATTTTATTTGAAGAGAAACATAAAAAAGTATGAAATTGACAACATTTATGGTATTTTTTCCCATAAATCCTTTTTAAAATAAGGTTGAAATGCATGAAGTCAAACAATGCGGCCTAACTTACATACAAAGCTCAATATAACCTTAAGTATTACTAAAGAACAAATATCAAACAACTTGAAAGAAGATTGTTCACTTTTTCCTATCACTGTTGGTGCATCACTTTATTGATGATATAATTCTCTTGTTTTTAGCTACTTCTAAAGAATAATGTAGAAGCTCATATAAGTTCTTAGTTAATGCATTTTATTGGACAAGTGTTTCTATCCCTCTCTCGTTTGATAAGACAGCATTTTGAGGAAATTCTCTGCATATTACAGCAACACTTAAGAGGCAACCAGGATTTGCATCTTTGAATCTGTACAATATTTGCTTTGAAATCCAGAAGGACATACTTCAGACGTCGAACGTCATATCACACTGATACTCCCTGCCGTCCTAGAATAGCTCTGCAGTTTTCAGGGTTCGGTACATAACGTGCTATCTGATCTGGCCATGATGTTGCTTTGATAGCGTTGCACAGCATGTTGCAAGTCAAGAGTTTAGCCTCAGACCCAGCTTCAATTGCAACAAGCTTAGTTTTGTCAAATTCTTGATTGCAGTTGGTGGCTTCAGATAAGGATGTGATATCGCCATGTTCAGACTCCAAACAAGCTTTCGCTGCAACATCAATTAAAAAACTAACACCTTCGATGCATTGTGTCGCTAGTATTGCATCACTGTAAAATGGGTTGACTGATCTCCATCGCTATTGATGAAACTGTTGATGTCTTTGGTAGATATTCAGCTGGGAAATTTCAGGATTTCGGTCTTGTTTGATCAATACGATCTTTAACCACCTTTCCGAGCCAATACTTTAAAATGTTTGCTTGAGAATTTCCATCGGTGAGGTAACGGAATACTCTATGCTGAAAAAAACGGTCTCTTTGATATCTCAATTGATGTACAGTCATTCATCGAAGGTCAATCAAATCTGTTTCCTTTGGGAACTGGAACTGAGTTAGTTGGAAAAACTTCGAACACATGACGAAACACTTAAAGTTATCAATTGGAGATGTCACAAGCATGCTATCAAGTGTTTTTCGAAGGCCGTAAATTCTGGATTTCATCAAACCATCTTCTTCAGCAAATTGTTCAATTGGGTCTTCAAGGTCATCATTATCATTGTTGTGAGCAATACCATCATTACTGTCATCAACAACGTCATCTGCATCATTTTCTTCTGAATTAGGAGTCTTTCGCCAACGAACCATAGAGCTATCACTTCTGATTTGAGAGAGTTTCTTTTTGTCTTCATGCAGAATTAACTGTTGAGACTCTTAGCTTTAATGTGTTAGGAGTTATTGCTTTCTCATTAAGACATGGTCGACCTTTTTTGGACTTTTCTGATGATGGTGTAGATGGTGGTGTAGGTGTTATATCACTGGTTGATAAAGCACCACTTGTTGGGGTCAGGGTTCATACCCCTATGGATTCTGACAGCTGCAGTGAGATATGACAGTTTCTTGTCCTCATCGAGATTGAATGAGCCTTTCGGGTAACGGGTACGTTTTTTCTTCTTAGAAGTCATTTCTTTTTATGTCACTGAAAAATATTATAGTAAGTACAGTTATTGGCAGTTATTCAATGAATTGGTTGATGTCACTGCAATGCTTCAATGCACCGGCATCTGATGACGTCAAATGGAAGCGTTAGAATTATAGAATTTTTTCAATGTCATAATAGATTAAAATATGTTAAAATTAGCTTTTACTGCAAATTTATGACAGCTGCGTAAGTTTCTGCCAGTCTTCCACCATAGAAAGATGGAAATCTAATAAAGTTTGCATAAAAGCTTACACTGAATAGACAAGAGAGAAGGTATAATTTCACGGAAATTTACCAATCACGTCAAAATTGATACAAAATGTCAAAAATTGGCTCAAATTAGGCTGTATTATCAAGTAAGTCTGCCTCGATATAATTGGCACCGATTAACCTCATTTGTGATATTGATATCTGTTGAGATGGAAAAGGACTGTCAGCGTCATCTAATGGTGGTTATTTCAGTTTGTATACAGCTTCAACAAGATTTCAACCTTTCCTTGATTGTAAAAAAATAAAAATTTTAAAATGATCCTTAATCTTTTCGAATGGCCTTCAAATGGATAGATTGTGTTTCTAGACCCCAAAGATTTTTGGCCAGAAATACTTATTGAAGCCCTTGAGTCTGGTTTAAAAGGCTAGAAACGTTATTTTAGCTGGTCTGATGAGTGAAATAGAGTTAAATTGCATTTCCTACTCCACAGATTGAGAACGAGGATTATTTTCGTCAAATGTTAGCGAAAAAATAACAAAAATCTGGCAAAAAAAGATTGTCATTTTCAGTACTTATGAACTGCGTACACTGTGAAGCACAGCGACATCCGTGGTAAGTTTTACATGGTTTTCTGTGCATACTTGGCCTGTACTCTCTTATATAGGTTGTTTCTGGTGGTATTATACCTGTTACCTAGAAGAAAAGAGGCTTAGAAGTTGTACTTCAAAAATGCCCATTTTGTTGTGATAATTTTTTTTTGTTTTTGTCGATAGGCCTATGTCTTGGAAACGGTAAAAAAATAAACTCATAAAAAAGAGAAACGGGAGAGAGAGAACAAGGGAGAAAAGGGGAGAAAGAGAGAGGAAGAAAAAGAAAGAGGGAAAGAGAGGGAAAGAGAAAGAGAGAGGGGAAGAGAAAGGGAAAGAGAAAGAAAGAGGGAAAGAGAAAGAAAGAGAAATAAAAAAAGGAAAGAGAAATAAAAAAAGGAAAGAGAAATAAAAAAGGAAAGAGAAATAAAAAAGGAAATAAAAAAAGGGAAAAAAGAAAAAAGGGAAAAAAGAAAAGGGAAAAAAGAAAAAAGGGAAAAAAGAAAAAAGAGAAAGAAAAAAGAAAGAGAAAAAAGAAAGAGAAAAAAGAAAGAAAGAGAAACTAGAAATACAGTATAGATGTCGAAAAACACTAGTCGAACTAAAAAAAAAAAAATGTTCGAAGATTTATAAGAAAGAAACAAAAAAAATCCAGCTTGTCAACTTCCCCCTTTTCTCCTTGGCCTTCTTTTCTTTGCCAACAACTACTAAGACATCGAATGACTAAAGTCAGTCAATCTCGAATCTAACTATGAACAACCTTCCCTTCTATCTAGCTGGCAATTTTATTGAAAGCAAAATGAGATAAGTGACCTTGTTACACAAGCCCGGCCTTATGTCTGATTACCCACCACCCCCACCCCGGAGAATGGCCGCCGCCTTCAGTAGCAAAACGTTTCCTTCTCTATGACGATACTCAACTGTTTTTAACTAACTTGACCAGCTGATAACTTAACACATTTCCTTCAGCAAAGAAAATATCAAGACGTTTTTGAAATTGAATGATATCAGTTTGATTTTTCAAAGCAGACAATTTTTTGTTCAATAGGCAGACATTTTGCTCAACAGATGAAATTCACTTTCGACTAATTTTCATTTTTCAATTTTATAAAGTAAAAACGATGTTCTCCATATTTTATTGGCCTTAATAGATTTATTAACAACAACAAAAAAAAAAACCCAGAAAAGATCTGCCGTGTTAATCAGGTACGGCAAATATTGGTCTGTGTTAAAAAAAAGAAAACAATTTCAATCGATCTCAGCGATTTTAATATTTAGTCCTGGTCAATATAAACAAATGTTTGGAGGTACAAAATTTATATATGCTTTTTAAAATGATTCGCTTAAAACTCTAGCGCTCTTTCGACTATTATCTCGTCATGAGAACCAGATAGTATAAATAAATCAATAATATTAGCGAAAATAAAGAGCTAAGGGGGAAATTGAAGTGCTAGGGAATACTGGTACGCGATTAAAATAAATTATCGTGGGATAAAAAGAAAAACGGGAGGTGAGGTCAAACTTCCCTAAAGAGAGCGCTTTTACAAACTCCTTCGGCCGGCACAAGGAAGGTTTACGTAGAGTGATATATATATATATATATATATATATATATATGTGTCACAAATAAAGGATAGCGGAGGAGCTTTTACCCTCACAGCCGTAAGCCTTGATACTGCTATCCAAATCACTAGATATTAATTTAATAAAAGACAAATATTTGGATAGTCACCGATGAAAAAGAGTGCGCTTTCTTTCGTTGCTGACCGACTTATTCTCAAAACATAATTACACTAGATTTCACTGACATATCGTTTAAATAGCATTTTTGAACAGTGCTAAAATATTCATTTAACATTCTATTCAGATATAAATTTTTTAAAAACTCTTAATAAATAATTGCCCCGTTATTAATTTTTTTATTTTATAAGACGTTAAAACTATATATTAGACAAAGTCAAATAAAATGTATATTTCTTTGAATAGAATTTTGAAAATTAAATTTAATTATCACGCCAGCGTTTGCTCGCTAAATTATCACGCCAGCGTTTGCTCGCTAAATTATCACGCCAGCGTTTGCTCGCTAAATTATCACGCCAGCGTTTGCTCGCTAAATTATCACGCCAGCGTTTGCTCGCTAAATTATCACGCCAGCGTTTGCTCGCTACATTATCACGCCAGCGTTTGCTCGCTACATTATCACGCCAGCGTTCGCTCGCTACATTATCACGCCAGCGTTCGCTCACTAAATTATCACGCCAGCGTTCGCTCACTAAATTATCACGCCAGCGTTCGCTCACTAAATTATCACGCGAGCGTTCACTCACTAAATTATCACGCCAGCGTTCACTCACTAAATTATCACGCCAGCGTTCACTCACTAAATTATCACGCCAGCGTTCACTCACTAAATTATCACGCCAGCGTTCACTCACTAAATTATCACGCCAGCGTTCACTCACTAAATTATCACGCCAGCGTTCACTCACTAAATTATCACGCCAGCGTTCACTCACTAAATTATCACGCCAGCGTTCACTCACTAAATTATCACGCCAGCGTTCACTCACTAAATTATCACGCCAGCGTTCACTCACTAAATTATCACGCCAGCGTTCACTCACTAAATTATCACGCCAGCGTTCACTCACTAAATTATCACGCCAGCGTTCACTCACTAAATTATCACGCCAGCGTTCACTCACTAAATTATCACGCCAGCGTTCACTCACTAAATTATCACGCCAGCGTTCACTCACTAAATTATCACGCCAGCGTTCACTCACTAAATTATCACGCCAGCGTTCACTCACTAAATTATCACGCCAGCGTTCACTCACTAAATTATCACGCCAGCGTTCACTCACTAAATTATCACGCCAGCGTTCACTCACTAAATTATCACGCCAGCGTTCACTCACTAAATTATCACGCCAGCGTTCACTCACTAAATTATCACGCCAGCGTTCACTCACTAAATTATCACGCCAGCGTTCACTCACTAAATTATCACGCCAGCGTTCACTCACTAAATTATCACGCCAGCGTTCACTCACTAAATTATCACGCCAGCGTTCACTCACTAAATTATCACGCCAGCGTTCACTCACTAAATTATCACGCCAGCGTTCACTCACTAAATTATCACGCCAGCGTTCACTCACTAAATTATCACGCCAGCGTTCACTCACTAAATTATCACGCCAGCGTTCACTCACTAAATTATCACGCCAGCGTTCACTCACTAAATTATCACGCCAGCGTTCACTCACTAAATTATCACGCCAGCGTTCACTCACTAAATTATCACGCCAGCGTTCACTCACTAAATTATCACGCCAGCGTTCACTCACTAAATTATCACGCCAGCGTTCACTCACTAAATTATCACGCCAGCGTTTACTCATTAAATTATCACGCCAGCGTTTACTCATTAAATTATTACTTGAGCAAAATTTTTAAACTAAAAAATTTGTTTCGAATTTTATTTATAAAATTATTGGATGTAGATAGCATCCAATAATTTTAATACATCAGGATTTGCTAAGAATTTTAAAAGCCAATTTAAATGACTTTCTACTCGCCAGTTTTAATGCTTTCAAATTCCTTTTAAATTGCGAAAGGTCACAAAATAATTCACCCTTTTTTTTTTTCAACTGTCAACAAAATATCAAAATGGCTGGCTTATTTACAAAGAAACCGAAATGCATTCTAACAGACTTAATAGGATTTTAAAAGATTTCGTTTAATTTTATGCTTTTGCATTTTTGATTTCAATAAATATTTGATTAATAATAAAAATAAATTTTAAAATAATTTAACGTGTAATTATCAAAGTCATTAACTAAAGAAACGCACACGCGTGAAGTCGTCACATCATTTTATTAATATGAAGATGCAGTTTGCCATACATGACATATTAGTTGTTCTTCTTTAAATACAACCTATGAAATCGTTAATAAAATTCACAATTCTTTCTGCAATCCAATCATTTTTTGCTACACATTTCAGTCTGTGTCTGACGTGTCCACCAAGTTTCAGTAATTCTTAGTTTCAAGAATCTGAGAATACATCCTCTCTCCCCTTTTTCTTCCTTAAATCTCACAAAAACAGTTCCACGTCCAAGGATTTGTTTTGCGGCATATCAACCATTTGTGGATTATCTAATGCTGAATAAAGTTGTCAAATATAATTCTATAGGTAGGATAATTATTTATATTCTTCAAAGACATTACTCCTCAGAGACATTACTCCTCAGAGACATTACTCCTCAGAGACATTACTCCTCAACGACATTACTCCTCAACGACATTACTCCTCAACGACATTACTCCTCAACGACATTACTCCTCAACGACATTACTCCTCACCGACATTACTCTTTGAGAATAACCACACCCAAATTGAAAAAGACTCCGACAATACCACAAGCAGCAGATGGATACCATTAGTTTTGTGTTTAAAATATAGTTGTCAAATATAATTCCATAAGTAGGGTAATTATTTATATTCCTAGAATACATTGCTCTCAGAAGGAAATTTCACAGTGAAGAAAAACATTACTCGCAGAAAAACATTACTCTTTGGTATTGTTAATCTTCTTTGTTCTCAACACGACTGATCCTCAGCCACCGCCCTCTAGTATCTATTTGTGGAGAAAATAAAATAAAAAAGAGGAAATAAGGTTTTGATTTTTTGAAGAATCAGATTGAATACTACGTTTCGGGATGATACTAGGGTATGACGTGACCAGCCGATTGATCGGATCAATCCTCTCCGACCTCCCATCTAGCCAAAGTAAGAAACCAAAGTGACCAAGCCACGGACCGCTCAGTCACCAGGATCCCGTCCTAAGACATCACAAGTTCCCATCCACGGGTGGCCCATGGGTTGCAGTCGGCGAATTCTAAGCCCCGCCGACAGGGCAATCCCCGTCCAAGGGGGGACAACTTAGAATAAAGAGAAATTGACACTTATTTTAGTAGTTCGAATAACATTTTGGTTGCATTCGTCAAGAAAAGATTTGTTGTTTTTACAAGATTCTCGGTGGTCGTCGCATTTGCAATGACAGGTGACAAATCATGGGTAGATAGGTCATCTGGGATTTCTGTCAGTGGAAGACACTTTAGCTAAACATAGATTGATGAATTAGACCCCTTGGGTAACATAAACTGTTGGGGGGGGGGGGTAAGTGAACAGAGAATTAGATGGGGGGGGGGGGTACATTAAACTGCCTGGAAGGAGAAAGCCCTCGGTTGGGTTTTTAATGGAAAATACAAATGGGGAATTATATAAACATTTGTAATGCTATCCAAAGGTATTTACTAATAACTCGAATGGCCAACATACAAATATTCATTGACTTGTTTGTTTGGCCGTCTTGTGTGTGTGTGTGTGTGTGTGTGTTTATTTGTTTGTTTTACAGGGAGGAGGGAGGGGCTTTGTTTTTAATTTACAATGTAGAACTGATTGTTTACCTCCATCCCATCACAGGAAGATGTGAGACAAGGTCGGAAAGTGGGATTTGGTGGGCCAGCGCACAAGAGGTAGCGAACTCTGGCCCCACAAAAAAAATGCCTGGACAGACCCGTCGGCATACCCAAGTTAAGGCGCCTCAGGCAGTTAGCAATAAACTCCTCCCCAAAGAGGGAAGGCAAGGCCTGGGAGGGTGGACCTCCTAGGACTACCAAGGACCATACCTCGGCACGACAAGAAAGGCCACTATCAGTCATAATAGCCAACCTCCGTAGGGCTGATTGTCGAGAACGAATCCTCGACATGGTAAGAATGGCGTCTCTGACTTTCACAGTAAGACTGTACAAGAAAAACGGCTGTATAATGAAGAAGTTAATCGCAAGCCCCAGTAGTAAGTTGACCTGAAAAATGGGGAAAGATTCTTTTCACTGAAAATGTTAAGACAGGCTCGTTTTTTTCAAACCTCTGTAACAGATTCAAATTTTTTTTAATAAATAAAATCTGAAGAACTAGATTTGGTCATTTGTTTTATGGCATATCAACCTTTTTCAAGTCATTTTGGTTAAAGTTTTTGTATTCCAAGTTTTTAATATCTTCAAATATTTATTGATTTGTAGATTTTGTTTTGTAGGCAGATATTTTGTAAAAAAATCGTCTGTAAACGATAGATTCTATTTAATCCATAGATGGTTTGGTTTGTTGGACGGCATATCGACCTCTTGTGGGTCATTTAATGCCAAAACATTAGTTTTTTATGTTAATATCATTTTTTTTTTTTAAATGTCTATGTATTTTTATATCATTTTTTAAAAATGTTTATGCATTTTAATATTTTTGGTGTTTTGCTTGGTTGTTTTGTTCTACGGCATATCAACCCTTTTCGAGCTATTAAATGCTGAATCTGGTCATTTTGTCAAAAGTTCTCATGCTTCAAGTTCTTTACATGTTCAAGTATTCATTCATGGGGTTTGGTTTAGTTGTTTTGCGGCATATCAACCCTTTTCGGGCTATTCAATGCTGAATCTGGTCATTCGGGTAAAAGTCTCCATGCTTCAAGTTCACGATATGTTCAAGTATTCATTCATGGTGAACCCATAGACGAGACACTGAAAGAATGGACCTGAGAGTAGTGGAAACTAGTGGGTGACTTTATACTCTCTAAAACTGCAGATGAAATGTTATGTTTAGTTCGATACAGAATGGATGTGAATGCTCTGGAGGGCAGGCGACAACAAGCACACATATGCTATTGGTTGTGTGCGTGTTCTGTTGCCGTGCGAAATATAGAAAAGTAGCACATGCAAGTTAGACTATCTCAGCTGCTCATGCAAATGTCGAACCAATCCGTTGTTCCCCTGTGATCGATATAAGGCGAACACCTAAGAGCCGAGTTAGTAATGCTGGAAATCACGCACGTCGCACACGCTTGGTGGTTACTCAAGATGGGTTGCTAGTCTACAATGAAAAAAGGGGGCTCTGAAGTTGGTAGCCCAAACAGCTGAAATTTTAAAGGGTCAGACTCAGACTCCAAAACAATAGCCCTAACCCAGACTCCAAAACAATAGCCCTAACCCAGACTCCAAAACAATAGCCCTAACCCAGACTCCAAAACAATAGCCCTAACCCAGACTCCAAAACAATAGCCCTAACCCAGACTCCAAAACAATAGCCCTAACCCAGACTCCAAAACAATAACCCTAACCCAGACTCCAAAACAATAACCCTAACCCAGACTCCAAAACAATAGCCCTAACCCAGACTCCAAAACAATAGCCCTAACCCAGACTCCAAAACAATAGCCCTAACCCAGACTCCAAAACAATAGCCCTAACCCAGACTCCAAAACAATAACCCTAACCCAGACTCCCCAACTTCAGATCAGTAGCATGGAAGGAAAGGTTGTGTAACCCAGCAACGTAATAAATATCTTGCTGATTTTATTTTCAATCTAACATAATCCAGGCTAATCCGTCGACCTTCAATCTCATTCACAATTTTAGGTCAACAGCTCACATGTAAGAGTCAACTATTCTCACCAGATCGCCGACGAGGATGACAACCGAGTTGAGCAAGAGGAAGCGCGACAGAAGTCAAAAGATTTGCATCATTTTTTGGCATCTTCGCGATTGTTTTACAAGTACTTCCACAGAACGTGCTCCAACAAACTTACTGCACTTGTGTCCTCTCAACGTAAATATCCCACGACAAATCCGACTAACAGCAAAATCCAACCCCTTCACTGTAGAGGTCCCTAGATGCTTGAAAACTTTCTACACTAACTTCTTTTCTCGGACTGTTTGCCTTTGAAATTCCCTCCTTGCTCCCCGTTTCCCCCGACTGTACTAACATGCGGAAATTAAAATGTAATGTGAAGAAACATCTTGTTGCCCAACTCCCCACTTATGATGGCCCCTAATCACAGTAGCCCTTTTACGTTTCGGTGGCAATGTGCCCCCTTTTTTGGGGGTAATAAAAAAGAAAAAGAGAAACAAAAAATGGTGTCGGCAGTTTCACTCTACGGCTTTCTTCAAGTACCTTTTGCCGTAATCTGTAACGTTCGGGGAATTTTGAACTGAACAGTTATTCAATCCACTGGGGTAAATTGTTCCGATTCCACGTTCAAATACGAGTCATTTTTATATTTCCATAAATTCGATAGATTATAAAAAATAAAAAGAAGCAAAACTAATCAATCTGCTTGATATTGTAATTTGAAATGTCAAAGTTCATTCTGTTTGAAATGTCAAAGTTCATTCTGTTTGAAATGTCAAAGTTCATTCTGTTTGAAATGTCAAAGTTCATTCTGTTTGAAATGTCAAAGTTCATTCTGTTTGAAATGTCAAAGTTCATTCTGTTTGAAATGTCAAAGTTCATTCTGTTTGAAATGTCAAAGTTCATTCTGTTTGAAATGTCAAAGTTCATTCTGTTTGAAATGTCAAAGTTCATTCTGTTTGAAATGTCAAAGTTCATTCTGTTTGAAATGTCAAAGTTCATTTTGGGGACAAAATCAGAGTATAAATAATTATGACCCGGCTGAAATTCACAGACTATCTTCACAAACGGCGCGCTAAGTGATTGGCTGCTTCTGCATCGTTGTGTACATATGAAATATTTCCATCTTTAATTTTAAAAAGTGACATGAGAGCGAGAGATAATTCAAACTTGGGAGGGGGGGGGGGGCTTCTAAGTGTGTCTGGAATAAGTTTCATCCCAGCACCACAGATGAAGGTTTCGGCATCTGAAATAAGTGTGTGCTTGCAAAAAAAAAAAAAAAAAATTTTTTTAATTAAATTGCTCTTATCTCTAATTAAAACCAAAAAAAAAAACAGCCCTTCTATGTTCATCTGGTTTATATTATTTTTTGGAGAAATCAGATTTGAGAAGTTTTATTTGATTATGCATTTATCTCTCCCTTTCATCCCCCTCTCACCCCCCAAAAAGTTTGAATTATCTCCCCCTTTTATGTCACTCTTTTAAATTAAAGACGGAAATATTTCACATGTCCACAACGATGCAGAAGCATCCAAGGGGCAAGAACGATATGGTGACGTTATTAATTCAATACATAAAGCAACGAAAGAAGTCTTCAAAAAAAAAAAAAAAATGGAGGGAAAGGAAGCAAAAAGTCATCAAGACTTTTTTTCCCTTTTTTCAACTACAGGTTCATATTAAATGCTGCTGCTATTCAAGATAACATGAATTAAAAAATAAATAAATAAAAAACACTTTCAAGGCGAATAAATTATTTTTTCAAAGAAATTGAAGCAAAAAAACATTTTCTTTGTTGTCAAGAACATGGACTGATATTCCGCCCCCCCCCCCCCCCCCCAAAAAAAATTAATTAATTTAAAAAAAAAACCTGTTGCATCAAAATTAAATATTGATTTTGTCGGAAGAAAGATATTAACCACAAATATTCGAGAAACAGACCGACTTTACTTTATATATTAGATATCTTTCAGCAGGGCTTGAACTCACAACCTCCAGGTGGAATTCACTCTAGAATATTTCATAACCAACATCTATATCCACTTAATAGACACAGCAGCTTCACACAAAACAGAATCGTTCAATTTGCAATTGAGCTGTCATTCAAACAGTCCAGCATCTTCAATTGGTCAATTATCTGTACAAGATGCAACGAGAAAAGATTTCTTTGAACTTCAAATCCGCTTCCAAGCCTCTTTCCTCAGTGATAAAAGTGATAAAAGTAAAAAAAAAAGACTAGAAACTTTGGTCACCCGCCAGTAAAAGTTAAATACCGAACTACAAACATATTCTTGCCAAAGAGTTCATTAGTAGAAAAGCCGATAATATCACGTCTTCTCAATCCTTTTTTTTTTTGTTGTTGCTGTTATTGTTGCATCATCACTTCTTTATGGTCCATCCGTTTGTCTGTCCGTCACATTCTAGGATTGCATCATCATCACTTCTCTATGAAGTGCTTAGGCCATCCGTTTGTCTGTCCGTCACATTCTAGGATTGCATCATCATCATTTCTCTATGAAGTGCTTAGGCCATCCGTTTATCTGTCCGTCACATTCTAGGATTGCATCATCATCACTTCTCTATGAAGTGCTTAGGCCATCCGTTTGTCTGTCCGTCACATTCTAGGATTGCATCATCATCATCATCATTTCTCTATGAAGTGCTTAGGCCATCCGTTTGTCTGTCCGTCACATTCTAGGATTGCATCATCATCATCATTTCTCTATGAAGTGCTTAGGCCATCCGTTTGTCTGTCCGTCACATTCTAGGATTGCATCATCATCATTTCTCTATGAAGTGCTTAGGCCATCCGTTTGTCTGTCCGTCACATTCTAGGATTGCATCATCACCACTTCTCTATGAAGTGCTTAGGCCATCCGTTTGTCTGTCCGTCACATTCTAGGATTGCATCATCATCATTTCTCTATGAAGTGCTTAGGCCATCCGTTTGTCTGTCCGTCACATTCTAGGATTGCATCATCACCACTTCTCTATGAAGTGCTTAGGCCATCCGTTTGTCTGTCCGTCACATTCTAGGATTGCATCATCATCATTTCTCTATGAAGTGCTTAGGCCATCCGTTTGTCTGTCCGTCACATTCTAGGATTGCATCATCATCATCATTTCTCTATGAAGTGCTTAGGCCATCCGTTTGTCTGTCCGTCACATTCTAGGATTGCATCATCATCATTTCTCTATGAAGTGCTTAGGCCATCCGTTTGTCTGTCCGTCACATTCTAGGATTGCATCATCACCACTTCTCTATGAAGTGCTTAGGCCATCCGTTTGTCTGTCCGTCACATTCTAGGATTGCATCATCATCATTTCTCTATGAAGTGCTTAGGCCATCCGTTTGTCTGTCCGTCACATTCTAGGATTGCATCATCATCATTTCTCTATGAAGTGCTTAGGCCATCAGTTTGTCTGTCCGTCACATTCTAGGATTGCATCATCATCACTTCTCTATGAAGTGCTTAGGCCATCCGTTTGTCTGTCCGTCACATTCTAGGATTGCATCATCATCACTTCTCTATGAAGTGCTTAGGCCATCCGTTTGTCTGTCCGTCACATTCTAGGATTGCATCATCATCATTTCTCTATGAAGTGCTTAGGCCATCCGTTTGTCTGTCCGTCACATTCTAGGATTGCATCATCATCATTTCTCTATGAAGTGCTTAGGCCATCCGTTTGTCTGTCCGTCACATTCTAGGATTGCATCATCATCATTTCTCTATGAAGTGCTTAGGCCATCCGTTTGTCTGTCCGTCACATTCTAGGATTGCATCATCATCATTTCTCTATGAAGTGCTTAGGCCATCCGTTTGTCTGTCCGTCACATTCTAGGATTGCATCATCATCATCATTTCTCTATGAAGTGCTTAGGCCATCCGTTTGTCTGTCCGTCACATTCTAGGATTGCATCATCATCATTTCTCTATGAAGTGCTTAGACCATCCGTTTGTCTGTCCGTCACATTCTAGGATTGCATCATCATCATTTCTCTATGAAGTGCTTAGGCCATCAGTTTGTCTGTCCGTCACATTCTAGGATTGCATCATCATCACTTCTCTATGAAGTGCTTAGGCCATCCGTTTGTCTGTCCGTCACATTCTAGGATTGCATCATCATCACTTCTCTATGAAGTGCTTAGGCCATCCGTTTGTCTGTCCATCACATTCTAGGATTGCATCATCATCACTTCTCTATGAAGTGCTTAGGCCATCCGTTTGTCTGTCCATCACATTCTAGGATTGCATCATCATCACTTCTCTATGAAGTGCTTAGGCCATCCGTTTGTCTGTCACACTCCAGGATTTTCATTGCTAAAACATGCAGATTTAATAGATACAGCTTATTTTAATCAGCAGAAAGACCCAACGTTGCCCGGGATTTAATGACGAACCGTACGTTCTTTTCCACCTAGCCCAGAACACCATTTCATGGGTATCGTGGTGCAACGGTTATGTGTGTTGGTTAACAAGCAGTTTTAACTGTATTTTGATTTCTATAGTGAATAACTGCGCATGGCAAAGAGTCACATTCTTCACGGAGTAAGGAGTGACCCTGTTCATGTTCATGTTCATGGTCAGAACACGGCGCACCTAGAAGAGTCTAACCTCAATGAAATTAACAGGTAGTTGTAGTTTCTATGGCATTCATCGACAAACGAATGATTCGGCAGAGAAAACATGGCAGCATCGGGAAGATCATACTGCATGATAACCGGAAGGTGCATCGATTGAGTTAGCAGAGAAGCGTAATACATCTGTAGCAGTGGCACACATAGATGTCACCAGCCATCGAAAGATTCAAATGGCAGTTTCTGGAAGAAACGAGGCAAGAGAAGAATTCTCGATCTGATTGGTTGATTGAAAAAATTTTTTGGACCAAGACTACAATAAGGACCCCAGTTCAGTAACACAACACGCGGAACTAGATCCGGAAGTCACCGGCGTCTTCCGGTTGACCTCGCAATACACGTGGTCGTTATTTACAAAACAACTCGGGTTTTTCTTCTTTTAACATGTATACGCTTTTTTTAAAAATCGGCTGACTTGTAATCTTTCGTTTTGCAATAAACAAAACAATTTATCATTTTTTTTGTTTTACTTTTATTTACTAAATAAAAAACAAATTTTAAACGCAATTCTATATTTCGTGTTGTGTATTTTAAGAAAAAGCGGAGGGCTATATGAAAATACTTTTTTTTCTTTTTGTAGGGAGGCGAGTAAATAGCGAAGTTTTATTTATTTGTTTATAATTGTTGCTTAAAGAAAAAAAAGGAAAAAACTTCATAAACTTTAAATTGCTTTCGTTTAGAAACTGATTTTTGAAGTCTAACTCTGCCCTCGTGGGGAGGCAAAACGAAAGATTACAAATCAGCCGATTTTTAAAAAAGCGTATATATTTCGTTTATTTATTAAAATAACTTGCGTAATCTAGGACTAGGAGCAAAGTGTAGTATGGAAAAATCCTTCTAAACTGAGGTAAGATCCAGAGTGCCCCTTTTGGGAAGCTTGATTGTTCCCTACAAAACGGAAGATTACTTAAGTACGCCGATAAATATTTCATACCCCCCCCCCCCCATTTCTGCCCTCGTGGGGAGGCAAGTAAATAGTGACACAAAAACATGTTTTAAAAGAAAACATGTTAATATTTTATTTGTTTTATTTATGGATCCTCTGCCTTAAAATAAATATTAACATGTTAAAAGAAAAAAAAATTCCGAAATATACTGCATTTATTAAAATAATAAAAAAAGAAGGTTTATTTACAAGTTCTTTCGTAAATAGCAACCACGTGTATTGCGAGGTCAACCGGAAGACGCCGGTGACTTACAAACTTTGTCCCCCCGTGTTGTGTTACTGAACTGGGGTCCTTATTATAGTCTTGCTCCCAATTTTTTTTATCATAGTTCACCTTAAACAAGGGAGGACGTCACTGTGGCTACTGAGAATTAGGGAGTAAGTTTTAGGGGTCATCCTAAGTTGTGAGCTGTGTAGCAAGATGTATGTTTACATTAGTTTTAAATTTCTGAATGTCAGTAGAGTCGGGGAAACAAGGAGCAGGGAGAGAGTTCCAGATGGCCAGCAGCACGAGGAGTAGAAGGCTCTCTGGCATCTGAGGACCTTCACAGTGAATGGATGCTACTTAGCTGATTGTCGGATCTATCTAGTGTATTTACGTCGAGGGGGCACTAGGGCAGCAAGTTCATCGGAGCACAATCCCTTGAAGTATTTGTAAAACAAGCACAAGGATGCAACATTGCGGCGATGGGACAGGGGCTGGAGCTTGGTGGATAGTGAGGGACCTATTAGGTTGGCGACTCTTTTTTGGACCTTGTCTAAGAGTGAGAGACTAGTGGATAATGCACCTGCCCAGCTGTGGCAACAATACTCCATGCATGAGCGGACGGTGGCTTTGTAGAGATATAGGATAATGTCAGGTGTGAGAAGTTTACTAGCTCGGTAGATGAAGACCACCTTCTTTGCAGCAGCCTTGTCAATGTCTTCAATGTATTTGTTCCAATTCATGTTTCCTGTGAAGGTTAGGCCGAGGAGTCTGAATGTTGAACTCTCAGGTAGGGTGTTATTTGCCATAGAATTTGTAAGTCCTTAAACTGCCAAATAAAAAGTCAGAATTATAACCCTTTTTTCTGTAATAATTTAATTGCGGAATTAAATTCAACACAATGCATTTTGGTTTCTTTGTAAACAAGTCAGGCATTTTAATTTTTATGTTAATAGTTGAAAATAAAAAGATTGAATTACTTCATGACCCTTTGAAATTTTAAAGGAATTTAGAAGGATTTAAACTGTTTAATAGAAAGTCAGAATTTTCAGTCAGGACATTCAAATGGAACTTGGAATGGAAAAGTGTGCATTATCTGGGAGGTCTCGAAGCGGACACCATCAAATCAACAGAAATGAAACAAAAGGTTGGAAGAGAATAGCTTAGAAGAACAAGAAAACTCCTTAAAACCAAATTATATAGCAGAAAGTGAACAAAATCTCAAGAATTCAAACAAAAGAGACCAAAGGGCGGGTAACCAAAAGAAAAGAAAAAAAAATGGCAGGTTTATGACCTCATTCTTCTTTTTGGTATTTTCGCAATATCGTCCTCTCACTCGTAAAGGCAGATTATCCATTCATTCCAGCAGGTGTATATGTCTACGCAGGCATATCGAAACTACCAATATCTTTAAGTTCATTTTCTTCCACCTTTCACTTTCTGTAAATCTCTAACGTCAGACTTTGTTGTAGGTCCACCTCACCTCTGCAAAGCTAATGAATTAGTGATCGATTATTCATCCATGGCAGCGTGTCACCCTCCTCGGCAACATCTCCCAAGCAACTCAAAAACTAACCTTTTTATAATGGGAGGATGAAACTAAAAATAAAAAAAATTTAAAAAAAGGAAAAGATTTGATAATTGTCACGAGTAGATTTTAAAAAAAAAAATTTTTTTATGTATTTTTTTTTTTCTGAAAAGAAAAAGATCGTACAGGGGGGGGGGGGATACATAACAGGAAAAAAAAATCTGAACAATATGCAGCTTTAGTATCGAACTTATAGCGTATGTTGTATTGTTTATAAAAGCACAAAGTATGGATACTTTTAACGACCTAACTGGAGACAAGATGGCCGCTCTCAATAATTCTTTGTGAACAACAAATGAATCATGACCGAAAACATCTTTTGTTTTTATGTTCTTTTGTTTTACCTCCGCATCGAATCTATTTCCTTATTGATCTGGAGCGGCTCTTAAAAAGAGGTGTTATTCGGTGGAAAGCGGGTGGCTGAGATGTGTGACAGGTCGGACAAAGACGGGTAGACAGATGCCGCTTCCTGCCCCGTCTGATGCATTCACTTCTTCCTGAAGGGCAGAGTCAGTCCGTTGCACAAAATGCAGACTGTTCCACTCCACTTATCTCCGTCTTAATTTGAAGATGAAGATCAATACTAATAGGGGTGTGGGTGGGTTAGAGTGTTTGTTGGGGGAGAGGGAGGGAGTAGTAGAGATGAGGAGTAAATAGTGGTGGTGGGAGGAGTAGAGAGATGCTGCTTCTTCGTGCCGTTATACTAAATGGCCCGTCAGTTCCTTTTCGCAAAATGCAAGCTACAAAATTTTAAGGCGTTACTTTTTAACGTTTCGGTTTTATTATAATAACACGGTGTATGTTTGCATCAAGCAGTATAACTCGGTAAAGACAGCCTTTCAAATATATATATATATATATATATATATATATATATATATATATAATAATCCAGGTAAAACATCCACAGGGTAATAATCCAAAGAATTTTAACCGGGTTTATAAAAAGTGCTCAATATCAAATAGAGCTTTTATATACGATTATTTTTATTTACACAGACATGTACAAAATCTGCGACACTGGCATGTCAATGTTATCAATCAACAGCTATTACAAACTGAGATCTCATCAGGCAGAGTTAGAATCCGATCTTAACCCTAGAACATACTTTCCAAATTAACAAAAATTATCATGGGCACGTGTAAACAAAAGCCTCCTAACAATCAGACAATCGGCGTGTGAGACGCCAAAGTAAAACTATTCTAGAATGTTTGATGTAATCTTTAAAAGCTAAACAAGCAAACGACTAACTAGATTGCAATTAGATTGTGGCTGATGTGTCATTACTCCACGTCAGAACAATTCATACTTTTCCCACCAACAGATTCGCACAGTTGCATGACTTAAACGAATCACTTATGTTCATCGTATGCTTCATGAACGGCTCAATATGTTCACGTAATAAAATAATCTGGTCCTCCAAATATGGTAGAAATAATACTTAGTCGATGTAAAACAGTCATTTTAATAAGTTATAACTGATTTAAAAGTTTTTAAGTCTCAATTTCCCGACCTTAATCTTTATTATAATATCAGTTTTTGCTCAAAAGAATTCTACCATTTCTACAGGATTTGGGCAAAAAGTTGACATGATAGGGTAAAATGGTTGTTATTTTCAGAATCGCATTTGACTTCAATTGACTAATTGACTCAAACGAAAACCAGCAGAGGGCAAAAAAATGTTTTTTTTTGTTGACCAGGAAGAAACGTGGGTGTAGGAGTGTTTGCTTAAATATAGTGTTCGATGTGAACAGCGACCCCATATTTTAATCATAAAACTTAATTCAGATTCGAGCAAGACCGGCATTTTGAGCAATATTGGTTGTGGACGTGTTAAAAAAACAGGATTTTCCTGTAAGGTTAGATTAAGTAAGAAAACGGAATTTTACATTAAGCTGACATGTACAGGAAGTTGCAAGAAGTCGAGTAGGCAAAGAAGCCAGATACATCCTGCTTCTTCGGTGTCTGACGTCAAAGTGAACAGATGTCTTTTTGGAGGCTCTTCCTCCACCTATATGTGGGAATGGTCAGGAAGATGCAATAATCTAGATAAACTTGCTGCAAAAAAAAAAACTAACAAGAAAAATAATACGCAGCCCAGAGAAAATAATGGAGTTGCTCTTTTTAATTGCTTCCATTATTACAGCACTAAAAAAAAAAAAATCTCTACAACGACTACTACAGAGACGCCACTACCTTTAACGTGTCAATGAGATGACAACAAGCAATCTGTTGGATTCAAAAGAATTGCTCACGAAATGTTACCAACGACTTATTACTGCCATGGAGCATTACACATTTTAAATAATCTCATTTTTTACTTTCACGGTTGACATAGCTAATAAACCAGTGAGTGTCATTGTCTATTTGCATGCAAAGTTTGTTGGAAATCTATGAAATAGTTTCTGACTCTAAGTAAACAAGCAGACATTGTTTTATACCTTGCAGAAAATGATCGTTGATAGAGAAAAGAAATTATCTGTAAGGTCAATGGCACTGGAACTTGATTAAGTGTTTAATATGATAAAAAACACACCTGACTTATCTAATCAAATGAAAAGCTCTGAGAGATGCCTCCACTTTACAAGTGGAATAGAATGACCACAAGTAGCGAAAAAAAAAATGTTTTATCACTCAAAAAAGAGACTAAAATATATAAAATAGCTCTGATATAAGAATAGGTTGGAATCTTCAAGATTAATTACTTCTCTTTGGTGAAGAATGAGGGGGAGATTTAATTGAGACCCTAAAGTTCAACCCTTCCTCAGTAGTGTGAGAGCTAGCCAGCTAACAAGACTAGTTAAAATCCAGGAGTCAACATCAGGATCCGTCATCCTCTGGTCGTTTCTGCGTCTGTGGCTAACAAAGACATGTCAGGAGCGGAACCGCAAATCCACGGAGCAGGGATAAAAACGTTGTTTCTGCACATGTGCAACTGCCATTTCTTTTGTGTGTTCTGAGACAAACCTTCCCCGACTCCGTATGCAACTGCTAAGCCTTGCTGCTCTGTGTATCGGAGGTAAAACCCTGCAATCTTGTAGGTATAATGACTAGCCACAACCAACGAGGAAGTTTTCATGCTGACGAGACAATCCTGAACACGATCTTTGTGCAGAAGTCAGATTGGCGAAAAAACAGACAAAAAAACAACTGATTGAAGTATAAATTGCGATAATGTTTTTTCCAAGTGAATTTAATAATAAAAGTTGTAACGAATGTTTATCAAATATGTTTTTATGTCAACATGTGTAATTCGTAGCAGCATTTTCTACATATGCACATGTAATAGACTTTTTTTTATGGAAGTCGCTCCAGACAGGGCATGAAGCCACTTGATGAAAGGAGCTAATCCTAATAAAAAGAGGGAGGAAGGTAGAATCACTTAAAGACAAACCAAGCCTGAAAGAAAACCCACCACCAGCATTTAATCCCCTGGACTCAAAACAAGCTAGCCAAAAAGTAAGCTCTTCAAGAGGGAAGGAAGGGGTTACAAGCTGAATCGTGAGCTGTGCAAGATCTAATCACTTGCCTCCATGTCTTTCTTGGCCGGCTAGCCTTCGGGCAAGAGTTCATTTCGCACCGTTTCGCTAAAATACTGCATGAGATTCAAAATCTAAAATGAGACATGGTAGAACTCGCGGAAACAAAAATCAGGAAGTAAATTTCACAAAATTCCCTTTTTGGGCATCGAAACTGCTCGCTCAAATGAAATCGGCTTCCTTACGCGTAAAAGCATATCGTCGAACAAGGAAAATATAAGCCGATATCTGATAGACTTTCATCTCTGCAAATGGGGGGGGGGGGGTAAACTCAAAGCTAATATTTATATACTGTTATTTCTTAACATCTACTACACAATCTCACAGAGAAGTTATTAAAATATACGATCAAATACTACAATCCATTAGAGATGGGGAAAGGTTCGGAAAAAGAGGTAAGCACCACGAAGATGGTGTAATAACCTACGTTTCTTGATTTTCAGATCACATAGTTGAACAATGCAGTTAAAGACAGGAGGTCTTGGAGAAGTTTAATACGTGGTTGTATTCTGCAGTATGTGGAGAACAACGCTTGATGATTAAAAACAAAAACAAATACAAAAAGGAAATCTGTATAAATCAGCATCATACGATTCTTTTAATTTTTGCTTGATTCTGTTGACATAGTTCCCTCCCCCCCCCCCCAATTCTTTTAACAGGAGAGACCACATGACAGTTGACAACATCCATATGTAAATATGATGATATGGAGCCGACAGAATTGGAACTTAGCACACACAGGTCATCAATCTGCGTTATCCACATCATCACCGCAATCTCACCTCGTTTGCTAATGATGATGACGATGAATAAAATTAAACAAGAATGAATATTTTTAAGATAAGACGTGTCCATTCAATCGATTTGTATTCCGATGAGAAATGCTATTTCAAACTTACACATCAGTTTGTGACAGATCTTAGATGTGTGAATGCATCTTTCTCTCTCTTGAATATGTAAACATATTCATTTAGTGTCACTTTTCCATTGTCCACGAGTCAGACTTTTTGCACGCTCACTTTCAAGTCGTCATCGTTCAGTAGGTCAAACTTCATTCTGTATGGTCTCATCTAATCCCTCGCAAGTCTTCCTTGGCCGGTGATTACAGACTTCCATGCTTCTACAATGGTTTGACCAGGAGATTGAACACTCCACATGATGTAACAACACAACTGATTCGTCTTTAGGATAACCTCTATGCTGGACAAATGTATTGCTTTCAACAAATCCTCCAACCTAATGTGTGCGGGTTTAGTCTAATTTCACATTTCAGATACATCTGAACATGAGTCCGCAATTTTATTTAAAAAAATTTTTTTACTTACTTCACCCCAAACATGGCAAGTTGCCACTGTAGACGTAGAGGCTACTGGGAATTAGGGTGAAAGTTTAGGGAGGTCATCCTAAATTGGGAGCTGTGCAGCAAGATGCTTGTTCACATTAGTTTTTAATTTCTGCATGTCAGTACAGTCGGGGGAAACAGGGGGCAAGGAGGGAGTTCTAAAGGCCGACAGATCAAGGAAATAAACTATTGGAGTAGAAGGCTCTCCGGCATCTGTGGACCTCCACAGTAAATGTATGGGATTTAGCTGATTGTCTGGTTGGTCGAGTGTATTTACGTCGAGGGGGAACCAGAACAGCACATTCGATCGAAGTACTTGTAAAACAACGATGCAACATTGCGGCGATAGCAATCGGGTGAGAGAGGACTGAGTGAGAACCCAACACTCACTATCATATAACACGACACTTCTGTCGACTGCTATACAATAAAAAATATAAAACAAGTTTAACAATGAAAATAATATTTCAAACGTAAGCGTGACAATGATCGTTGAATTAAGAATGCAAGAACATTTTTATAATTTCCGCATACATGTTGATGTAAAAACGGGTGGATACATTAGGTTTACTTTAAAATTAAAAAAATGGATTGACCCTAGTCAAGGGCGACCCAAAGGCTCCCATTTCATTGACTACTACACAGAGATGAGGAGGAGGGGGTCACTCCTTTCCCTAGATTATTTGATTCAACCGTGATCCTTACCTTATAATGCTGAGTGTTCAGTCAGGAGGCATCAAGTAGTATTTTATGAATCTTTGGCATGACTCAACCGAGGATTGAACTCGCGACTCATTAGAGAACAATAACCATTATACCAAATAGGCCGGTAATATAATTATTTTTATTATATTATTTAGTTGTTTGTTTTGTTTTACGGCATATCAACCCTTTTCTGGTCATTTAATGCCGAATCCAGTCATTTTGGTAAAAGTTTTTATGTTTCAAGTTCTTTATATATTCAAGTATTTATTCATGGTGTTTGGTTGTTTTGTAGAGGAAAAATGTTGTTTTTGTCTTTGCAGAACCTGATTGAGTTTTGCAAAGGGAAAGGAAAAAAAAACAATAACATTAATGTTTGGTGCATTTTTGGTCAGGAAGCCGGTATCTTCAGACAGTCTGATCGGGTAGCGCCAATTATATTATTTATGTTTACCTTACATATGAGCTAAATACTCTGGAATCACTGAAACAGATTTTCTTCTACATCTCATTTGCATAATCATTTTCTAAAGCTTGTCGTAATAACAGTCATAAAAGGAAGTTGTAGTTTGCTTGAAGCATTGCTGGTAAATATAAATTTTAGTAATCCGAGGCAGGAGTAATGTGATATAGGTACCGGAAGATGGAACAGGTGAACAAAAATAAATGAGAAGAGAGAATATGAATGGAATTTCACGGTAAAGGTTTAAATAACAGAACAGTAAATAGAAAAAAAGTTCACTGTCAAGCAATTTAAAAAGGTCCGGAAAAAGGTAACCTTAAATTTTCGAGAGTGATACCTCTCATTATCAAAAGATAAAAATAAAAAATATGACCGAATGGTCGAAAAACGAGATGGACACAACTGTTGACGAAATTCACTCAGGGGTTTTTACCCCGCCTAATAAACCGGTATCGTCAGGGCCTTTGGGTCTGGATTTACGCCGGTCTATTGGGGGTTGTCGGTCCTGTGCAGTTCTAGAAGGTGCACCCTCCCAGGCTTTGCTTCCCCTCTTTGGGGAGGAGTAAGTTTATTGCTTACTGTCTGAGGCGCTCCTACCGGGGAATGCCGACGGGGCTGCCCAGGCAATTTTTAAACAGCCAGAGTGCTCAAATTTTCGAGCGCTGGTTCTTTCCCACTTTTCCGACCTTGTGTCACATCTTACCCTGTGAGAGGAAGATAAATAGAACAGTCATGTTTTTTAGTTTTTAAAAAATTCTGTTGCATTTTTTTTGCTTCATATAAACAATTTTTTTATATATAACAAAGTAACTGGAAAAAAAAGATAAATAGCTAAAATCTATTAAATACTAGCGGGGCTCGTGTCCCGGCGCTGCCCAGGAAAATTAAGAAAACCAAGAATCATAACTCCCAGAAGTTAAACGACCGGAAAGACTTTTTTCACCCAAAATGCTAAACATTTATCCACGATATAGAAAGTATACTTAAATCGAACTGTGGGTAATATTTAAATGAAAATAATCATTGAATAATAACAAAATAAAAAATCGAATAGTTAATTAATGAGTGTTCGTTTTGCAAAGCCATATGCAATTTAGTTTATTTTATGAGGCTGATTGCATAGCCACGAGCGAGTATATCGGAAAACTGTTCTTCTATTCTGAATAGGAAATTGGCTTTTTAATCTCACTTTCAGTGCGACAAATCGCTGAACATTATAAACATACAGATTTTCTTTCCGATTTAAAGTTAATTTTCAAAGGCGATAATTCAAATGTCGATTGTTATTCTTCCGATACGATCAGTTATACACTCTACATGATCTATTCACTCCAACAGATTTTGATTCACTTCATAAAAAAATTGTAACATTTTGGGTTCAGCTATTAAAACCATCCGTATTCATCCAAACGAAATGTTATTCCCATGAGGTTAGTTGAGCAAGAAAATGGGATTTTCAATTAAAGTTCAAGTGATAAGTTAGGTCGACATGTATCGGTAGTTGCGTCATTGGGAGGAAGTACATGACAAACGAACGAGATCAATTCTGTTTGTTTTTTTTTTTTTGGAAGGAGGGGGGGGGGTACGACGTTGAAGTGAGCAGACGTCTGTTTCTTGATTAATCACCCACTACGGGGATGGGTCGGAAAATAGCAGCTCATCTGGATGTACATGGCTGTAAATTGTTGAAAAAAGGTCAACTAAACCCCAGAAGAAAATAATGGTGTTATTTGTTGCTCTTTTAAATTCTTTTCGTTATTACAGGTACCAAGAAGGGGAAAAAGAGAGAGATTAGTTGAGACGTAAATATCCATGGAACAACTTACGACAAGTCAACAGAACAAAACTTCAGACAAGACACCAGTCAGAGACATTTTATTACGGTCCGGAATCAAAGAATTGGTCCATCGTAGGATTACAATCGAACCCCCATTCTCTTTCAGTTTCTTTTAGCTATTTCATTAATTTGGATTTTGATGGAAGTTTACAATGGAAACTCTCACCTCTTTATATCAGAATTATTCTGTCAATTTCAAAACTTTGTGTTCGCTTATTTTGCATTATTATAGAATTTTTATTTTCTTGCATTATATTTAAAAACCAATGCACATAATGCTATATATTGCTTACTTTTGCCTTGCCGACCCTAACCCAATCATTTTACGGCTCCACCCGCCAATATTTGTTACATGTAAAACTGGTTGAAAACTACTGATCTAGTAATATCAGTTAATAATTGCATTTGCACCCCCCACCCCCCTCCCATTCACACTGTCGTCATCGGTAAAATAAAATGTATGAAATGAATTAGGACGCCCCCCCCCCCCGGACATATCACGTAATGATCGGCAAGAAAAGTTGTTTGAATGATAATGACTCTTTTGAAATGGAGTTGAATTTCTAATAGAAAATATGAAGGAAAAAAAAAAAATCAATAAAATTGCTTCTTCAAGTGACGACAGGTGGAATTTCGAAGGCAGTTAAAAGGTTTCTCATGACATGTGACATGATTCTAGTTGAGTTGCTAAAGAGTTTCAACTTTAAAGCCGGAAATATTTTTTTAATTTTCATGAAACAAAAAAGATATATTCTTCTATATTTCGTCTATGAACTGGAGATGAGTTTGAAAATCGTGGAAGATGCACGAAAGAGTAGGAAAAATATAAATTAATAGTATCTCATCTCAGAAATGTCGTCAAATCGTATGAATAAAATAAAGATTAATGGTGGGTCAGGAAAAATTGGGTTGTCAGGACGGGGGGGTAAGTATTCACGAAATTGATCTGATTAAAGATTAATGATAAAAAAGAAAAATACGAAAAGGAAGAAAAATACGAAAAGGAAGAAAAATACGAAAAGGAAGAAAAATACGAGAATGAGAAAAAAAATATACGAGAATGAGAAAAAAAATATACGAGAATGAGAAAAAAAATATACGAGAATGAGAAAAAAATATATACGAGAATGGGGAAAAAATACGAGAATGGGGAAAAAATACGAGAATGGGGAAAAAATACGAGAATGGGGGAAAAATACGATAATGGGAAAAAAATATACGAGAATGAGAAGGAAAAATACGAGAATGAGAAAAAAAATACGATAATGGGGAAAAATACGAGAATGGGGAAAAAAATACGAGAATGGGGAAAAAATACGAGAATGGGGGAAAAATACGATAATGGGAAAAAAATATACGAGAATGAGAAGGAAAAATACGAGAATGAGAAAAAAAATACGATAATGGGGAAAAATACGAGAATGGGGAAAAATACGAGAATGAGGAAAAAAATACGATAATGGGGGAAAAAATACGAGAATGAGAAAAAAAAATACGAGAATGAGAAAAAAAATACGAGAATGAGAGAAAAAATAAAGGGAAAACAAATTTTTTAAAAATTAAAGATATTAAAAAGCAAAAAGTATGACTGCCGTGATGCAACGTAAGACCTACAAAATAATATCGATGAAAAAAAAAAAATGATGACAGCTTGAACTAAAAACAACAGGTACAAAAAATAAATAAAACACTTGTATAATAAAGCGTTTCTTCCCCCCCCCCCCCCAACACTCACCATAAAAAAAGAAAAGAAAAATCATGCCACCTGGTGACTAAGTGTACAACTAATATGTTGACACCTTATTGATCATAATGAAACAACTAAACTTGCACAACTAGTCTAAGAGAATTATCATTTATAGACAATTGTTATCACAGTCGTGTGGCGTTCAATAATGACCACACCTCACATTAAGCAAAACATTGGATCGCAGTCTTCGTGATGGGAAATTGGGGGGGGGGGGTAAATAATGATGATGATAATAATAATAATAAAAACATTACACATTTTAAATTTAAAAAATGTTGAAAATCTGCAGAACTCTCACTTAAATCCATTAATTCTGAAAATATCAAAATATGAAAAGACGTTTTTAATGACAATAATTGAAGGGGGAGGGAGGCGGGTATGTTAATAAATGTGAACTTAACTACGAGTTTACAACTAGTTATTTGGTTATTTTTTTTACGGCATATCAACCCTTTTCATGGTTATTTAATACCGAAAAAGTTCTTGATATCTTCAAATATTTATTTGCATCAAGCAAATTAAAGTGCAATTTATTTAATCACGTAATGTTCAAATATCAGAGCTGCGTTTAGCTGAATGTGAGATTTTCTTGTTTCTTTTCTTGTATCTCTTTTGCATATCTGTGCGCGTGTTTCTCGCCGATAAACACTGAATTATGTTTGTTTTTCTATATTCTGAATAGTATCCTTTTCGACCTCCATCTGGCCAATGCCGGGTAAATACTAGAGTTGTGGAGTCTGACGGTATAAGCTACGACTACGACTCATAGAATTCCAAAAATTCCGACTGACTCCTTATTTTAAAGTTTTCTAACATTCAGACTGTGTTGATTCCTCACATTCTCACAAGTTCGACTCCTTACAAAACCCCAGACTCCACAACCGTGGTAAATACAAATATTTTTAATAAATATAAATATTTTTTTATATACATATAATATAAACGATGCCCCCCCCCCAATCATCACTTTCGTTTATTGCGAATCTGCTTCTTACGCTAGTAATATCGATTCTGCCAATAAACTTATGCTTAGAATGAAGAGATAATTATCCGCTAAATAAATAGATCGGATGGCAGAAGGTCAGACTGAAGAGCAAAAACGTCTCGTTCTAAATTGTCTCCACATACGCAATTTTGTTTTTTGTAAACAATAACCACAAATAATTATAGTTTTATAACAAATTGGTTCAATTAATAATTTAATAAGCAAACAATACTGAAATAATTCAATTTTTAAAATTATTTTTAAAAACAACATCTTTATATTTTGGAAATAAAAATAGAAATACTTTAAATATAGCAAAGAACACTCCCGGGTAACGCCTGGTAGGGTTAGCTAGTAATAAATAAAAACACATAAGTTAAGGTGTGTTTATTAAAGTCACGTCAACACGAGAAACACACACAATTTTATTAATATAGAGATTACATTTGTAAAAAAGTTAAAATATTGATTTTACATTGGACTTTAAATGAACAAATGAAAATTCTGGGGAAAACTGAAAAAGCAGGAAGAAAGAAAAAAGTTTTTTTCAGTGTGTAGAGTTGACTAAATAGAACAAGAATACAACAATTTAATACAATGTGTGTGTGTGGGGGGGGGAGACACATACTTAAAACAATTAGATGAAGAAAAAAAGAAAAAAAAAAGAGAGAGAGAGAGTCACACTTATCAAAAATATTGCTACTTGGATATTTTTCGACACGTCTTTTAAAACAATGACATATTAGTTATACATTTGATAGCGAACGAACCGGTAGAAATTTATGATGGTACAGTTAATAAAAAAAAAATGACTGAGAAAAAAAAATTGAACAATAAAATATTAAGCTATGTAAACATCGCTTAATATTTTACTCCTCAATTTTTCCTCTCTTTCCTTTTTTATGTTTTGTTTACTCTTTACAAACATTTTGATTTCCCCTCCATTTCTTCTGACCAGATTTTTAACCAAGGCGTGTGTTCTTCTTTTTCTTCTATTGCTTCTGCCTGGTTTAAAAATCTATGACTTGTGTGTGTAAAAGTGCAATAATTTCTAATCAGAAGTCTCGGTTTCAATGACTGCTTGTCATACAAGGTGTCCACGATAAATTTGATTTTTAATATTCGTGAAGTATTTTATAGCGGTAAAGTGCAACGGATATTTTTTCTGCGTACAATTGGTGAGTTTGAAAGCTGGAGACCATGGGCGACTGAAAAACACCAAAATAAGAGAGTGACCTGTATCATGATTCATGCGGGATTCAAAAATTCAAAAATCTTAGCTGCTCCGTGAATATTTTAAAGACCGTGAGATGCGAGTTGGAGAATTATGATAGAGATGTGGAAGTAGTGGCTAGCAAGCCATGAGATGAGAGTTTTGTACATTTATAACGTCTAAAAAAAAAAATAAAAGTTAATTTTGTTTACATCCAAATTTTATCAAAATAATCCAAAAAGAACCAGATATGGCAAGTTGTAAACTCTAGGCTGGTTTGTGATACCTACTTAATATTTACTCTTTCTGGATTCATACTCAGTAAAGTTTGACTGTTATTGTTTTTTTTTAATGTTTTTTTTTTGGGATAACTATCGACATACACTTGAATAGTAAGTCAATAAGAGTTATTATGAATATTTTCCTGGGATCAAAAGAAGTTTCCGTTCTGAACATTGGGTCCCCTGATGAAAGAAGTACAATCAGTGTAAGTAGGTTTGTAACACTACAGCCACTTCCATTGCATGAATGTTCGAGACTCTTTATACAGGTGCATAGTTTACTGATGTCATCGCCAGACAATGGTGATATTCATAAGCAGACATTGGAAACTGACGAATTTTGGAGGAAATAGGAAATGATGATGATGATGATGATATCATCCCGGTTTACAAATAAGACAGGAAATCTGATGATGTTGACGTTACTAAAAATACATTGGAAATAAAATCAGGACTGTTCGTCAGTGATGCCCACTCTCAGGTTATCAGATTTCAGGTCTCACATGCATCAGATATTTCCATGGCAACCCATCGAGATGTGCAACTGCCCGGGATGCAGTGAAGTCATTTTAATTTGTATTTGTTTGCACATTTTTTTTTTAACTTATACAGAAAATAAATAAAACTTTAGTTGTAAGGGAGACAACTGTTTATATTCTTCAATTCAAAATATGAGTTATTCTCCTTACTGAATTTGATTTTTCGGTCAAAATTAAAAAAATGTTTCCATTTTACTAGCGATCTGGGTGCGACTAGATAAGTTTCTAAATAAACTGTAATGAATTATGTTATTAGTGCCAATAATATGGCACAACAATAAAAAAAATAAAATAAAATAAAAAATAAAAAATGAAAATTAGCTTTTCAGAATCAAAGTTTAGTATATCAGCTTAAATGCTATATTTAGGTTCAACTTAAAATCCCACAAGATAACTTAATGTTTGGATCATTCACTAATAGCCAATGGAAGAGACCTATGAAGTCCCTCCCAATAATCTAATATTTGAATGAAATACGATACATAGTTACAATTTTATATATCTAGGCAGTTTTTATTTTTTTTAAACATTAAGTCTTTCCGACGTAATCATATCCAATTACCGCTATCTTCCGTTACTCTTCACAACTATGGGAAAGTATTTTTTAGCATTTCACTTTTCACTTTTATCTTTTTCAGCATCGTGATTGCACTCGTAAGGAGTGATCATTAAGAACCTAACTGCAGTTTTAAGTCTTGCAACTATCGCCAAATATTCAAAATATATAACAAGAGAAACTATGGTCAATACAAGGAGATGCTCCCATCAAAAGAGGTTAGGGGGGGTGTTGCTTTCAGTCTAACACCCATCGCCCATTTGTCTCCTTATGAACATATTTGTTTCAGACATATTTGAAACATTTGATGATAGTCATTCTATACAATAATTCTGAATGTAATGCATGGAAGCACGTACGCGTAAAAATAGTCATAATATTTTATCCGTTGATCTTATCTAAATTGTATTTGCGGCAGACCTTTATTTTTTTAAAGTTAATTAATGAAGAGAATGTGACTAATAAATATACAGTGTTTGCTGCAAGTTAAATAATTAGGCATGAAACTTTCAAACAATGAGTAAGTCATATGTGGAACTGTTAGAAACTGTAGATTATTACTATGATGCGCACCCGTTGCATTAGCAAGTGGTGAAGTGAAAATTATTTATCTTATTAAATAAATTACCCTGATGTAATGAGTGATAAGCATAGTACATGTTAATGAGAGAGTAAAAACTCTGCCAAGTTTCACTTAAGACAAAAAAAAAAAAAAATGAAATGGTGAAAATAAGTGACAAAACATTGTTTTTTTGTAAGTAGCCTTTGTTTATGTTATTTCGGTCAATGAAATTAGAGAAAATCTCATTTTACTTACTTATATATATATATATATATATATATATATATATATATATATAATTATCCAAGCAAGCGTTGTTGAACGTCACAGAAATTTCTCGTTTGTAAAATGCTCGAGAAAAAAATGGCCGAATCAAGAACAATCGGGGAAATACTCTACGGATTGCCACCTGAAACCAGAAGGATAGCTCGACGGTTTGAGAACCTCATGAAGAAGATATGCAAACGCAAAAGTTCCGTGACGTTCAACAACGCTTGCTTGGATAATGACTTGCTTCCCAAGTATACATATATATATATAATAATCCACGGACACATGTTTTTTGTCATTTATGGCTCATTAGCATAGCTAGACCTAGCGAGATTCAAACCGGGCCCCGAGTGACTGAAGCCCGCCCATGAAAACTCGTGAGCAGTGATAGATATATAATGCATAGAAATGTTATTTCTTGTTTACATTATTGTTGTTATGATATAGTTCATAAGATGAACTTAAAACCAATATTTTTTTTTCAAAAGTGCTCAATACAAAGTAGAGCTTTATAAAAATAAACTTGTATAAACATTAGAGCAGCCTACGCGAGTTAACCAGTATTTCAATGTCAACACATTTCCTCGGGGCTGCAATTTTCAACTTTGAAATTGCAGCGCCAAGGAATGTGTTGACATTAAAATGCTGGTTAACTTGCATAGGCTGCTCTAATGTTATATATATATATATATATATATATACACATATATATATATATATATTATATATATATATTACACACACCCACATCATTTAAATAGTTTGCTATGTAATAAACCTTTTTCAAAGAGCAAATCCATAAAAAAAAAAAAGAAAATGAAAAAAGTGCAAAGAAATGATGGCTTTTGAAAGATGTGATAACACGTTAATAGAATAAGAATGTGTTTATGTGACTGATGAAGCTGTGGTGTATAATTAATAGAAGGGGTGGGGGTGGGGGTGGGGACGTGACATTTGAATAGACTGACTAAACCCTTGTCATAATTCAAAAAGAAGAAACTAAACGTGTATTTAGAAAACAATCGGGTTTAATAACTGACCTCCTCCTCCTCCTCCTCCTCCTCCTCCTCCTCCCTTTCCTGACAACACAATCCGCGGACACAAGTACAGTCACAGGTTTTAGCTGCTATCTATATTATGGCGGGAAAGAATTTCAGTGCTTATTTACAATCACATGACAAGTTTTTCGAGGGCATGCATACTGCAATTGTCATAAACGCTTACAATGTCAGTCCATTTCAATAACAAACAAGCAGGAGTCAGAATGAGTCGGAGGTTTGGAAGGAGTCAGAGAGCCGGATTCGTAAGAATGCAAGCAGTCGGAGTTAGAAGCGTATTTTTTTCATCTCTGAACAATCAACAAAGAGTCTGAATATTGGAAGATTTTAAAATAATAAGTCGGAGTCGGAGTTTGATATTTTGGAATTCTCAGAGTTGGAGTCAGAATGCAAATTCGCCTTAAAGAGGTAATCACTTTTCAAAGTGGAGAAATCAAATTTTGGGTTTGTCGTCTGCATGCATTGCAACTGCATAAACTGCATTGTTGCGCATGTTTATAATGGTAACTGCAGCAAAATCGAATTTTGCTTAAAGCATTGATCATGGGTATTAGAAACAAGAGACATTTGTAAGACGAGTTCATTCAATCTGCGCGGTTAGCGATGGAAACACTATTTTGAACCGAACAGACGGACAGACGGACAGACTCGCTCCGATGCATCTAAAACTAGTTATTTATACTCGTTTTTAAAGAATATTTGATTTTAGAATTTTAAGTGAGAGATTATGTTTCTGTAAATTACACAATTCAACTCATTTCTGGTTGGATCATTCTACCGCTCCAGAAAGTATCACACCCAACGCCATGCTCTACCTGTACAAGAGTTAAATTCATCCTAAGATGGAGTACTGCCACATATGGGGAGGTGCCGCTCAGAGCACCCTTTCCTGCCTTGACAGAGTCCAAAACCGACTTCGAAATCTAGTAGGGGATGTCCTCTTCTCTTCCCTACAATCACTCTATCACAGAAAAGATATTGCTTGTCTTTCTTTGCTTTCATGTCAGGTGCTCGACTGAGATCAAATCTATGGTCCCCCCTTGCAAAACATTCACAATAGCTACTACCACTGTAAATGATCACCCTTTCTCACTCTGCGTGCTCAAGATGAAACGAAACTTCCATGGGAAGAGAAGTGGTTTCCTAGAACTGCCCGTCTGTGGAACACAGTGCCACGAGCCTGCTTCCCAGCTGACTACAACATGGTCATCTTCAAGTTCAATGTAAACGAGTTCTTGTTAAACCGTCCTCGTAAATAATCAATTTCTGCATTGCTACAAGCATTGTACCGGTGACTGCGGTGTTGTCTCACCGTCCACCAGTCAAACTCTTTAACGCTTTATCCTCGAGTGGCCTTTGGGCCTTGATAAACGGTGACCTTATTGTAAAAAAAGATTTGTTTTAATAAAACCAGAAATTGTTTATTAAATGCTTTTTCTTCAAACTAAGCAAAAAAATAAAAATAAATTGAAAAACTAATGTATTTCTGTTATATATTCAGGTGGCCTTGAGGGACGAAGATAGAAAGTGAGTTGTCAAGAGAGTCAGAAGTTCAAATTTGACATACATGAGAAAACCTGGGCGGAAGATGAGAAGCAGAAGTTAGGGACCACATGACCAAGGAATGGGAGACAGAATTTATTTGGAGGCAAGACGAACACAGGTGTTGGCATGTAGCTCTTAAAAAATAGCACCAATTCTCTCTCTGCCTGAAGCACGCACCTAAGTAAAATAAAGAAATATATGTTGTGTGTATAAATGTTTTTATGTCTGTTAATTCGGCCACAGAAATACCAAAATCCATCGGCAAAAATGATCCGATTTAGTAGAGTTACAAATGACATCAACGAAAATACGCACATTAAACTCGAGCAGGATCACTTGAAAAACAAACCTATTCTCAAGACACTGTGTTTAACAATGAAAACTTAAAATATGACCATGTGTGCATCTAAAAATGCTATTTCAACCGAACCGTAACAGTGGTATACATAGGAGGAGGGGGGGTAGTGGTCTCGGCCATCCAAATTGAGGGGGGGGGGGCACATATTCAAACTATCTCACTTTCTCATAAAATTTTTAAGTACTAGGACTTATACTAGAGTCTTTGGGTCAGCCAAGGAGTTGGCCCCAGGCATTACCAGACGACAAACGGAAAAAAATGCTATTTCAATCTGAAGCACGATATCGACTTTGAAATCTAGTGGGGGAGGGGGTCCTTCTGTTCTTCCCTACAGACTCTTTCTCAGAAGAAATATTGCTAGTCTTTCTCTACTCTATTGTTATTTTCATGGTAGGTGCTCGACTGAGCTCCATTCTCTGGTCCCCTCCCCTGTAAAATATTCACAGCAAAAACTTGTCTAACTACAACCACTATAAATAAGTTTTCTTCCTGTGTACCTGGAGGTAAACAGAACTTCTATGAGCAGAGTTTCTTTCCAAGAACTACCTGTCTGAGGAACACAATACCACAGGGCTGCTTCTCAGCCGACACAACACGGTCGTTTTCAATATTAACAAATTCTTGTTGAGCCACTCTCGTAATCATATTTTGCGGTTTTAACAATTGTCTCCGATCCTCAAGGCATTGTCTCACCGTCCACCTGACAAACTCATTGACCCTTATCCTCGAGTGGCCTTTGGGCCTTCATAAGCAGCGACTCATTAGTACAAAAACAAACAAAAACTGAAGTGTAACAGACCAAAACAAATGCCATGTCTTTGCGGCATACAGTCAAGGAGTTTACTCTGGGCATCAACAGGCCTCTGCACACCACCGAGACAGACAAAAGAAAACAGACATCACACTGTGTACACATGCCTGACAGACTCTTTCTCTGGTCAACAATAGTAATTCTCTGCTGGTTAGTAATGGCAGAATTTCCCACAACTTACTCCATCCACTCCTAACCCTGTACTCTAATGGTATCGCAAAGGTAACAAAACTTCTCAACAACTTCAATAGCTTCAACATCCAGATATACTTTGTCCACATCTGAGTTCTCATCCATCTCCATTGTCTTACACTTCTTGCACATAAACTGGTTATCCTCTCTCAACCTACCAGTAATTCCACTGCACTTCTTGTGTACCCAATGCTTACAAGTACCCCAAAAAATTGAATTGCACCCGACTCATTTTCCACAAACTTTGATAAATATACACATTGAATTTTTTTTATAATCATAATTATTGTTAGGGAGCGAGGGGGGATTTGAGAGATACTAGGCAAAGCCGATCATGTAATTAAGAGATTTTGAACTAGGGAGTCAATTTTGAACGAGGGAGTCAATTTTGAACGAGGGAGTCAATTTTGAACGAGGGAGTCAATTTTGAACTAGGGAGTCAATTTTGAACTAGGGAGTCAATTAGGAAGTCAAACCAGAATCAGTATAGTATCAATGCTGCCAGGATGCCTCACTCAAGGATGCCTCACCCAAGGGTTCCTCACCCAAGGGTTCCTCACCCAAGGATGCCTCACCCAAGGGTTCCTCACCCAAGGGTTCCTCACCCAAGGATGCCTCGCCCAAGGATGCCTCGCCCAAGGATGCCTCGCCCAAGGATGCCTCGCCCAAGGATGCCTCGCCCAAGGATGCCTCGCCCAAGGATGCCTCGCCCAAGGATGCCTCGCCCAAGGATGCCTCGCCCAAGGATGCCTCGCCCAAGGATGCCTCGCCCAAGGATGCCTCACCCAAGGATGCCTCACCCAAGGATGCCTCGCCCAAGGATGCCTCGCCCAAGGATGCCTCGCCCAAGGATGCCTCGCCCAAGGATGCCTCGCCCAAGGATGCCTCACCCAAGGATGCCTCGCCCAAGGATGCCTCACCCAAGGATGCCTCGCCCAAGGATGCCTCGCTCAAGGATCTATTCTGGGCCCAACTTTCTTCCTGATTTTCATTAATGATCTTCCTAATCATATTCTAAGATCATTTGTTGACATATGCAGATGACACAGCTGTCTATTACAGCACTGTGAAGAGCATTGGTGATCAAGCACTCACTGATTCTCTATTTTGATCTGGAGCACGTGGTTCATGGGGGGGGGCGTGTTACTTGAACACCTCTAAAAAAGAAGCTTTTCTACTTTCACCAACATTCAGATCCTTGTTTAGCTCCATTCAAAATGAACGGCTCTCCCCTCGGCAGGGATCAGAAAAATAGAAGACTTTAAAAAGTGTGTAACAATAATATCTTCTCCACTCGACACATTCTCAGTCATGTTATTGTTACATTTGGAACCTGCCCCCCCCCCCCCCCCCCACGCACAAATTTTAGAGACTGGCTGAATATAATAGAAAGAAAAACAATGTCATCAGTAGGCGACTGTTTGCACCTCGTCCCAATATTCAAACAATTACGAGTTAGAATGAAGGTAAGGTAAGATAGTGTTTAATGGCACATCAACCCTTTTCGGGTCATTTCATGCCATGAATGTAGAAGGAAATATCCTTCATTTGAGTCTTAAGTCATTTATAGTCATTAGTTAAGAGCTTTGGTATTTTGAATTGTTGTCATTTTGGTGAAGGTTTTTATGCTTCAAGTTCTTTATGTTCAAATGTTTAATCATGGTTTTTTGTTTGGTAGTTTTGTTTTACGACATATCAACCCTTTTCAGGTTATTTAATGCCGAATCTGATCATTTTGGTGAAGGCTTTTATGCTTCAAGTTCTTTATATGTTTAAGTATTTATTCATGGTGTTTGGTTGAGTGATGGGGGGGGGGGAGAGGGAAGAAGAGGGGAGGGAGGAAAATTGTTTTTGTTTTGGATTTTGCAGAACATGATTGAGTTTTGCAATGGAAAACAATAAAACATCAATGTTTGGTGCATTTTGAGTCAGAAAGTCAATAGTTAGAATGAAAGGAATTAATTGTTTTCTGACCCACATATCACCCTGTGCACTAATTTGGTCTCGGGTGACCCCCCACCCCAAGCGGATGTATGGCACACTGATGAGCGCCCCGTTTTGTGGGAGCTGGATTTTCCCCACATTAAAAGTCAGTCGTGTACCTGACTTTCTTTGCCCTCGTGGGGAGGCAAGCAAATTGAGACAATTATATTGTTGCATTGAAACATTGTGCCAGCTGACTTCAACTCAGGATTGTTATAATGTCGTGGGTCGCCAGGCACTATCGGGATGGCAGCCTAAAATATAAACAACTGAGGTTGACGGCTGCCTGGTTAAAGGTCAAATCAACTGTCGCCCAGGACTTGTTGAATTGAGAATACTATCAGGGACTCTTGTTCTTCTTTCTCTGTCTCTTTCTTTTTGATATGTATTCTTGTTTTCTTTTTGCTGAAGAGTTTTACCCTATATCTCTCTGTCTACTGTGGAGTGCGAGAGAGAGAGAGGCAGAACACAGTAGTTTGGTGTTTTTCCTCACGCATGATGGACGTGCGAACCAACTCCACCTACTTTGAGATATTTTATAAGTTTTTCAGAATGAATAAATTCTAATCGTATATTTTTATGTGAAATGGTTGTTCACTTTCTTATTACTAGTGTTCAAATTTCAGCACGATGTCCCCTTTCCTCCAGCCCAGCTAATTCTCTAGAGAGAATTAATGATGCCAAAATCTCTTAAACCAAACGACAGGATTAACCCCTTCATGTGTCTATTGTGTAACGGCCAGGAGGTTGTAGTGCCATGCCATGACGATGATCCCTTCCTGAGACGTCCCCACGGCATGATAGTACCACATTCATTCCCAGGTCATCGATAGTATCACAAATGAATATTAAAGTATTCTTTTTATTTTTTTCCATAACCAGTCCGGGGTGATACTGAATCAGATTATATAAGGTTTGTAAATGTATCTTAGGTAGTTTCTGAGTTTTGGGGACGTACACACTTTTCTTTCTATTATATAAGGTTTGTAAATGTATCTTTGGTAGTTTCTGAGTTTTAGCCACGTACACACTTTTCTTTCTATAATATAAGGTTTAAAACTTATCACCTTCTTGCGACACATCCTTATGACTTTTTGAACACACTCCTCCTTCCAACTCCTCTTCCCCCTCATTCATTGTGCCTGATCAACACGCCTGACTGATTAAATATCATAAAAAGAAAGAAAAATCCATCAGCATTTTGACCTAAATTTCTATTTATAACAAATACGGTGACATATTTTTATGAAGTAATCGAACCAAGATCGTGTTTAATTCACCAATTTTTCATTCTACTAACGCTTAAAAATTGTTCAAATTGATAAAAGAAAGCGTTTAATTTTCTTATCTATTTGAACAAAATAAATTAAATTCTTATGAAAAATTAGCAAAAACGATGGAAATAAAATGAAGAAAAAAAGGTAAATATTTCTATTTTTGGTCGAGCGTAATTTTTTAAATCTTGTAAAAATTGTACATTTTAACATTATTAGTACGCAATTTTTTATTTGCAAAGTCCTTCACTCATAAACGTTATGATAATTTGGCTCGATCAATATGTACGGCAAGGTCCTGTCTGGCCAGATCGGTGCATACGGTGGGACCCAGACAGGGCTTGTCAAACAAGATAGATAACGACTCTTCATTTGATGGCATTGGGAGATAGAATAATCTTTGAAACGCATCAGGTTTGGTTTGTTTTACAGCATATTACGGTTATTTAATATCGAATCAAGCTGTCGGATAGAACACTGCAGGTGGGATAATTATTAAAAAAATTTTTTTTTAATAATTTGAGGTTAAATTTTATAGAAGAGTAATTTCCTTAATGAAGTTTAAGATCTTTCTGAATTTTTGACGCAGTGAATACAGTACTAAGTAAAATTCAGTTCTAAGTGATAGTCATCTGAAGGTTGAAGGTTCAATCCTCGGTGTGGGCGATACGAAGAATTGCGAATTACTGAAGACTTTTTCCCAGTCATGGCTGATGGAACGAGAGCATGCTACTCCCGTGGAGTTCGACAGAAATATTCCGGAGTTTGAAAAGATACACCTGAAGAAGGCTGGAAGTTTCAGCGATCGAAACGTTGTGACGATAACACTCAAGATGAGAAAAGTAGTCCAAATAATCAAAATTATACGAAGTTTAAGATGTTACTCGGGTTACTTTAGGTTATTTGAATAGTAGTATTTTCTTTGGCTTTGTTGGAAACTGTGACAGCCCATTAGTATATGTTGAACTGTATAAGATTCTTGAGATGAAATACACATTGGAGACTCTCAACCTTCCAACAAATGTTTGAGTAATATGTGTATGTCCGAGTCTTGTTAAGACAATCACTTACTTTCTTGCCCTGGATACCATTCATCAATAGTTGGTCAAATCTTGTCATTTGTAAAACACCAGGAATTAGAAATAGCAGAAAAGAAACTGTTTTGCAGAAAACCAATCTATAAATAAAAGCTGATATCGCTCAATATAATAATAGTTTATCTAAAAATACAAAAAAAAGAAGATAAATAATGATGTTGATCTCGTGAAAATAGATTTGTTTACTTCCAGATTGATGACGTTTTAAATTAGGTCAACAAAAAACGGGAAAGTTGTTTGTATACTCTATTTGCAAACGCATCGAAACTAATAAACTGTGGCCCATAATGAATGTTGGGAGTTCATAAAAGCTGCTGATAAAAATCACATTCATTTCTAGACAAACACTACGACAGCTGGTTGGAAGCGCAAGTAAAAACTATGCATTTTAATCAATCGACACATGAATGAGAAGCGAGAACATCCAACGTTCATTACGGATTCATTTTCATCGGGGTTTTTCAAAGAAAGGCAACATGCAAAATGTCCAGGACGATCTAACGAGGTACACATGCGCAGTAGACGCTGCTTTTTCAAATATTTATTATACTTCACGCTGCAGTTTCTCATTCATCTTCGATCAACTCCTTTCATTAGTGATTGCTATTTCCCCCCCCCCCCCTATGCCGTTGACACAATTTGATGTGTTTATATCGTCACTTAAACTCGAGGATTCCGGTGTTTAATGCAATCGTACATATGCAAATTGCATCACTCCCAATATCGTGGCACCTCAAATCTTCGTTCATGAAAATTGCTTATTTGGCAAAAATCACCGTCAGCTGTTAATTTGAGGCTCGAGCTCCGAATCACGTCGCAGTCGCGCTTGTCTACGTTGCCACGCAAATTCTTTTGCCGACTAACGACCGAGGTAGCTTCGTTGATACAGGTTTTAATGTTTCTCCCTCCATATGCCTAGCGTCATACGGAATTTCCACCGACAGACCTTTACAAGGGCTTCCCGTCTGTCGAACACATTACTGTGGGACTGCTTCTCTGCTGATTACAACTAGGTCATTTTCAAATCCAATATCAATATATTCTTGTCCCATAAGTAATCAAACAGTTCATAACATTGATCAATGTAAGTACTCCCATAGTGTTCCTCATCTTTTGGCTGGCATTCATTCCCGTCTCATCAACCTTCATCCTTAAGTGACTCTTGGTGTGGATAAGTGGTTACCCAATAGGAAAGAAAAAAAAAAAGAAGACCCACAGGTAATTTGAGTGGGTGCCACCTGAGAAATCAAATGGGATCCCAACTAAAGTTGGGTCAGTGTCCAAACAAGACAGATTCCACCGTGGCCTTTTTCCAAAGTTACATTGTGTAAGGTATCATTTTTTTGTGGGGAAATCAAGGAGTGTCCCTGGGATATGCAGATAGAGTTCATCAGGTCTTCAGATTTTTATGCGTGACGGGTTTTTTTTTTTTCTAAGCCCACAAACTTTTCATGTTTTCTTTTCTCGCTCAGCTTATGACCTACCATCTTTCTACAACTGATACAATGCGCTTTCTCATATATCAACACGCGTGAACTTCTCTGCCACTTCCCGTTTGAATGTTATCTGCTATTGAACAAGGCAGATTTCTATCCACTCATGAACTCCCTCTCAAACAGACATAACATTTAACAAGTGATTTACTCTTGGCCTTTTTTTTTGCGAGGATCAAAATGTAGTATCTGTTTTGATACTACCCTTCATGTTTTTCTCCTCGATCAGTGAAAGGGAAATCCTTCTAGACTGCGGAAATTTTAATTTTTGTTCAAATCCAGAGTGTCTTTTGGAGGAGCTGGATTTTTCTCACATTAAAAACGGCCTTTTGTCTAACTACCCTCGTGGGGAGGCAAGTAAATAGGAACAAGTGACCCACCCCCCTTCATCAGATTTAATCTTTTTCCTCTCTAAATGAGTCGACTGTTAGCTGCTATTGAACACTGTCAGCTCTGTTTGAGATGAGGATGGATTATTCCGACTACTATTCTTATTATATTTTCAAAACGTTTCGGCCGATGTAACCTCCGATCTTCAAGTGCATCATGTCGAACTTGGGAATATTTATGTTGTACTTAAAGTTGAAAATATAAATTAACTTTTTTTTTTTTTTATTAAATGAAGATTGATAATTTGAATTATTCGGACTACTATTCTCACCTTAGTTTCACAACGTTTCGGCTGATGTAACCTCCGACATGGGCGGATGTCGCAATAGATTAAAGTGTTGAATAACAATCTGTTCTTAGTGACAGTCTTCTAGAGGTTGAAGGTTCAATCCTGACAACAGCAGGCAATAATAACTAAGAATAGGCCCCCCCCCCCCCGGTTATATAAAAGTAAAGTTCCAGATTCCGTATATGTTCTGATGTTCGAAAAAGATGTACCTGAAGAAAGTTGGGGGTTTCATCAGTTGAAAGGTTGTGAAAATAACCAAGACAAGAATAGTAGTCCGAATATTACAAATTATCAGCTGTGTTGCTATGGAAACTGAAGCATAACAGGTGATAAATATATACATTTTTCAAACTACATATAAAGTTTTTTTTGTCGAATTTTCAAAGTCAGACCCAAATAGCATTTAAGCTGACAAATCAAACTTTGCTTTTGACTAGCCAATTTTCATTTGTTGTTGTTATACGATGTTATTGGTAATATAATAACGTAGTTAGCTATAATTTATTTAGAAAATGACAGTCCAGCGAAGACGACTGCTAATAAGAAACATTTTTTAAATAATCACTTAAAATTAAAAATAAACGAGGAGGGATAGCTCATTTTAAATTAACAGATATAATAGGAGTTGTCTACGCTAAGTTTACAAAAATGTGGCAACAAATAAAAATTAAAAACTAAGACAAGTTCACTGCACACCGGGCAACGCCGGGTTGATACAGCTACTTACTAAATAAGAGAACGGTGATTAATGTCTAACATGTTAAGAAAGTGATTGCGTTTTACGATCAAAATGTCTGACGAACGACGCCGTCAAAAAAAGCATTAACATGATTTGTGTTATACGAAGTGTCAATGTTGATGGAAACGAATAAAACAACAAAACTGAAGCCCATAAAAATGCACGGTGTAAACTTAACTAATTAAAACCCGTAGACACAGATCAATAATGGACATGTTGAGACATGTCAACGTTCAACACGAACAAACAGTTGAGAAAAAAAAAAGAAAAAGAAATCAACTTTGTTCATCTTGGAAAGAAATCAGTTTTTTTTTTTTTTTTTGTTGCTTTTTTTTTAGAGGTGTTCAAGCATCTGTAGAAGTGGCGCTGTCAGACTATCCATTGGTCTGTCATGCCATAGTGGGGCAGCCATCATAGCATTCGATCGAGGTCAGAGATAGTTTCGGTTGTGCATGTCTTGACCAAAACCGAAGGATGTTAGGGTGCAAGTTGTATTGCCACACACACAAAAAAAAAAAAAAAAAAAAAGGGTGTTTTTCAATCAAAAATATTCCAATTTTTAAAAGATTTCTAAGGGTGTTTTTCAATCAAAAATATTCCAATTTTTAAAAGATTTCTAAGGGTGTTTTTCAATCAAAAATATTCCAATTTTTAAAAGATTTCTAAGGGTGTTTTTCAATCAAAAATATTCCAATTTTTAAAAGATTTCTAAGGGTGTTTTTCAATCAAAAATATTCCAATTTTTAAAAGATTTCTAAGGGTGTTTTTCAATCAAAAATATTCCAATTTTTAAAAGATTTCTAAGGGTGTTTTTCAATCAAAAATATTCCAATTTTTAAAAGATTTCTAAGGGTGTTTTTCAATCAAAAATATTCCAATTTTTTAAAAGATTTCTAAGGGTGTTTTTCAATCAAAAATATTCCAATTTTTAAAAGATTTCTAAGGGTGTTTTTCAATCAAAAATATTCCAATTTTTAAAAGATTTCTAAGGGTGTTTTTCAATCAAAAATATTCCAATTTTTAAAAGATTTCTAAGGGTGTTTTTCAATCAAAAATATTCCAATTTTTAAAAGATTTCTAAGGGTGTTTTTCAATCAAAAATATTCCAATTTTTAAAAGATTTCTAAGGGTGTTTTTCAATCAAAAATATTCCAATTTTTAAAAGATTTCTAAGGGTGTTTTTCAATCAAAAATATTCCAATTTTTAAAAGATTTCTAAGGGTGTTTTTCAATCAAAAATATTCCAATTTTTAAAAGATTTCTAAGGGTGTTTTTCAATCAAAAATATTCCAATTTTTAAAAGATTTCTAAGGGTGTTTTTCAATCAAAAATATTCCAATTTTTAAAGATAGAAAAAAAAAAAATTCCTGTTTACTTGCCTTCCACACGAGGCCGAAGTTAGACACAGAATTAATTTTTAACGCGAGGAAATTTAGCTGCTTAAAAAGAGTCACTCCATATTGAGACAATTCAGTCTAGAAGAACCTCCTCCTTATATGGCGAAAGACAGAACAGATCAGAGATGTGAGTAACCAATGGGGGGGGGGGGTTAAGATGAATTTTCAAACCTAGTGATAAGTAGTAAAAAAACAAAAAACATTAAAAATAATTTGAAAAGTGATAAATTAGTGAAATATCAATCTTGGTAAAAAAAAAAAACAAAAAAAAAACAGGCAAATTTACAAATAAATTAATCATCTTCCAGCAGATTAATTAAGCTGACAGATCAATTTCAAGTAAGTCAAAATTAAGAGTGCAGTGCATGGGGGGGGGGGGGGGGGGTGCAGAAGGAGGGGAGACAGGAAGTCATTCTTTGAAGAAACAAGTCATCTAACTCTCCTACCCCATCATGAATCCTTTGAATTCTTAGCCTTCGCTGCAAAATTAACATTTTCAGTTTTCAGAGAGAACTGTCATACGAGGGCAAAGAAAGGTAAGGCAAGACAGAATGAGGAAGAAAGAAAGAAAAACAGGAAAAGAAAAAACAAAGAAATATAAAGCAAGTGGGAGGGGAAGAAAGAGAAATAAAATCCAGACAAGTAGCAATAAAAAAAAAACATAAGGGCTCTAGCGATTTGGCAGAAATCAGCTTTTTTCTTATGAAAAAAATAAAATAAAATTTTTTTTAGGTGAATTTCTAACCAAAATGAAGAAAACTTACATCCATGGGCGGCTCTAGAAAGTTAAGTGGAAATCCGCGAGTGGGATTCTGCTAAAAAGTGAAGAACTCGCATCCCCGACAGATATGACAGCTTGTCGAATTTGTAGAGCGATGTTCTATTATTGCTTTTACGCATGTTCGTGAATAAGTTTATTCGCTAAAACTTTGTGTTGCAAGATTGCAGGTGGAGGGGGGGGGGTGAAAATAATGTTAAAAAACAGGATTTGCCCATGTAAGGTTAACATCAAGCAGAGAGTGGAAAATTCCATTTAGAAGTTAAAAATTTAGAATTAGGATGACGTGGCAGGATGTGACGTCATGGGAGGAAGTACATGGTAGATAAGCGAGATAGCTTCTGCCTTTTTGGGTGGAGAACGTGAAAGTGAGCAGACGTCTTTTTCGAGGTCTACCGCCTCTGCAGAGATGGGTCAGGAAATTACAAATCATCTAGATGTACATTGCTTTAAATTGCTAAAAAAAAAATAAAAAATAAATAAACTAAATTAACTTGAAATGAAAACACTGAAAATTAGTTGTCATCTGATTGTTGTGTTGGATAATGGCCCTATGGGAATGGACGTATCTGTTGGAAATCGTTGGTTTGACTTGCGCGAATTAACGCGGGTGCAGTCGAGTGCAGAATAGGGCTTGTTCTCACAGTCAGAGCTAACAGACGTAATAAGGTTACCGTGTGACGAGACCCCAGATCAAGGGTCAGTCTGCACCTGCGAGAGGCTCTGTGACGTCACTCGTTCTCGTGAGAAGCGAGTTTTTATCAGTCTGGGTTTTTGGAAACAAACCGATGAGACGTGATTGTTAAAATGTAATTTACAACAGATAAGGGAAATATTTCCCTTAAGGAAATACAAGCGAGAGAAATCCCCCCCTCCCCCCCACCCGCTCTATGAATGGTTAAGAAAATAATTGTTAACTAACTACGATAAAGTAGTGAGTTGCTTTCTCCCTCTCTCTCGACGTAGTGAATGACTCCCAGTTGAAATAACAACGCATGTGATAAAATGAATTAAATTTAAAAGAAGAGTTTGTCTTCGGAGTGCGTCATGAGGCTTTTGTTGCAGACAACGGACGGCGTGGTTCGCGGCAGGAAGGAAAGAAGAAAGAATTCATCCACTAGACGACACAACCACCCTCTAAAACAGATGAGGGAGAAATCTAAGTTGTTTACATATACAAAGAAAGAAGAGCATTAATACTACGTTGAGTTTGGGTGAATTACTTCCCTTTTATTTAACATGTGTTTTGGCAGCATTGGTCATGCTAACGAGGAGAATTATTAGAGAGAAGATGGTGTATCATTTCAATTCTTCAGAAACATGATATATGTCGAAAAGAAAAAAAATATTTCTGTCGTTACAAAATGATGGCTGTTTAAAAAAAAAAAAAAAAAAAAAAATGACCACCACTTAAGAATGACTCATCATGCAATAAACTAGTAAGAGCTAATAATAAAACTTGCGAAACGCACCCATGCTCTTCAAAATCAAAACGATATATCAAGTGGTCGTCTTAAAAGGAAAAAAAGGTGACCTCCATTTAAAGACAAAGAGTTTGATCATCATTTTTTGTGTTGGGAACATTTTTTATTATGTTTTTTTGTTGTTGTTTTTTTCTTTAAATCGGAGCAACACATTTTCTCAGACTTCTAAAACTATGAATTAGCTTCGACTTCAAAGCCTTGGTCAGCAATCAGATTTTTTTTCACCGAACTACCAATATCAGATGTGGGTAATAAGGAGTGTTGTGCCCCCCCCCCCCCCATCTAAGGACTAAACATGACGTGCAGTTAAACTGAAGTTTAGGCAACAACTAAATTGAATTTCAAATCGTTTGTCACAATCAGTGTCAACTTTTCATATGGAGGTTTCTAGTCGTGGCCATCATTATAGCGATTGAGTCGAGATTTTTTGGTTGTATCATTTTCCAGTGAACAGGCTTGCTATAACAACAACAACCACGTTCCAGCTGCCTCCCTCTCCCAGCTTCAATAAAAAATATATATAAAGAAGAAGGTGGCAGCCGGTCAGTCCAAGAAACAGACAGACAGACTAAGAGAGGGTCCGAAGTGGGCGACCGATCAAAAGCAGAAATCAAACGTTTCAGAATTCTTTTCAATTTGACCTCCTGCAAGTGACAACAGAACAAAGTTCCCCAACCAAAACTTAGCACCAGTCAAATTCTTCAACTTATCTTTTCTCCCCAAAACAAGAGCTACATAACTTTTCGTTTTTATTATTGTTACACACTCGTGTTCCAATAAATGTTTGTTATTGTTTATGGCGACTTTTGTTTGTTTTTGGATAGCAGAATCGTTCGTACCCTGTAGACCATCTTCCTCGACCCTCTCGTCTTCTGCTTGTTTGTCGTCTGCGCTGATCGCAACAGAAAACGTTACAAAACAAAAAGCAGCGTTTTTAATTTATCGTCTGTCAGTCTTTGCGTCTGTTTTTTTTCGGCTGCTTACGTAACTTGTCGGAAAATGCCGACGTAAAGTTGCCAGAGATTGCGCCAGATTCTGTATCAGTACCCAGACTTATATTAAAAGTTAGGAAAACTATTAAAAAACAAAAAAAACAACAACAAAAAACGCTTTCGGTAATCCTAACCGTTAATAAACAAAAAAAATTGCTAATCAGATTTTTAGAGGAACGGAAGGGGGGGGGCATGATTCATCCAAATTTTCGTCTTTATTTTCATGTCAATAGTTTCTATCATAAAGTAAACAATGAGTGAATAAAACATTGAAGTAGTGTAATTAATCGTTAATGGCGTCATTGTTTAGAAATAAAGCGAAGAATTTGTTTATAAATAAAAATTAAAATACACAAAAAAACTAAACAGTCGCGAGTCAAGAAAGTTTGTTTTATAATTTAGCAACGATACGTAAAGAAATTATGATATTCAGGGGTAGGAACGAGTAGAGGTTGAATAGTTGATAGGGTTGGGAAGTAGGGTAGGCATGAGACGATTAAATTAAAAGTGTAGGAAGGGCTGATAATGATGATGATGGTGGTGATGACCACCTTGCCTAAGGGTGTCCAAGGCAGCTAAGTGTCATGTCCAGAACCTTTGATGATGGCCAATCAAAAAAGAATTTTTCTAGCAAAAGACTTACAAGTTCAACCTTTATTTTTATTTCAATATTTTATCGCACCAATGAGTGAATTAAACATTTAAACAGATTGTGTCATTGTTTATATAAAGGGCACTTGTGTGTGTGTGTTTGTGTGTAGCTAAAAGTCAGAAACTACACAAGACACACGCACACTACTGATATATTCTTTTTGAATTTTTCCTCGGACATTATATGGTCATTTTTTTTTGTGATATCCATTCTTTTGGGGGGTCACAGGAACAAAAGTAGTCAGGCGGGCGGGCGGGCGGGCTGGCGGGCGAGAGATTTATTTCCATCGCCTTTTGGCTTCGAACTCTAACTAAAATACACTTTCTTGGCGTTCGGGTTAGGATTAAAGATTTATGAAAATTTTTAAAACAATTTGGGGATATCTTAAATAAGACATCCCTTAGAGTAAATGTGGTATTGTGGTGACTGAGATGATTCTAGTTAAGATAGACAACTTTATTATTTTAGACCAAATATGACTAACGACTCCCATTTTCCCCATTCTTTTGATGGCCTTGTGCCTAATTTGTTTTGAATGTAAATTTTTTATATTTTCTACAAATAAATACTTCAAAGTGTAGTATATGTTCTGTCTTCTGTCAGGGGAGGTGAAATCCTTGACTGAGGAGGGGGAGAAGTTAAAAAAAAAAAAAGATGCTAAATTTTTTTAATTTTTTTTTTTAAGTTTTTTTTTTTTTAACTATTTTGTTGTCCATGCCCCTCCCTGGCAACGCCGAGTACCCATGCTAGTTGTTTATAAATAAAACAAACAAAACTTTGTTTTTAGATAAAATTAAAATAAATAAAATTTAATAAAAAGAAGAAAAAGTTAAAGATTTTCGAAGAAGTCAGACGATCAGGATTTAGTCTGAGTCATCTCTTTCTCATTATTATCTCGGCCTTTTGGCTAAGATCAAAGTGTAGTATCTGTTCCGATGGATACTGCACGCCTGTCCTGTGCAGTTCTAGGAGGTCCACCCTCCCAGGCTTCGCCTCCCCTCTTTGGGGAGGAGTAAGTTTATTGCTTACTGTCTGAGGCGCCCCTACCGGGGAATGCCGACGGGGCTGCCCAGGCAATTTTTAAATGGCCAGAGTGCTCACCTCTCGAGCGCTGGCTTTTAACCCCACTTGCTCGACCCGATCTTGGGTCACATCTTACTTGTGGGAGTAAGATAAAACTGGCCTTGTGCCTAACTCCGCGAGGAGTAAATAAACATCTCTTTCTCATTACTATCTTCAGATTTTACTGGATGTACCCGTGACCCAACGGGTCATAACTAGTGATTGAACGATTTCAATATATTTCCAGATTCCGATACAGTTACCGATTCCGATTCTAAAATCGCCTAAAAAAAGTAGAATTTCACTTGGGAGGGGGGGGGTAGCTGAGAGTCCTCATCTACTTTTAAGTGTAAATATAATTCTCTTTTTAATGTGACAAACCTTTTAATGTTTTCCGTTTACGTATTGTATCCAAGATTTTGATAAACTCATTGTGAGATGTTCGTCTATATTTTTCACCTGTGCCATTTTTTCCTATTTATTCACTCGTGCCATTTTTACCTCTGCCATTTTTCCTGGTGCCATTTTTACCTAAATTCGTAATGATCTATAAATTTTAGTTCAAAATCAATAAATATTTATTTTATCATAAGTACCAGTAATAGAAAATTAAGTTTTAAGAAACCACAAAAAAATATTAAAAGGGTGGGGTGGGGGGGTGGGGGGGGGGGCAATTATCAAAAGCAATTGAGAACTTTTTTTCCCCAATCATGTCACGAGGTTTCTTTCAAGAAAATATTTCAGTCGTACAATCAACGACTCTTGCTGATAGTTTTTTATTACGCCAAAGCAGAATATGAATTTGCTTTCGTAATTTTAAGTTGGCCGAGCAGGAAGCATTAAAATATTACCAACTAGCTGGAGTAGCCGTCTGTGCCGGTGTAAACATGCACGACGTGGTTGCATATTTGCAATGCATGCGAATAACATATTTGAATAAGGGAAAAGAAATCACAAGAAATATGTCTGATCTGGAGTTTTGACCACCCAGATTTTGATTTCTCCTGGGGAAAAGTTAGTGTCTCTTTAAACGGGTGTTCATGCTGAGGAAAACGTAATGTTCCTTCAGATGTGAAGTTCCCTGCTGTGGCTATGACCCACTCAGGGTCTTCCAAATTTAATGGCTATTGTTAGTGAGAAATCAATGGTAAACGGCTGTTGCGATAACGCAAAAATTATTTGCGATGGTTATTAAAAGGAAGCGGAGAGTGCTGGAAATCTGTGGAGACTTGTTGTCACTTAAACTCCAGGGAACCACCACTTGTCATTTCTAGTGAGCAATCACTGACAATGACTCGAGTGAAATTTCTAGCGAGTAAATCTAAATAATAATGCCGACTTGTGGGATAATCCCGGATCCCATGGAAATTCCACGGGTGTTTTCTTCATCTTTCCGTATAATTCATTGTCAATGGATATTTCTCTTGAAATAATAAACATATGTAAGGTTTAATATTTAAAAAAAAAACCAATCATCTGTAAACGTAATTGTCAGAAAAATATTCTTTGAATAAATAAAACGATTAATGCCATTCCATAACGAATATATTCAACGAATATGTCACTTTATTGCATTAAATAAGCGGTAGGTTTTTGAACCTATTTAAGTCGACGGGACGATACAATTCGATTTTGGAACAATTTATTTTAAAATAGGTATTTTTACCTTGGCGACACCAGTTTGTTTTTTAATTATGTTTTGTTTTTGTATTTCATCTTTGGCGATCGACAAAAACGTCGTATAAAAGAACAGAATAATGTTAACCCAGTTCCAGTTTTAACTTTTCGTGACCTTAAAATGAATACAAATAGTTACGTTATGCCCCCCCCCCCTCCACCCGACAATATCTGAGGGAGGGGGGGGGCACGTCTACCTGTGTGAATGAAGGTATGTATTGTATCATCAACTGCTCCCACCAACAAATGCCAAATATAACAAGGGTTTCGAGTAGGTGAGTGAGTGAGCGCGCAAGAGAGAGCGAGACTGTACCAATTTTCCTGATGGGCGTATAACGTGGTCGTGGTGGTGGGGGTGGGGGGACCTTATGTGTCAAAAACTCACCCTCCTTTTAAGGCAATGGGGGAGAACCCTTGCCTATGTAGGTGAAAAGGTTAAAAAAAAAAAAAAAAGAAGCCCAGTTACTAGTAGGTATATTGACTATTTCTATTTTTGTTCCTATCCAGTGTGCCCTTTTGGGGGAACTGGATTTTCCCCACGTTAAAAACCGACCTTATGTCTAACTCTACCCTCGTGGGGAGGCAAGTAAATAGGGACCCTTTCCTTGGCCTTTTGGCGAGAAGCAAAGTGCAGTATCTGTTCGGATGCTACACTTCATCTTTTCTGTCCTCCATCAGTGAAGGATAAATTCTTTTAGACTGAGGCAATTTAAATTTTTGTCCCAATCCAGAGTGCTTCTTTTTGGGGAGCTGGATTTTCCTCACATTAAAAACCGACTGGCCTGTGTCGTGGGGATACAAGTAAACAGGGACTAATCCAGGGCCGTCTTAACGCACGAGAACACTGGGCAGTTGCTGTAGGGGGGAGGAGGAGGGGGTATAGAGGCCCCGTCATGGGGGTTCAATTCATGGTCCAACTAAGGAGCAGAATTGAGGAATATTTCGACAAGTTTGAATTCCAGGAATTAAAAAATATATTTTTTCATTTACTCATGAGTCACCACTTACCAAGGCTAAAAAGCCATTTAAGGATAAGAGTTAATGAGATTGACAGTTGACTGATGATGAATATTATGAGAGGATTGAAAATAATGAATGGGATGAATAAGATTTGATGATTTATGGGGACGGTTTATCACAAGTATTGACAATTAGATTTGAAAATAACCATGTTGTAACCCCCAGAGAAGCAATCATGTGGCAACGTGTTCCACAGATGGAAAGTTGGAAAAAACTATTCATGGAAATTCCGTTTCATGTTAGAAAGAAAGGAAAGTTGTTTGCAATGGTGTTAACAAGTTGTTTGCAATGGTGTTAACAAGTTGTTTGCAATGGTGTTAACAAGTTGTTTGCAATGGTGTTAACAAGTTGTTTGCAATGGTGTTAACAAGTTGTTTTCAATGGTGTTAACAAGTTGTTTGCAATGGTGTTAACAAGTTGTTTGCAATGGTGTTAACAAGTTGTTTGCAATGGTGTTAACAAGTTGTTTGCAATGGTGTTAACAAGTTGTTTGCAATGGTGTTAACAAGTTGTTTACAATGGTGTTAACAAGTTGTTTGCAATGGTGTTAACAAGTTGTTTGCAATGGTGTTAACAAGTTGTTTGCAATGGTGTTAACAAGTTGTTTGCAATGGTGTTAACAAGTTGTTTGCAATGGTGTTAACAAGTTGTTTGCAATGGTGTTAACAAGTTGTTTGCAATGGTGTTAACAAGTTGTTTGCAATGGTGTTAACAAGTTGTTTGCAATGGTGTTAACAAGTTGTTTGCAATGGTGTTAACAAGTTGTTTGCAATGGTGTTAACAAGTTGTTTTCAATGGTGTTAACAAGTTGTTTGCAATGGTGTTAACAAGTTGTTTGCAATGGTGTTAACAAGTTGTTTGCAATGGTGTTAACAAGTTGTTTGCAATGGTGTTAACAAGTTGTTTGCAATGGTGTTAACAAGTTGTTTGCAATGGTGTTAACAAGTTGTTTGCAATGGTGTTAACAAGTTGTTTGCAATGGTGTTAACAAGTTGTTTGCAATGGTGTTAACAAGTTGTTTGCAATGGTGTTAAGTTGTTTGCAATGGTGTTAAGTTGTTTGCAATGGTGTTAACAAGTTGTTTACAATGGTGTTAACAAGTTGTTTGCAATGGTGTTAACAAGTTGTTTGCAATGGTGTTAACAAGTTGTTTGCAATGGTGTTAACAAGTTGTTTACAATGGTGTTAACAAGTTGTTTGCAATGGTGTTAACAAGTTGTTTGCAATGGTGTTAACAAGTTGTTTGCAATGGTGTTAACAAGTTGTTTTCAATGGTGTTAACAAGTTGTTTGCAATGGTGTTAACAAGTTGTTTTCAATGGTGTTAACAAGTTGTTTGCAATGGTGTTAACAAGTTGTTTGCAATGGTGTTAACAAGTTGTTTGCAATGGTGTTAACAAGTTGTTTGCAATGGTGTTAACAAGTTGTTTGCAATGGTGTTAACAAGTTGTTTTCAATGGTGTTAACAAGTTGTTTTCAATGGTGTTAACAAGTTGTTTGCAATGGTGTTAACAAGTTGTTTGCAATGGTGTTAACAAGTTGTTTTCAATGGTGTTAACAAGTTGTTTGCAATGGTGTTAACAAGTTGTTTGCAATGGTGTTAACAAGTTGTTTTCAATGGTGTTAACAAGTTGTTTGCAATGGTGTTAACAAGTTGTTTGCAATGGTGTTAACAAGTTGTTGCCGTGAAAATTATTGGATTTAATGAAAACATTTTATGATTTTCTTTTTATTGAATTGTATCAAATATTACATTTGCTTCCATTTGTTTTATTGCAAACGAAAAGAAAATTCAAAATAATTGGATTTTCTTTTTAAATACGTTTTAGAAGGAAAAGCAAATTATTCCTAAAGAAAAAAAAAGATGTTTTTTAAGGAATAACAATATCAGATATATATAAATATTGAATTGTTTTCATGCGATTAAAAAAAAGATGTTTTTTAAGGAATAACAATATCAGATATATATAAATATTGAATTGTTTTCATGCGATTAAAAAAATGTTTTTTTAAGGAATAACAATATCAGATATATATAAATATTAAATTGTTTTCATGCGATTAAAAAAAAGATGTTTTTTAAGGAATAACAATATCAGATATATATAAATATTGAATTGTTTTCATGCGATTAAAAAAAAAAGAAAAACTTTTACGATAAGCCTCCAGTCGTTATGTGTTCTCAGTTTCATTATGGGTTGGCCTTTAGTATACAGAGGCAGAAGTAATTAGATCCCTTAGTATCATTAAAAACAAAGATCGTTCTCAGAGGGTCCTGATCGACCTAGGCGAGATGCGATTGATTATTTTCGCCTCTCTGATGGATTGGGACAGCTAGTCCTACATATAAAAAAGCTGGCCAAAGTGGTCATGTGTAAACGCTTAATAGCTTGTGTCATACGCCAATTATTTATGGCGAACAAATTATGTTTTACATAATCATACCCGCATAATTTCATTTTGCCTTAAAATAAAATAAGGTTTTAGTCGAAGTATACATTTAATATATTCGTTCTTTTATTTTTTATCGTCTTAATTTAAACAAATGGATTCATTGCGTTTTGCATTCAAACTTTCCAAATATTACCCATGGGCCCTACACTGTACGAGTTTCTTCATTTATGAATAATCAAATGTAGAGTTAGCTTTTCTTGTTGACAATCATCACTATTCGAAAATTGGAAAAATCTTTAAAAAAAATTTTGTTTTTAAAGATTAATTTTTTGCTTTCAAAAAAGTTGGAATAATAATTCGACTTCTTGAGTTTGTAACATATGAAACGCACAAGTTTAAATATCCCCCCCCCCCCTCATCTAGAAATGTGTGACGTCAGTCGCACGACTATCATTCATTCTCTTTCATACTAACAGCGACATTCTAGACCAGGGGCGGGCAACCTTTTCAGAGTGAGGGCCAGATGAGACTTTTGGAAGGAGATCACGGGCCGGAGTGAAAAAAGAAATCTCAGAATTACTATATTTTGTTTACATGAATAAATTGTTCGATAATTGCATTGAACACTCGACAAATCTGATATTTTTTCTCAAGAGACTTCTGTATGTAATGTTATAAAAGGCACCGACGAAGAGCCATTTTGGAATCATAAAAAATAATGACGGGGAAGTAGCAAGTTGATCCAGCATTCGTTTTGACACGTCACATAAGTTCTGTTTTATGCCCTTTCCTCGTCTCTTGTTTCCTCTTTGCCTCTCTCTTTCTCTTTGTTCTATTTTGATCTCAGGCCAAGGATTTGAAATTAATAGTTAAAGAAAAATGAAATATACATGCATCATTGCTCGCTGGTATTCATACATATTCATCTCACTGTAAATCTTAATTGAAACCTACTTTTACGTTTATGTCACAAAATGATATGAGTTTTACTGGGAGTTCCGCGGGCCGGATTGCAATAATAACGCATAGCAGGGTGGCGGGCCAGACGCTAAGCCTTCGCGGGCCGGAGGTTGCCCGCCCCTGCTCTAGGCGAACGGACGTTTGTCCAATATTGTCTTTTTCCACCGGATTCTTTCAACCATAAAAGACGCGACATTCACACGTTCTAGGCAGCTGAGTATTCTAACCCATCTTATCGACACTCCCTACGTATCTATTCTTTACACACACATATACAACATCTCTCTCACTTCTTAGCAATTAAACAAAAATATATGTCACAACCCGAGGGTCTAGTATAATACTAAAATCTTATTTTTGGATGCGATTGAAGATAAAATGAAAATGTACTCCCTACACAGGGATTGAACTTAACACCTCCAGATGATGAGACTTTTGTGTTAATTATATATTTGTTTACGTCATCTTTGAAGCTGCTGCTACTAAACTTGTATTTTTATTTGGTATTTATTTACGCCATTCTCTTACGCTGCAATTAGTCCCATCCCACCCCTATTCCCCTCCTTCCACCACCCCTCCTTTCATTTGCCAGAGTTTATTTCAATAAATATTCGATTAATAGGTAAAAAAATAAATTAGTTAATCCGTGATTATCAAAGTTACGTTGGAGCGAGAAACACACAAAGTTGTCGGTCTGATAATTGTATTAATATAGAGATGTATGCGAAACCAAAGTGAAATAGATGGGATTTTGTTTTTTAATATATTCCTTATTCTACAATTGAACCTTCATTTTATTGATTATAAATCGCAGTCTGCGTGGTGTTAAAAAAAATAAAATAAATAAAAATGACCTTTGTCGGGCAACGTTGCTCACAGCAACAAAAGTGAAAGTAATTGTGTTGCCATCATGAATGCGCAATGGACATATCTTACTTGAAATAGATTTTATAATCAGTTGTTTTTTTAATATTTTTTTGTCTGCATTAATAAAGCTATCAGACAAGAACCCGTGTGTGCGCGCGTTTCGCAGCATTATTATTATTAGCATCATCATCATTATTATCTATTTATTACCTAGCAGTATTCTCCCGGCGTTGCCCGCGTGGAGATATATTGCTGGTCGGAAATAATTTTAAATATAGTCATGTTTACAATTTTTCCTTTAAAAGTTTAATAACATTTGCAATATGAGGCCAAGCTTTAAAAAAAAAATGTTTTTTTTAAAAAGACGGGTATTTTCTTTAAAAAAAAATGTTTTTTTTAAAAAGACGGGTATTTTCTTAAAAAAAAAAAAAAAATGTTTTTTTAAAAAGAATAGGGTATTTTCTTTAAAAAAAAATGTTTTTTAAAAAGAATAGGGTATTTTCTTTAAAAAAAAAAAAAAAAAAAAAAAAAAAAAAAACTTGTTGCCGCTGCGTTTCTTAAAGACAGCTGTAAAACAGCAAATGGTAAAATAATATTTTGGTTTTGATTAAAAAAAACAAAAACTTAAAAGGTTACCTGTTCCGAAATGTATTTCACTGTTAATAATTTACGTGACTGAAGTAGTAATTAACCCATTACAGCAATAAGTATATTTTGAATGTATTTCTCGGAAAGAAGGTAGTCTAAGATTTCATTCATAACTCTGAAGTGAGTTACTATAAATTATAGTAGGCGCAGCAAAGTAACGAATGAATGATGTCCGTCTTTTATTCTTGACTGAATCTATCTAACAATAAGGAATTACGCCCCCCCCCCTTCCATAATGGATTACTGTTTCCGATTAAAAAAAAGTAATGAAAATAAAAACAGCTAATGTAAGGATTTGTAGCAGGTTGCAGTAGTGAGTGTCGTGACTCATCTGGTTAAACTTTCATCTTGTTAATTTATTGTAATTTATGTAAAAAGAACAAAAAAATCTAACTTATTTTCAAAAAGTAACAAAAATATTTTTGTGTGCGTATGTTTTACAAGCAACAATGACTAACAGTTTAGTTGTAATAAATAAGTAAAAAAAAGGCAGAAAATAATCCTACCATAAAGCTATGGATATATCTGGCAGATGACATCAAAGTTGATGACCGCCGCTTATGTCAGCATTAAAAAAAGTAATACAAATTAGTTAATATAAAAAAGGTAGTATGATATATAACTAATTCTATGAAATAAATGTGCTAATATCTACTTAAAAATGTAAATGTTTATCTGATAAATAAAATTGACCAATAATGACATTTTTCATAAATAATGTTTGTAAGCCGATTTTTCATTTTAGGGCATTACTGAAAAACGTCTTCATTTTACCAAGCTGCCGGGCCAGAATAATCATTTCTTTTTAAGAAACTGAAGTGACATATATAATATTCGAGTAAAGAACATGTCGCAATAAAACAAAAACCTCTATTCAGAATGAAATATCGATTTGTCAGATTCATTTTTAGATCCAACATAAAGAATCCGGCTGGCACAATTTTATATATATTAGATATGAAAAATGGACGTGTCTCTTTTTAGTCATAACAATGATTTACACTTTTTTGGTAGAAATATAACAAAATGCTTTACAAAGCAAGCCACAATATTCACCACCAAAACGTGCGCAATAAATATGGCACTAAATATCGTCTCGACAAACAATGCTAAAAGATTTATCATTCATTCAGATGACATGTCCGTCGCACAATTTATTTATAGAAACCTGGATAACACCTTAAATCATCAAACTCTTAAAGAAACTCAACTCCATAAATCATAATAAATGTATTGGATCACATGCCATATAAGGAAACGATACAAAAACTAAAAAAAAAAACGTCAACCGAAAACATGAAATAAGTCAACTAATAATAACAAAGAAATGGCAACAAATAACGCATTAAAATACCCACAACAAACTTTATCAAATATAAGTTTAAAAAATAACGCATTAAAATACGCACAACAAACTTTATCAAATATAAGCTTAAAAAATAATGCATTAAAATACCCACAACAAACTTTATCAAATATAAGCTTAAAAAAAGAAAAGTTGATCCTAGTAATACGAGAAGAAGAGACCACCCTGGTGCACCTACGCATAGGCCGCCGCATCAAATGAACTCATTCCTTTATCGCTAAAACGGTAAGAACCTCCATTTAAATGTCCATGTAGAAATCAACATACGGTAAAATACATTCTGATTGAATGCAGAGATCTCGTCCGAACACATAAAAACAAGTCTATAAGATTAAAAGCATGAAAGAATTCGCTCACTATGCAGGTTTATCGTCTATGTATCCTTTGACAAAAGGTTCAATGTTGTCTGGCTGTCCTTATGCTAAGTCTCCAGTGATCACGATTGTGGCGATTGACTGTGTCCATTTGTCACTGTTTACAGTCTTGCCTGATGGTTTCTTTCCATGTCTTCCAAGGGCAGCCAGCTTTCTTTTTGCTGTCCAACTTTAGGTTTCTGCGTGTGCTGATATACACCTTGCTTCTTTCAACATGCCCGAACCAGCGAAGATGGTTTGCTCTTATTAGGGCATCAAGTTTTAGAATGACCAATTTCTCAAGTAGATTGTCTGACCTAATGTTCTGGATCTGGTCCGGCTTTACATTGCATATCCACCTAATCATTGCCCTGTCATTTCTCTGGCGTCGAGCAAGTGAGGCCTGGGTGGATGCCCAACACTCACTGCTATACAACATCATGCTTCTTACACAGCTACCATAGACCTTATCCTTGGTAATAATTGGAATGGCTCGGGATGTTAGGATTGGGAGAAGTTCTATAAACTTTCCCCAAGCTGTCTTGACTTTAATGGTCAAACTTAGTTCGCAGCCACCTCCAGCACATCTCCCCGCGGTAGCAAAAAAACTGCTGGAAACAATAAAACCAACGTGCATAATCAACTTTCTCAAAGAAAAAAAAAAAAAAACTGAACTAATCAAGGATGTACAATCGTAAACCTACAAAAAGCGACCCCGACCCCCGACACTCTTGATGTTCCTTAGCAGAAATGATGACTTCAGCAGATAACTGTACAATTAAGGGCTCTTTAGCCTTACAGATGGTGTCTCGATAAAAACACTGGTCCTATCATCTCACTGGGTTGGCGTCAGAAAAGGGATTTGGTTTATAAAATTTTTGCCTCAATTAAGGAAATGATTTCCAAAGAAACCTGACCGGAGAAAAGTTTGGAAGTCAATTTCGAAAAGCCGTCCAACACATGCCAGCATGTAAAACGAACGTTAAACCGAATATGATAATTAAAACAACTAGCAAATAAATGCTCCCTCCGATCACATTTTTGCTAGTTTTTTTAATTGCTCAGTAAAATGTTTCTTTTTTTTTTTGTAAAAAAAAAAAAAATTAACTCAAAGAAAATCACCCCATCCTTTATTTTAATAAATAAAACACGCAATAATAAAAACATAATTTTTAAACAAAATTTACCCTTTACAGCGTAAAATATAAAATAAATAAAATAATTTGTTAAATAAAAAAAATAAAAATCGAGGAAAATATTTTAAAAACATCTGGAAATCTGAACAAAAAACAATGAGTGTATATTTGCGAATATTAATTTATTAGAAGCTTTAAAACAAATTACGTAAATTTGAAAGATGTGTGATGTTTGGGGAAATTTTGCAACGGGGATATATAGGAGGTGATAAGTAGATATAAAAAGCGAGAGATGAACACTAATATAGTTTAGTACAATTAATAGAAGTAATAGTATAGTTTTGTGCTTCAGACAGACAGATACCAAATCTCCATTAGTAATAGAAGTGCAATATCCCTGGTAATAATTGGGATGGCACAGGATGTTAGGATTGGGAGAAGTTCCTTTAAGCTGTCTTGACTTTGATGGTCGAACTTAGTTCGCAGCCACCTCCAGCACTCAGATTTTTCTAAAAATGTTCATATTGAAAAAGAGATGGGTAGAGAAAGGGAGAGAGAAAGAAATGGAAAGAAAAAAAGGAAGAGAGAGAGAGAAAGGGAAAGAGAGAGAGAGAGGGAAAGAGAGAGAGAGAGAGGGGGAAAGAGAGAGAGAGAGAGAGGGAAAGAGAGAGAGAGAGAGAGGGAAAGAGAGAGAGAGAGAGGGAAAGAGAGAGAGAGAGAGGGAAAGAGAGAGAGGGAAAGAGAGAGAGAGGGAAAGAGAGAGAGGGAAAGAGAGAGAGGGAAAGAGAGAGAGGGAAAGAGAGAGAGGGAAAGAGAGAGAGAGGGAAAGAGAGAGAGAGGGAAAGAGAGAGAGAGGGAAAGAGAGAGAGAGGGAAAGAGAGAGAGAGGGAGGGAAAGAGAGAGAGGGAGGGAAAGAGAGAGAGAGGGAGGGAAAGAGAGAGGGAGGGAAAGAGAGAGAGAGGGAAAGAGAGAGAGAGGGAAAGAGAGAGAGAGGGAAAGAGAGAGAGAGGGAAAGAGAGAGAGAGGGAAAGAGAGAGAGAGGGAAAGAGAGAGAGAGGGAAAGAGAGAGAGAGGGAAAGAGAGAGAGAGGGAAAGAGAGAGAGAGGGAAAGAGAGAGGGAAAGAGAGAGGGAAAGAGAGAGAGAGAGAGGGAAAGAGAGAGAGAGAGAGGGAAAGAGAGAGAGAGAGAGGGAAAGAGAGAGAGAGAGAGGGAAAGAGAGAGAGAGAGGGAAAGAGAGAGAGAGAGAGAGAGGGAAAGAGAGAGAGAGAGAGGGAAAGAGAGAGAGAGAGAGGGAAAGAGAGAGAGAGGGAAAGAGAGAGAGAAAGGGAAAGAGAGAGAGAGAGAGAGAGAAAGGGAAAGAGAGAGAGGGGGGCGTTCTTATTAATCATTCAACATTAAATATTCAGAAACGGCGAAAACAAAACCCCGTGAAGCCGGGGGGGGGGGGGGTATAAGCAGTTTTTACCGAGTATCACCTGCGATTCGGCTGACAGATTTGCTCAACCCTTTCGCGACGACCTTTAAAACGAGACATGCAAAGTAATGTCAGCTTTACAGTTTCACTTATTTCGCTTATTTTTATGTTTGAAGCAACAACCGGACGAAAACTTGAGCCAATTTCAATCCTGAATTATCAAAATTCATTTTAGATTTTGTTTTACGGCATATCAACCATTTCTGGGTTATTTTATTTTGAAACGCAATAAACTATTGTATGCTATTGATTTGATTTGCGTTTTTTGTTTTGTTTTATTTACAAATATCAAGTGAAGGATAAGAGTTAATAGGATGGATAAGTTGTCAGTTGAATGATGAAGAATATTATGAGAGGATTGAAAATAATGAACGGAATAAGAAAGCTTTCTACTTCAATTGCTTCTTTCCTCGGACTGCTTTTCTTCGGAACTCCCTCCCGGATCCCTCTTTCCCCAACTGTACCAACATGCAGAAATTTAAATGTAATGTGAACAAGCATCTCGCTGCACAACTCCCCACCTAGGATGCCCCCCTTTAAATCTGACCCCTAATTCACGGTAGCCCCTTACGTCTCAGTGGCAGTGTGCCCCTTTTTGGAGGCGAATAGAAGTTTAAAAATAAATAAATAAAAAATTTTTTTTTTTTAAATAAAGACTCGATAACTTATGAGGACTGTTTATGACATTTATCAACATTGGATTTGAAGGTGACAATGTTGTAGCCCTCAGAGAAGCAATCTTGTGGCAACATGTTCCACAGATGGACAATTCTTGGAAAGAAACTGTTCATGAAAATTCTGTTTGATGTTAGGCACATGGGCAAGAAAGAGAAGTTCTTTGCAGTTGGGGTAGGAAGACGAGTTCTTGCTATGAATGTCTTACAAGGAGGAACCAGAGATTGTAGGTCAGTCGAGCATTTTTCACGGAAATAACGATAAAGACTAGCAATGATGTCTCTTCCGTGAGAAAGGGGGGAGAAGAGATCATTCCACTAGATTGCAAGTTGATTCCTTTATTGGTTTGACCTGCATTTTACGGCACATCAACCCTTGTCGGCACAGTTAATGCTAAATCAGTACATAAACGATTCAGTCTACACAAGTTGATAGTTTACCTATAACTATCTCATATCTTTCCAATGGTATTGCAATATAAGGGAATGTAATATATCCGACCGGATTAAAACGGGTTCGCCAATTCCATAGTCTAGATCACTATTTATTACGCTACTTATGCCCCCCCCCACCCGCTATCAAAGGTTATTTAAATATTAACAAAAAAAGAAAAGAAATTTATTATCTACTTGTGTAGATAGAATGTTTCAAGCTACCCCCCCCCACCCCGTTGGACACCCATAAATAATTTTATTCCGTATCTCATAGCAACCGGTCGATCATGTTCTATTTTTATCGTTTTTAGACTGTTGCAAATTTTTGAATTTCATTAAAAAATTTAATACTTTTTTTTTTTTTTACACATTACATTTGATTGATACTCGGTTGCTGGTTGTTTTGTTTTACGGCATATCAACCCTTTTCGGGGTTGTTTCAAGTTCTTTATATCTTCAAATATTTATTGTGTTTGGTTTGGTTGTCTTGTAGGAGAAAAATGTTTGTTTTGTTTTTGACTTTGCAGAACATGATTGAGTTTTGCAAAGGGAAAGGAAAAAAATAACATCAATGTTTGGTTTGGTTTACGGCCATCGATGGGTTATTTAATGGCGAATAAAGTTGTCAAATGAAATTCCAAGGTACGTTTAATTATTTTATGTCGTTTTGAAAAAAAAATCAAAAATCAAATTTAAAAATTGAGATTAAATTTTTGTGAACAGTCCACCTTTGATAAAGTCTCAGATTTTGGTCAGATTTGTATCTTTAGATTTTTCGAGTTTTAGTATTTCCTTCGGCTTTGTTTCTAATACTCAGGTAGATGGGAGTCTCTTTCTCACATCATTTTGAGAAAAAAACAATTAAAATTCCCTGAATTTCAATTTCTTCGACACTTTTTTTTTAAAACTGAAGTCTCAAATTATAAACATTTTTCTAGAACTAAAATCATGTAATAGATTTTGATCAAAATTAGAATAAGGATTTTAGACATAAGGTTTAGCAGCATACTAGACACTATCTTTGAGTGCATTTAGTCTCTCTATACAAGGGTTTGTCAGGACAACCTGACATGAGGATACTTACCCCTACAAGTAAACCCTGACCAAATATTCAAAATAACATAGTATTCGAAGCCCAAATAAGATCCCCTTATTATCGAATGAAGGTGCTTTACAAAAAAAAAAACGTCTCTGACAGTTGGGCACACCAAAACACCTGGAATCCGAGTGAAGGAATCTGGCGAAAACGATGTGGCGGTTGAGTGAAAACGGTGTGCCCATTATTGCCGAAAATGGAAATTCATATCTCAGCTAAAGATTATCGCCCGAAAATGGTTGAAGGCTCGTTGAAAGTGGAATTTGATGATCTTACTGATCAAAGGAAAACATTCTAAAAAAAACAAAAAAAAAACTCAAATTCCAGAGGTTTAGGGCCCGAATTATTTTGGCATTTGACCAATTCACTATTTCCAACATAATTGCACTAAAACTTATCATCTGAGAATGGTTGAAAGTTTATTGGAAGCGGAATTTGATGCTCTTACTGATGTAAAAATAAAACTTTAAAATAAGAAAAAATAAAAAAACTCAAATTCCCGGGGCTTTGCCATTATTTTGGATAAAAAAGTAATTTTTAAAAAAAATTAGAATTTCTACAATTTTGGCAATGGACTGGCCTTATTTCTATGATACTATTTGGCCCAAAGATTAATAATCAGCAATTCAAAGTTGTTGAAAGTTTAAAAATTAATTTTGAACTTGCCAAAGGGTCAGTGTCAAAGTCTCCATCTTACATCATCCATCATTAAACAACAAAATAACTTATATAAATTATAAATCTATATGTATCATTAATATACCTTATCTTATTCAAATCATAAGTTTGGAGTCCAGTTTTTATTATTGCAACATTTTTCATGTGAGGGGTCAAATTCAAAAGGTCATATTTTTTTTTTTAATGAAAAGTTTGATTTAAACAATTTTTTTTTTGCTTTTTTTTTTTACATTGTTTCACATCTAAATGTGACCCCTAGTTTTTAAATCTGCATCATTTATTTGGTGATATCAAATTTTAACCTTCTCTTTCACCCCTGGCGCACTGGACCAACAATTTATGGAATTTGGTGCTGGAAGAAATGGCTTTATCACTCAGGATGTGATAGAGTAATCCGTGATGCGGCTAAGTCATTGGAAAGAATCAGCTTATAATCCACCCAGGGTGGATAGCCGCAAATCAGCATTAACAAACGTTTTATATCAGGGAACTTCTGGCATTACTAACCAGTAGAGCTTTACAATTGTCGACCAATGGAAGAGTCATGCGTATGTGATGATGAATAGAAGTGAAACCTGACCAGTGAGGGTTGAGGACATGCGTTGCATGGAGAGAAATGATGAGAATGATACGATGGATGTGTAATGTACGGCTTAAAGGCAAGTTTAGATCTGATTACCTCAGAGGAAGATTACATCTGAACAGTATAGGGAGATGTGTGTAAAACAGGAGACTTCGATAGTCTGGTCACATTGAAAGAATTGATGAGTTAACAGTTAAGGAAGCAGGTGGGGGTCAAGGAAAACATGGGAGGAAGCGATAAGAATGGACTTGAGAGAAAAAGGGATAAAAAAAGACTTAGTCAGAAATAGTTTTGTTTGAAAGTGAATTTCTAAAAGCCGTCCAACACATGCCAATATAAAACTGACGTTAAACAGACGACGACGACACTCTGAAAACTAATAAAAAAAAAATCAATGTTCTGACATTTTGTTTTTTTATTATTTAGGAGAGAATCATTTTTTTTTTTAAATGAAAACATTTCACTATAAATACAGATTAGTCTGATTAACTAGGAAGTAAAAAGAAAAGCCTAGGGGGAAAAAAAAATGGCTTTACTTTTTTTTTTTTTTTACTGAAATAGAAATGTATTGATCGAACAAAACTGAAAATATAAACCCGCTTCAGTTCGCTACAATAAATCGCTTAAAAATCACTAAATACAAATCAATCAAACGAAGATAACAAAAAAACGAAAAGATTAATCGATTTTAAATCTCGCGTTAAATCTGGATTATCATCAAGAAATGCAATCTTCAGAGTTGAACGCAACAAAGTTCTTGAAACAGATTACGGACAAAAAGAGGTTTCACTATTTTCTCATTCAATCATTTTAACTTTTTAAAGAAAATCTAAATTTTTGCCCTTCATTAACCGCAACACAAACCCTAAGTCCGGGTGGCAATACGAGAAAAAATCTAGAATATATTAGAGATTCTGTAAGAAAGAATTTTAAATTTAAAAAATGGCGACTATTTTGGAAATACAAAAAAAAAAAATGTTTACTCGTTCTATGGTCGAGAACCGGGTGATCATTCTATGTGATATTTATTTGGTAACAAACAATGAAAAAAAAAAACCCTCTTAACCAGTTTAGGGGTAAACTTTTTTGTCAGCCAGCCTTGTAACCATTTCCTTCCTTATTGGGCAGAACTAGACAACGGTTATATGACTGTATCACACAACAAAATGCGCAGTGGAAGGCTAAATAATGTGCAGAAGTCATTCTCTACATCCGGGTCTGCAAGTGAACACCTTTTTAATAACCTGGAATGGGCCTCAAAGTTTAATGTGGATTCTTTCTGTTTTGAGCAGGTCCCAGTCGACTCATCACTTAACAGTATTGGAGACGATATACATTCAGACCGACCGACCGAATGTAGACGGATGAAAATCTTGAGCCTTGATGTTATCTCCTGTTTTTTAGTCTCCAATTATATCTTATTGAAAATAGAAAAAGTTCTTTTGAAACATCTGTTAGGATTTAGATTTGAAAATTAGGCAAAAATGCCCTTAGTAATCACAAATAAGGCGCAAAGATGTTTTTATTAAAAATCTTGTTTTTTTTTTTTAAACTTCGGACTTAAAGTTTTCGGCTAAAATATCCTTAATCAGACGAGAGTTGTTTCATATTTAGTAAAAGTATTACTTTTTTTTTATAATTAGTAAAGCCCTTTTGCTATTGTAATAGTGTCGGTTGGATATCATGGAACGGCGTGATGAAACTATGTTTGCAGATATGTAATTTAAATTATATAAATTTAAAAAAAAAAAATGATAAAAGTTAGGATTTGAATTCAAATTTTTTTTTTTTTTTCACATAGTTCACCCCAAATAAAGCAAGTTGCTACTGTAGATGTAAGGGGCTACTAAGATTAAGGTAGAAGTTTGGGGGGGTGGGGGGTCATCCTAAATTGGGAGCTGTGCAGCGAAAGGCTTGTTCACATTAGTTTTAAATTTCTGCATGTCGGTAGAGTCGGGGAAAAAGAGGGAAGGGAGGGAGTTCCAAAGGCCGGCAGCTTGAGGAAAGAAGCTATTGGAGTAGAAGGCTATCCAGCATCTGGAGACCTCTACAGTGACTGGATGGGATTTAGCTGATTGTCGGGTTGGTCGAGTGTATTTACGTCGAACGAACACCGGAGCAGCAAGTTCATCGGAGCACATTCCATTGAAGTATTTGTAAAACAAGCACAAGGATGCAACATTGCGGTGATGGGACAGGGCTGTAGCTTGGTGGATAGTGAGGGGCCTATTAAGTTGGCGACTCTTTTTTAGACCTTGTCTAAGAGTGGAGAGACTAGTGGTTGATGCACCAGCCCAGATGTTGTTTTACTTTCATATAATTTATTATGAATTTTGTTATCAGAATTTGAAATGAACGTTTTTCCCCCCTAAGCTTATCTATAGTACATAAAGTAAAGTCAGTTGTTTCCTCGTACTTTTGTGATCACTTTTTAATAGAAGCCACATAAAAAAAAAAAGAAATGTTTCATCAAAGATGCCAGATACTGGTCCATTTTGTTAAAAACATGTTTATAAATAAAAACGAACTGGCAACTATTTGTTTCTCATATCTATATTAATACAATTATGAGACAACTTCATGTGTGTGCGTGCGTTTCTTCTCACATCGACGCAATTTTGATAATTACACATCGAAGCATTATTTAGTATCGATCGATTATTAAAATAAAAAATGGAACAGCATAAACTAAAACGAAATCAAAAACATTTTTTTAAATCTTCATTCTTCTTCGTTCGTACACAAAGCTCACACTATGCAGCCAGTTTTACCCCCTCCCCAAATTAGCCACGTAATCAGCACTTATCGGCTTGCTTGCTGATTTGGCATCCCCTTTTATCTCTGTATTAAGAAAACAATCATACAGGATTGTGTGTGTGTTTCTCGTCTATACGGAACTTTGATAAATGCACATTGAATTATCTTTTTATTAAATCTGAAATAACATAAAAAATAAAAAATTTCTTAAACTCTTATCAAAAAATAAAAATGTAGACATGACTATTTTGAGCGACTGACTTGTGTTCTTGTTAATTAATAAGAGTCCGTTTTTCAAAGCAATATGCAAATTAGTTAACGTTCGAACATCATTCGTATAGACATGAAATGAGTATATTAAAGCTGTTTTTCTTCGTGAATAGGAAGTTGCATTGTGCAGTTCTAGGAGATGCACCCTCCCAGGCTTTGCCTCCCCTCTTTGGGGAGGAGTAAGTTTATTGCTTACTGTCTGAGGCGCCTCTACCGGGGAATGCCGACGGGGCTGCCCAGGCAATTTTTAAATGGCGAGAGTGCTCACCTCTCGAGCGCTGGCTTATCTAATCCCACTTTCCCGATCTTGTGTCACATCTTACCTTGTGGGAGGTAGATAAATAAAAAGGAAGTTGCACTTAACTGTCAATTCGACAAATGGCTCAACTTTGTACAGAATAACAGATTTGTTTTTCTCTAAGCAACGTCGGATAAAATACATCGACTTATTTATTATTAAATGCAATAAACAAACAAAATGATTTAAAAACTAAACAAATGAAAATGATGAAAGAGAAAGATGGGACGTAAAAAGAGGAGAGCAGAAACTGGATTGTTTTTCTCCATGATGGCAACTTGGCTGTTTTTATTTTGAGAAACGAACAAAGTTGTTCCTGGAAAATCAAAGAGCTAAAAAACAACAACAAAACAAAAACAAAAAAAAACGATATCACGTTTAGAAGTTGGGGAAATAGGGGGTTTGTTTTGTTGGAGTATTTTTAATTGAACATTAGGGTCAGTATTTGTTATATATATTACTAAATATTTCATAACTTTGTCATTGGTTGTTAGGTTTTTCTAAGGATTTCACAAAGTCAGAATACATACTTTGCGTTCCGATTTACTTGCCTCACCAGGAGGGCAGAGTTAGACACAAGGTCAGTTTTTAATGTGAGTAGAATCCAGCTCCCCCAAAAGGGGCACCCTGAAAGACTGTTTCCTTTCCCTTCCCGATTATAGAAAAGGTGAAGTTTAGTATCAGAACAGATGCTACACTTTTCTCCTAGCCAAACGGCCTTCTGTCTCCCCCCCCCCCTCGGTCGCATTTACATCATTCCATTATAAAGTCAGGATACATGGTGATATCATAATACACCCCTCTCTTCCCCCCCTCTCTCTCTTATTTTAATCCTTCCATTCCTCTCAGCATTTTTCATCATTCGTCTTTTACTTACATTTTATTCATCCCCCCCCCACCATCCAAAACATGTACAGATGAAAAGTGTGCACGGTGACAAACAAGATGATACTCTCAGAGGTTGTGTTGATGCAATCTATATACTGCTAATACTATTAGCGGGATATAGATTGTATCAACACATATCGACTGATGATGATGATGATGATGATGATGATGGAAAAAGCTGTTGTCATCGAAATGGAGTTCGTCTCTATTAATATTGACATGTGTTGTCAAAACAGACTTCAGATGAAATACGACTTAATGACAACAAATCCTTTAATCCTAAAAGCAATTGTTTGGTTTCATTCATAAAATCCAGAAACGAATCCACCATCATGTCGACAATAATAACATTGAACGATTAAAATATCGGTTCTTCTCTACAATAGCCCCCCCCCCACAACAAATACTTGTTTCTCTTTCATTAAAAAAGGTACAAACTAGACTTTAGTAATTATATATGTGTGTGTGCGTGTCACGTATTAAGTATAAATCATTTTCTATATGTCAACAATTTAAAAGACTCCAAAACCAATTTTGAATTTCTACGACGTAAACATCGTATCGGTCGGACATTCTAGAAATTTTCTAAAAACAAACAAGTGTTAAATGATTTAAATCTTTTTTCATTAAAATAATATTTTTTTATTTTAAAATTATTATCACAGGTTTTAATTATTTTTTTTTCTTCAAAAATACACACACTAATAATTTATATATATATATATATATATATATATATATATATATATAAGCAATGCAAATATTCGAACTCCGTATCCTTATCGATTTTCTGTTCACCACTTCAGAGTTGATTTGATAAAATTTCACGCTATCAACAGTAAAAAAAAAAAAGTTTTTTTCTTTACACGCTTTCATCCTGGAAATGAAAAAAAAAACTAAAAAAAAAAAAAAATCAGTGGGGAGAGTGTCAACTTATATAAATTTAACGTAAACTGATCAATCATTCACTTCTTGACCACAGAACGAGTAATCATTTTCGTATTTCCAAAATAGCCGCCATTTTTATAGATGAGGAGTTAAATAAAACTTTCAAATCAATATAAAAAAAGGATGAACTATTTTTTTTAAGAAAAACATGTGATTATACATCGAATTAGGATAAACAAATAAATCACTATTTTATTAACATTTGTTTTTTGTTGTTTTTTTTTAGACGATAAGATTTTTTATTAGTGGAAAGTGTTTGTGCGAGTTTTGTCTCACCCGAATAATTGGATTTTATTTTAAATCAACAGTAAAATTGTACACTTTTTCCCACATTGTCAATGGAAAATTAACTACTTTTATTTTTTCGTGCACTTGGCCGTCATTTTGGAAATGCAAAAAAAAAAATGGTTACTCGTTCTGTTCTACGCTATACACTACAGTCAAGAACTAGGTGTTCACTTTACGTTAAATTTATATAGTAAAGTGAACCACACCATAAAGTCTCATGTATATCATTTTTATGTAGAAATCACACGAAAAAATAAAATGGAATCTTGTTTTTATTTTTTCATTGACAGCCTTGGGGTAAAGATTAACACTTAACAGTTATTTTAAGTTTTAATATTTTTAAAGTTCGAAAGATACGGAAAAAGGACAACAATAACTTGAAGTAAATGCAATTTAAATAAAACCGGAGAGAAACACGATAATTTATTGTCTGTTTTCTTAAAGGTTTATCTCAATTTCAACAATAAAGACATTCAAACAGGTTTCTTAATCGTCAATTTGTGTGACAGGTACTTTTTAAAAAAAAATTTATTTAGTTTGTTTTTTTCCCGCCACAAAATACAAAAATAAAAACGAACTTTAAATATTTATTTAATTTTTTAATCCGGGTTCAATGATAGAATAGTGGCACGGTATTTTTATTTTGGGGCTTTAAGGAGCACAAATAAACCATAATACTTGACTTTGGATTATTGGGCAAAAGTCTATATTGGCGCCTCAAAAGTGGATCAGTCGAATTTGTGGTCTTCATTAGCCTAACCCTAAATTAGGGGTTGGATTAATCAATTGCACGTTTGTTTGTTTTCCAAGATTTTCTGCGCACATTCGCGTTGTGTTCTACATTTCACATCCCGTTTCGCGGCGCCAATAAAGACTTTTGCTGTAAAATCTGTCGGTGGAAAGTCAAGTATTCTCCTTCATTTGTGCCCCTAGAGAATAAACATTGGTGGCTTACTCTTATTACTTAACCTGTTTAAATAAAATAAATAATAATTTAAAAAAAAAAACAGTATTTATTTTTCGAGCGCGTCACTATTTTTTAATTGAACCAAACACTCAGATTTAATATTGAAACAAGAAAATTAAAAAAAGAATGAGGAGTGGCGAAATTTTTTTTTTTAAGTGTATTAAAATAAAATAAACATTAAAAGCAACGAGAAAAGGGGTTTCAAAATACAGTTTAATTATCAAACATTAAGGTAATCATTACTATTACCGACATAAATTAGTTTAAAATGAAATACAGTTGAGAAATTAGTTAAAACCAGTTTATTTTGCTGGTGCTTCTGCAGTTTCACGAGGACATTAAAATATTTAAAGAAATGTATAAACTTTGTTATGTACTTACGTGGTAGCTGAAAATCAGATTGTACAGAAAAAAATACGCCAATTCATCCAGTATTTATAAAATTATAAGAAAAAAGAAAAGAAAGACAACCTTACGTAACAGTAGACATTTCAGCTTATTAAGTAGGCAAGGGAGATAACTCGATTTTTTTAGGAAAAAGTCAAAATATAAGAAAATGGCGACATATAGATAACATGGTTTTTTAATTTTTTTTTATTTAATAAATGAATTTGCGTAATTTTTGGTGCACAGTCTTTTCAGTTACCACGTAACTACATAACAAAGTTTCTATTTTTTTAGAGAGGTCTAACATGTGATTGTGAAGTGAAACAGCAGAAGCGTCATTTGTGACCTATTTGCGTCAAAAGATTAATATTTAATAGAAGTTTTAAAAAAAAAGCCTTCTAAGTTAGCGTAAATACTTATTCTGAGCAAAGTAGCCATCTTGTTTAACGTAAACAAGTGGTTAAATAACGCGATTACTTTGCTGAAAATTGGTATTTACGATAGACTTATAACTATTAATTATTAATTTTTTTTAACGCAAATAGGTAACAAATGAGTACGTAAAGCAAAATAAACGAAAAACTAAAACTGGCTAGCCATTGCAAGATGACCCTGGATAATCGCTCAAAAATCGAAAAGTAAACAAAATATTGTTAGAAACATGTTCAATAAATGTCACCAATCGTGCGAAAATGTAATTTTCGATTTTTGATCGATTATCGAGACTACGTGACTAATATTAGCCATTTTTTTCTCGTTCTAACTTAACAGAGTTCGCACTAGTTCTATGTTTAACTAAAATACATTTTAAAAAAAACACAATTAGTGCTTATTCAAATTAGGACCCGAGCTAACTTTGACCCCGTCGTTAAGGTCAGGGTTGGAGTCAAAGTTAGCTTGTCCTAATCTGATAAAGTACCCCAAACTTATCCAGGTAGAAGAGTATCTTATCTTGCCTTTGGTAACATTTATTTGTTGTGTATTTTGTTCACCTAATTTTTGTTTTGTTGTATAAAAAATAAAAAAAATGCCCCAATTTTTTAAAACTAATTGCCCAGCTGTATTTTATTAAAAATAATTAATGACAATAAAAAGGTTAATAATATTAATGATTACCAACATTAAATATAGAATAACAATTATATTTAAATAAAGTTTACTTTTTTTCAAATTTTATTTTTAAGAATAGAAATATTTAAATTATAAACATTAACTTACTACTAAAAGTTTACTTAAATGTTATAACTAAAATTTAAATAAATAATTTGGGTACTTTGTTACATTAGGACCCACGCTAACTTTGACCATGACCCCCCCCCCCACTTTGACCCTGACCATAACGACGGGGTCAAAGTTAGCTCGGGTCCTAAAGTTACAAAACACCATAATTTGTTTTGACATTTTGAGGTATAATTACAATTTTAAATTAAAATGTTTGTTCTAAATATTTGAATTGGATTCTTTAAAATAGAATTCATTATAAACTAATATTTAATAATGAATGTTAAAAAGCGAATTCATTATTTTTGTTATATTGAAGATTTCAGCTTTAAGATGGCTGTAATTGAAACAAAATTATCTTAACCAAATTAGTTCTATAACAATTTGATTTAATTAACAATTAGGTTATATTATTACATATACATACGGCGAATTAAATTATTAATTGATTTGGTTAAGATAACGTTGTTTCAATGGCAGCCATCTTAAAGCTGAAAAGTTCAATATAAACTTCTTGTATTTTTTTTTTTCAACGTTATATTTTTTAAAATTATTTCATTAATCGGGCAGAACAACCGATAATCGCGATTTCTGTAAGTTTTAAACCAATTGTTTTGTGTATTATTTAAAAACACATTTATCTTTCTTTAACGTAGTATTTTATTTTTTTTTTTACTTAGTTTTACTTTTTTATTTATTTTTAAACGCAAAAAATGTTTAAGAATTTGGTGCTTTCCCATATTAAGACCCGAGCTAAAATCGATTTGGCGTCGTTAGGGTCAGCTCGGGTCCTAATCTGAAGAAGTACCAAGAAATGTCTGGAAAGTTATTGTCATTTTGGGTACTTATGCAGATTAGGACCCAAGCTAGTTCAGGTTAGTTTGGGGTCCTAATCTGCATAAGTACCTCATCTTATATTGCTTTTAATTTTAATAATTATTTTTGGTAAATTCGTAGTTTCCCAGCCAAAATGGCGAATAATGAATCGGCTGCATTTTTCTGATTATTTTCCAACCTCACAAGTGAGTAAGTAAACCCAAATAAATTGTTTGAGACTAATTTCCCAACTGTATTACCTTTAAACTAATTTAAATTAGTCCAAAACAATTTATTTGGGTTTACTTACTCATTTTTGAGATCGTAAAAATGCAGCCGATTCATTGTCCGCCATTTTGGCTGAGAAACGACGAATTTACCTCTTCTTTTTTTTTTTTAAACAAATTATTATTTCCATATATTTGTTTGGTACTTCTGCAGTTTACGGACCGGGCTGAAATAATAACGTTATTATTTAGAAACCCATCCTTAACACGGAGAGGAAAGAAGGCTTTATTAACGATTCTCTACTTTCACCTAACAATTGAATAAACAAAAGATACTGTAAAAATTGAATTTAACTTGAAAATCCCATCTAAAAAAAAAAAAAAAAAAAGAAGCCTGGTCCGTAAACTGCAGAAGCACCTTTTGTTTTAAGCAATTACAATTTGCTTGTACAAACAATGAAGAATAATTTAGACAGGTACTAGTTTGGCTCGATACAAATAAACAGTCATCGCTAGTTTATATGGGGGGTCAGTTTGCAATGCTATCGGCATTGTAAACTGGACCCCCATTAAATGGCCACTCTGTATAGCCACCGCCTTCTCCTTCATTGAAGTTAGTAAACAATGAGAACGTCTTGTTGTTTTGGATAAGAGAGGGGGGGGGGTACCCAGGTGGGTTACATATTATGTGCATATATATATATATATATATATATAGATGTAAAAAAGGGGATCTCGTTACTTACAGCAGTCGTAACGTTTGTGAGGGTTGAAATTGGTAAATCGGTGGAGGGGCTCCTCCTTCGCCGGCGCTTTCCGCTCTCCATCTTAATGTGAGCGTCTGCCATCAGGGGACGTAGTGGTGCTCCCCCATTATTATCATTATTATTATTATCCTGACTCGGGTCCACCTCGAACACGTGCATGCCTTTCCCCTGGTGGAATAATCCGGAGTCCGCGGGTGGCAAGTGCAGTGTCCTGGCCGGAGATCCGTAACGAAGGGCGGAAACTGTGAAGAAACTCGGTAGAACGAGGTAAAATAATAAGCTGAATGGCGGCCGTGACCACCTGTGAACAAACATCCTCGCCATCTTGATTGGCGAATCACTCACATAAACAACAAGATATCCCTCCGCGCGTCGCAGGCGAATTCAAATAGTTCCGTGTCGTCAGACGTAAAAGAAAGAAGAAACAAAAAACGATTGAAATTCGCCTTTCGTCTTTATAGCGGACGTCTAAAATTATTGTCATTAAAAATAAAATTAATCACTAATTATTAAAGTTATTTCACCGTTATGATAATAGCGGAGTATTATTATTGTTGTTGTTGTTGTTAGGTTTGTTGTGTAAATGAGTCCGACGTGATTCGAACCTAGGCATGCACGCTTTTTATTCGTTTCGGCTGTATTGTTGAACGCGACTTACAAGAAACCTTTCATCATTTCTGTATATGTTTTCTGAAATTGACTGATTTTTTTTTAATATAATTCAAAATGTTAAAAAAAGAACATAATAATAATAAAACTATATTTTATTCCAATGTTTTGGCCAAAATGTTACTTTATTGAAAATAAACTTTATTTTATTACAATGTTTTTCTTTCAGAAACTATATTTTATTAAATAAATAAACTTATTAAAATGTTTTAATCTGTTGGTCGTTATTTCCTGTGGATTATCTGCCGCTGTTTAATAAACTACAGAAGTGCCAAAGTGAATCTATTTAATATTCCATGAAAAATGCCAGTATACTGAAATCATATGCCCTTAATAGGGTTAAGATGAAAATTCACATACACTAAACACTAAATGTACAAAAGCAAAGAAATTTCCAAATTTTTACACTTTTATTGTCATTAAGGGTATGCGAGCACAACAGGTCTATGTATTTTACTGGTAGGAATTTTTTTTCAGCGCAAAACATTGAACAAGAATTAATCGTTTATACAAAATCTCTTGGGCTTTTCCGAAGGGAATTCGGCTGGAACTCATCGTCTTCTTTTATTGACAAACGTTCTGATCGATCTGATGTTCTTATGGAAGCTACCTAATATCGACTGGGCCTAGGTCGATCCAGTAAGAACTTAGACTTTGGCTGTAGGCTACGTGTTGAACCCTTGGGCAAGGTTACAAAGTAAGAACCGAAATAAAGTGGCTTTCTGTTGCCTATATTGGTCATATTAGAGCCGTAGAGTACTGTTTTTAGTTCAGAGAAAACGTTTCGTTGTGCAAAATTAAACCTTAGCTCTTAAGTCTTTAAACTGCCGACTTTTATACATTTCTTCACATAACTAAAAGATCTTCTTCAACTATTTCACAGTCGGATAGGACTGCAGTTAGATATTAATGACCCAAATGATATCATCGACTATATAACTAGCAGGGCTACCCGGTGTTGCTCGGGTCATAAAAACATATAATTGAAGCAAAATCGTGTGTGTAACATCTTTATATTCAAACTTCTATTTCTCTCCCTCTCTCTATAGCCGTCTCTTTATCTTTCTACCTTTCTCTTCCCTGGTCGCCCCATTTCACAACTACTTTCTCATTTTGCCTTTTGTGAAAGCTGTTTCTTCCCCACCATTCCTCCTACGTTGCCCAGGGCAATAGTATGACATATTTCGATAAAAAGTACAACCTCTGTCTGCGCCTTCTATATAGGTACTTATCTCAGCCCCGGTGTTCATACTATATATGTATCTATCGCAACCCCGGTGCACATACTATATATGTAACTATCGCCGCCCCAGTGCAGATACTATATAAGTACCTATTGCCGCCCTGTTCAAATACTGAATACATACCTATCGCCGCCCCGGTGCGAATGCTAAATACGTACTTATCGCCGCCCCGGTGCGAATGCTAAATACGTACCTATTGCCGCCCCAGTGTGCAAACTACATAAGTACCTATCGCTGTCCCAGTGCAAATACTAAATATGTACATATCACCGCTGCGGTGCAAATGCTAAATACGTACCTATCGCCGCCCCGGTGCGCATGCTATATACGTACCTATCGCCGCCCCGGTGTGTGTGCTATATACGTACCAATCGCCACCCCAGAGCGCATGCTAAATATATACCTATCACCGCCCCGGTGCGCATGCTATATGCGTACTTATTGCCACCCATGTGCACATGCTGTATACGTACCTATCGCCACCCCTGAATGCTAAATACGTACTTATCGCCGCCCCGGTGCGAATACTAAATATGTACATATTGCCGCCCCGGTGCGAATGCTAAATACGTACCCATCACCACCCCGGTGCGAATGCTAAATACGTACCTATCGCCGCCCCAGTGCGAATGCTAAATACGTACATATCGCCGCCTTGGTGCGTGTGCTATATACGTACCTATTGCCGCCCCGGTGTGCAAACTACATAAGTACCTATCGCTGCCCCAGTGCGAATACTAAATATGTACATATCGCCGCCCTGGTGCGAATGCTAAATACGTACCTATCGCCACCTCGGTGCGAATGTTAAATATGTACATATCGCAGCCCCGGGTGCGAATGCTAAATACGTACCTATCGCCGCTGCGGTGCGAATGCTAAATACGTACCTTTCGCGGCCCTGGTGCGCGTGCTATATACGTACCGATCGCCGTCCCGGAGCGCATGCTAAATACATACCTATCACCGCCCCGGTGCGCATGCTATATGCGTACTTATTGCCGGCCATGTGCACATGCTGTATACGTACCTATCGCCACCCCTGAATACGTACTTACTGCCGCCCTGGTGCGAATGCTAAATACGTACCTATTGCCGCCCCGGTGTGCATACTACATAAGTACCTATAGCTGCCCCAGTACGAATACTAAATATGCACATATTGCTGCCCCGGTGTGAATGCTAAATACGTACCTATCGCTGCCCTGGTGCGAATGCTAATTACGTACCTATCCCCGCCGCGGTGTGAATGCTAAATACGTACCTATCTCCACCCTGGTGCGCGTGCTATATACGTACTGATCGCAGCCCCGGAACGCGTGCTATATACGTACTGATCGCCGCCCCGGTGCGAATGGTATATACATACTTATTGCCGTCCCTATGCACATGCTATATACGTAGCTATCGCCACCCCTATGCACTACTATATACGTACCTATTGCCACCCCGGAGCACATACTATATATATATCTATCGCCGCCCGGGTGCACATACTATAGGGTGGGCCAAAATAAGGGTCCTATTTTTAAAGTTATTCAAGTTTAAAGATAGGACCCTTATTTTGGCCCACCCTGTATATACTTACCTATCTCTGCAAGGGTGCACATATTATATATGTACCTATCTCCAGCCCTGTTCGCATACCTAAGAACTCATATTAATGTGCACCTGTCGTGTCAGAAAAACAAAATAGTGTTCATTCATGTAGTGTCACTATCATAAATGGAAATAATTTAGGTTAAAAAAGGAAAAAAAGAAATTTTTTTTGCCCCCCTCTCTAATTTGTTTTTTGTATCCTCCTCCATACATAGAAATATTTTTAATATATAAAAAAAAAAATTTAAATAAAAAAATTTTGGAACGCCCGCAATTTGTTTTTTACCCTCCACATACATAGAAATTATTTTAATTAAAAAAAAAATATATATATATACACCCCCCCATAATTTTTTTTTCATCCTCCCCCATACATATAAATATTTTTAATTAAAATATTATACAAATCTATCACTACAGCAGCTCTATCTAGGATATTGAGCACTTTTCTCCAAGACAACGTCGAGTACTTAGAAAATCAAGGAGGCATCCAGAGCAGTACTGGGATGTATACCTAGTAAAATACTCTGAATCCTTCATAGGATGAACAAAAAGAACTCAGGCACCTGAATAAAAAAATAAGAAACTAATGACCATTACATGCACTCCATAAATGATATTGACTGACTCTATGTAAAGGGGAGAGAAGAGGGAAGAGGACTGGTAAGTATAGAAGATTGTGTGAATCATACAATAAAAAAACTAGAAAAATATATAACCGAAAGTAGAGAAAGGCTGATTACAACCGCCAAAATTAAGAATACAATTCAATTAATTTAACAAAAAAATAAAACGAGCATGCTTCAGTGGTCATATAGGGTAAGGGTGGTAGAAATTTACGCAGAATATGAATTATTCCCCTTGCTGATCTTTTCCAATTCAGAAGAGGATACAGTAGCCTAGCACCTGTCCAATTTCGCCTTTAATTACTTCGTCGTTGGGGCATTTACTACTTCTCCTGGAGAAAGTGGCGCTTCTTCGGTTCAATCGAAATCGGCGATGAAACAGTTTCTGGTAGTGTCCGCGTAGACCTCTTTCTGGTGCAGAAGTGAACAGTAGGTCCCGAGGAAGATCGTAATGGTTATTGAGAAGATTGTAGGCCAAAATGAGATCACTGTGTAATCGTCGGTTTTCGTAAGGCAGACCCCATAGTCTCTACACCATTAGAATAGTCAGTCTTTGAACTCTCTCCAGATGCTGGATATCACGCATTAGATGTGAGGCAGAGGCCTTCAATGTTATGTAATGGGACGCATGGGACGCATGGGACGTACAGTGAGATCGCTTAACTTGCGCGATTTGTAACGGAATCATCTCGTGCAATGTTGGTGCGATGTGTTCTCACGATTCGTGGGGACAGTTGACGAGACCTCGGGGTCGGGGGTTAGGTCACACCTGTGCGTCGATCACGAGATTTTGTGACGTCACAGTTTTCCCGGTGGGAAAACGGCAGTGAGATTTTCAGTTTGGACTTGGAAGCCGACGAGTCAACACGCCTTAGCCATGTAGCGATTACATAAGCTAGGGGATTTCAGATCCCCCAAAAAATGAGAGCCAGACGAAGTCCCCCTCTTCCTTCCTTTACAAGCAATTAGGAAATTAACTAGCGTAAGCTTCTCTCTCCACTACGACGTAACTGCTTCAGTGTCGACAAGCTAATACCAATAAATGGCTCAAACTAATTAGAAGATTTGCTATATTTTGTGTGTAAAAGACTTGATTTCAGCTTACGAAGAAAGCGCCAGGACGATGGAAAAAGAGGGCGAAATTATGACGCGGGGCGAAGTGACATACAGATAGCAGCAGCGACACAAAAAAACCTGCAGAGATATCGGGTGGCGGCACGGCGGTGAAACAAGAAAGAGATCCACGGTTAGTACAAATAGTTCCCCCCTCCAGTTGGGGTTCTCGAATAGAAACGACACATCGTCCCGTTCGCGGGATCAACAGGCGAACTGTTCTACAACGCCAGAGATTCCCGACATTACAGCGTTTTGTTATAAACCAGCAATTCAACAACAATAGTCTGACGAAAAGGTTAATCTTTCTAGAGTCGGCTTTCGTAGAACAGATTCCGTAAGTTCCTGCATCATTCGAGTCGCCAGTCGTGGAACTTTCTCCAGGTGTTGGATATCATCAGAAATGAAGCAGATCCATAGACACCACACTCTAACAGTTGAAAACATAAAGTGGGAGAAATATTTCAGGGGTGAGTTTGCAGGAGGAGCGTCGAATGAAAAATAGGGAGTTGCTTACTTTGTTTTCAGCCTGAATGCAATGTTTAGATGGATTGAAGGACGAGTCGATTAAAAGGCCAAGATCTTTTGTCTCGTTTGCCTCCTTGAAACTAGAAAAATACATAACCCAAAGTATAGGAAAGCTAAAAAAAAAAACACCAGCAAAATGAACAGTCGAAAGAGCAGCGAAACTGGAGGCAAAAAGGCGAAGTAATAAAAATGGAAAAAGAAGCAGCTACATGGACGATGTATTAGACTGACCAAAGAAGAGACAAACTACAACACATGGATATGGCTACGAAAAGGACACTTAGATAAAGAAACGCAATCAGCCACACAAAACAATGCAATCAGAACAAACTATATAAAAGCCAAGATAGACAAACTCCTGGAAAACAGTAAATGTACACTCTGTGGACAAAGAGATAACAACAGCAAATCAGATCTTTTCCTCGCTGCATGTAAGGCATTCAAATTTATTCTAACCATATCACTGGTTGTTGCAGTTTCCAATGCAGGTAGCCGATCATTCAAAACTGAGGGGGGAGGGGGGGTTAATATTTGACCCAAATACAAGCTCATTTGGACTATATCCAGAATGATTCTGAAGTGCATTTTAACACTAACGGCTCAAACTAAAGCTATTTCTTGCTCACATTTTTCATCATCTGATGTTTTTTGCCATTGTTTCAGCAATTATTAGATTGTGACGTTCCACAGTACCATTGCTGAATGAACTTTCTGCAGATGCTGTGCATGTTTCAATATTCAGCTTTTAGCTTATCTGTTTGTAGCCTTCATGATTAAACTCTCCTCCATTGTCACTTAAAAGCTGTTTGGGAGATTCAAAATGAGATATCCACATTAAAAATATGTTGCAAATAATTTCTTCGCTCATTTTGGTCTTAATCAATCTGACAGCAGAGTACCTAGTCGATGTATCAATTAGGTGCAGAATGCAGCATTGGTTATGTTGATGTTCCTTTAAATCCAAACATACAGCATCATTAAACCTGTTAGCAAGAGTCACCCTACAACTGGTCGAGGAGGGGGTCTTCTAAACCTCAGACAAACTGAACAAGAATCACAAACATCTTTGATCTGATTCAGAAATTCCTTATCATGAAATGCCTGACTGTCTTTAACCAAAGCTATTAATTTCTCTTTAGATGCATGAGCAAACTGTCTGTGTAATTTCTCATCCTTTCTCCTTTTTTCCACTCTAAAACATCCTCTTAAAATCTCACAATGCAACGCTATGCCCGGTGCATATTTAACCTCCAAAAGCATATTAGTAAGCGGCAGACTATAATGTCCAGAAGTCGCAATTTGCAATTTTATATATCTGCCAAAAAATCGACAATTGTCATTTTTAAAATTTAATAGTATTCCTGCAGTTTTCATAGATTTATGACTTAATAACAGGGGTAAATCATTTTTTATGATGTCAGCCTCAATATAAACTCTGACACCTTTTATACCCCCTATTGTTACAGGCAATTAAAAAATTTCTTTTTTTTAACATATTTCACCACAAACAAGGCAGGCCACCACTGTAGACATAAGGGGTTACTGAGAATTAGGGTGTAGGTTGTGGGTGTCATTCTAAGTTGGGAGCTGTGTAGCGAGATGTCTGTTTACATTAGTTTTAAACCGCTGCATGTCGGTACAGTCGGGGAAACAGGGAGCAGGGAGGGAGTTCCAGGGGCCGGCAGCACGAGGAAAGAAGCTATTGGAGTAGAAGGCTTTCTGGTATCTGGGGTCCTCCACAGAGAATGAATGGGATTTTGCTGATTGTCGAGTTGGTCTAGTGCATTTATGTCGAGTTTAGCTGTTTTAATGGCTTTCACTTCCGCTCCATCTCCAAAACAAAATATTCTGTTAGACCTAACAGTTTCCACTAACTGCTTATCTCGGTCATTTAATGCATCAAAGAATTTTGTTAAACCAAAGTTTTCCAGCAACAGTTCGTGAAAAAGCAGAGTCCAACACTTCCAATATCTCTTTCACAAGATTGGACATTTTTGCATGAGAATAAGAATCATTTATTAACGTTCGATAAGATAAATCAACATTAAATAAAGTAAAGTTGGTCTGAATCCACAACAGTTTTGATATTGTCAATTCTAGAATTGACACATGTACAATCTCGGGGAAAATGCTTAGTCGAATTACATTTAAAACAACGCACTATCTGACCTTGTCTGTCCATAGGATTTATTTTATATCCCCTGTAACCTTAACCCTTTAATGTCGCTGTTATTTGATACTTGTGTATCTATTGTAATTTATTGTTTCAGGGACGGTTTTGCATTCCGTTGATGAAATATCAGAAAACACTTTCAATATATCTTTCATTGTTGCATATGTCAAGCTTGAATACGTGGTTCATGCTAACTTTTTATTTTCCCTCGGATAAATTTGCTGCATTCAGAACAAAAAAGGCCTGGAATTCTTCTGGCAGAGTAATTCCAAATTTCTGTAATTTTTAATACAAAAATTCATATTGTACCAAAAAATTAATTTATATTAACTCCAGCCGCCCTTTTGTAGGAATAAAACTTCTTAAATGCCATATATGCCATCGTGTTTTCATCCTGTAAGTAAATTTTGTCCAATTTGTCTATAATTATATTCAATCCATTTGCTCCACCGATATCCGTTATGCCAAATGTCGAACACATTCTCTTATATTTTGTGGTAGCAACAAAAATACAGCTGGCCCTTGTTTCTCTTTAGATAAGTCTGTAAATATATAGACCATATGCCTATATCTTGTTTCCATTCTGCATATGCCTCCAAATTTATCAAAATAGGTGGGTGTTTTGTAAAAGAAGCCATCTTTGTTTTAAATGTGTTTCAACGTCTGCTGAACAAGATAATTTCTCATCACACGAAAGAAGACAGCTTTTGCTACGAATGTTTGTTTACTTATCACATAAATCCAATCATAGACACACGTTCGTCCCAACCGCCATCTTGGTTTTCCCAGTCAATAATCAACAACAACAAGAAGCAAGGGAGATCACTCGAAGAACTTGTCCTAAAGGAACAGAACTCAAAGAAAGATAACTTAACGCAGACAACATTCCAGTCATAGTAGTCAAGAAACTGCAACCTAAAATTGCTCCTATCCTTACAAAACTGTTCAATCGTTGCTTAAAGGAGAAATGTTTTCTATCAATCTGTAGAACAAATTACCATGGGAATACTTCCCTGCGGGCTGTAACATGGTCGTCTTCAAATACAATGTCAAAAAAACGCTTGTCACAAATCGTCGTCATAAGTCATCAAATTTTGTTCCCTCCATTCCTCATTTCCAATCCTCTCATATAATTCTTCATCGTTCAACTGACCATAGAAATTTATAAAATAATACATTTTTAATTTAAAAAGGAATTATAGACGTTTGACCTCCTCACTAGGGCATGTTAGGCACAAGGTCAGCTTTTAATGTAGGGGAAATCAAGCTCCCCAATAAAGGGGCACTCTGGATCGGGACGAAAATGAGAATTACCTCAGCCTAGAAGGATTTCTCCATCACTGACCGCAGAGAGGGATAATGAAGTGTAGTATCAAAACAGATACTACACTTTGCTCCTATCCTGGGGATGCAAAATGGAAGATTACTTACGCCGATGTTTTTAAGAATTAATTTTTTTTTTTAATTAAAAGTGTATTATTTTATAAATTTCTAAGGTCAGTTTTTATGTAGGGGAAATCCAGTTCTCCCCAAAATGGAGCAGTTTGGATTTGGAAATTTAGTTTTGAAGTCGAACCCGACCCTCATGGGGAGGCAAAACGGAAGATTACTTAAGTCCACCGATTTTTAAAAAAATATCTTAAAATACACAACACGAAAAATAGAATCGTCTGTGTTTATTAAAACGTATTGTAAAAAAACAAAAACAAGACGCACGCTATAGATTTTATTTTTTTATGCATTCTGCCCTCGTGGGGAGGTAAGTGGGGAGGTAAGTAAATAGTGACACGAAAAGATTTTAGAACGAGAATTCTGCAATGTTTTGTTTAAGATTACTTGTTTTCAATACATTTATTATCAAAAAGTTTTATAAATAAAAGAAAAAACACACTCTACATAAAAAAAAATATATATATAATATATACCCCCCCCCCCATATAAATATTAACATGTTTTATAAGAAAAAAAATCTATATATATTTTGGACGCTTCGATATTTCGTTTGTTTATTAAAAAGTTCTGTAAAAGGTCAACCGGAAGACACCGGTGAAGAAGGAAAGGCGCTCCTTTCGCTGTATGATTGATGTGGGGTCTTTATTCCCTGTATGGTCCATATGATTTATATCGGACCCTCTTGTGATACCAACACCACTTCCCATTAGTACTTGAGTATTGAGTATTGAGTCTTTTGGTTAGGCTTGCAATGGTTGTCTTTAGCTCCGCAATTTCTGCTTTTTTTTTTTTTTTACGTCAACCGTTCTGATATTTTTCAGATTAATTTTTTTTTATTAAATAATCCTGGGCACATGTTCGTCTTTTCCCACAGTCCGTTTTTCACAACTTTTTACTGACCAGTTGTTTTTTCTTTTTTCGGTGTACACTTACCTATCAGGCTGCTAGAGAATTCCGGGGTTTTGGGAATTTTTTTTCAAATATTTTACATTTTAGGAAGGGGGATCAGTTTCCAATGTAAATTCAACGTAGACTGATCCCCCTCTTTTTGACCAAAAATTGAGATTTTAAGACGTAAAAAGTTGTGAAAAACGGACTATGGTAAAAGACGAACAGGACTGATCTTAAAATCTCAATTTTTAAAACTTTCTTTCCAAAAACCCCGGAATTCTCTCGCGACATGATAGGTAATTGTAAGCAGAAGAATAATTTTAAAAATTTGAGATGGTCAAAAAGAGGGGATCAGTCTACGTTGAATTTACATTGGAAACTGATCCCCCCTCTTAAAATGTAAAATATTTGAAAAAAATTTCCAAAAAAACCGGAATTCTCTAGCAGCATGATAGGTTAGTGTATACCGAAAAAAGAAAAAACAACTGGTCAGTAAAAAGTTGTGAAAAACGGACTGTGGGAAAAGACGAACATGTGCCTAATCCTGCAATGTTTTGTGTCCGTAAAAGTGTTTCTGAATATCGTAGCGATGGCTTGTGTTATCTTGTTATATCTTTTTAGTTTATTCTTTTTATTCCACGTGCTGGACAAAAAAAAATATGGCGACGTCTTCTCGGGTTTTCAGTTTGTCTGTTTTTAAACGTCAAGGTGTTTCTTCCACGTACGGGTCACCATAATTTGTAGCGGAAAAGCGTTATCAAATAAAAATGACAAAGGCGTTTCATACAAATTAAAAATCGGGGTATCTTTTACGAGACTCAGCAGAGTAAAAACGCTAAAAAAAACAAATATACAACAAATATAAGTAACTGTCGTCGATAAAAGTTAATTTAAAACTGACCTGTGATATTTGTTTGTATTTTTTAAACCGTTCCAACTGCTATTTATTAGAAATCAATAGTTTTGTTACACGAACTTGCAAATACAAAATGGCGCTTGCTCGTAAGAGAGTAAGCACAAGACGCCATTTTGTCTAGAAAAAAGTACGAGTTAAAAATGAACAAGAATTTTTTTTTTACATCTAATAAAAACCCATTTATAGTACGTAAAAATACAAACAAATATCATAGGTAAGTAGACAAATATCTCTTCTCGACGTATGTTAAACTCACTTGTTGCATATTTATTTTTATAACCCCGTTCTCGTTAGTTTTTTGGACCCCGTTCGCGCCTCTGCTGAGCGTCGTAACATATACCCAAAAATCGAAATTTATTTACGAAACTCAGTTAAATCTGCAGAGAGACGAGATAAAGGCCGGCTTTCTCGTAGAGTCCCTGAAAGAAAAGCAAAGTTCACAGTAGTAGCAGCAGTCGCTGTGACGTCATAAGTGTTATGATCTTCTCGCCCCTGCTGCTGCTTTGTGTGTCCGCTGCTGCTGCTTCCACACTGTTCTCCAGGCTGTCTCGTAACTTTTTTGTTCTGGCATATGCTTCAAAACATTTTATCCAAACTTCTGCTAGTTCAGGTTCTTCAATATTCAACGGCGATTCTATTGGCGACGCCATTTTGTTATGATGTACAAAGTGTGTTGTTCCCGTATCAGCACAATTAAAGAGGAGTGGATTATTGTATAAGCGCTACTTAAGAGGCGATAAAGCCCGGCTATGCTAATTACTGTTTAGGTTTTTCGATGGAGAAGTTATGTGGTTCGTTAGGAAGAAAATCAGGACGAAGAACGTAACTTGATAGAGTTAGTTGTATATATCTGGCCGCATCTGACTGAAATAGAATATTAAAAAAACAAAAAGGGTCACCATCTTCCATAAATAAGACCACATCTCCACAACTAAATAGGTATAAATTTTTATTAAAGCGAAAACTGGAACATGACGAGAATTGTTCAGTGAGCTGGCTGAATCCTTGGAGTTCTATTCTAGCTGGTCACTCGTAGTGAAATGGCGAGCATATGGCCGGGGTGGAAGTTATTAATGGCAGGAGATTCAAAAGAGAACAATGGGTTTTGGATTTTAACCACAGTCGCGAAGGATGCTGGACAAATGCTTTTGCGATAATGAATCCCCCAACCATAGGTAGTGTGATAGATGCCTTTATAACGGCACGTCATCTCACTGTTAGATTCCACCATCGGACCACGTGGAGATTAAATAAAACAGTTTAAGACAACAAAGAGAAAGGAAGAAAATATTATTTAAACTTACCTTAAAGAAAGCGAAGGAATGATGAAGCTATACACATATACGAATAGGCCTTTTATAATGGTTAATAAAAAAGGAAAGGAATAACATTTTTATTAACAAAACAATTTATTTATTTAATATCTAAAAGAGAGTGTAAGTTCATAATTGGGGCGTATAATGCGATGCGTGTTGAAATGTCTTTTTGTGTGTAGAATGCAATACGTGTTGAAGAAATAAGAGTTCGTTGGGATTGAAAGATTACCAGATTGTAGAATGTTCATCAAATTGAAAGATAGATAGATTTCTTGAATCGAAAAGGGTTACCTTTCTCTTCCTCCCCCACACAGCTCGTTCGAGCTGGTGGGGGGGGGGGGGTCGCCAAGAGTTCTTTGTGCGTTCTTCTCAGAACGCTGAGGGAAAAAGAGGATGAGGACGGGACATGTCCCCTTCTTTATAGATTTAAGATCACGTGCGGCCGAGCTGACCTGTCGGCCGCCCATTGGTCAGAAACCTCTGGCCAACGTGATTAGGCGAGATTTCGCGAGTTTCTCCACGTCAGAGGCGAAGAAGGGTTAAACAAAGAAAGAAAGAAAGAAAGAGAGTAAGAGAGAGTACCTTAATTGTGGTGTTCACCACAAGCACATGATAATATCCTATCAAGAGGCGATCAAAATGGGAACTGATTTGAATGGTCTTTTTGAGAGCAACGATACATCTACACATATTAATCTTGCTTCTGTGCAGATGTATCATAACCCCCAGGCAGTTAAAAGTCCAGGCTCGAGTGTGCGAGCGTGAAGCCAAACTACGACTCAATCTAACGCAGGATATTGTGCGTACATTCAAACAAAATAAGTTCCTCATCTAACTGCCCAAGTCAATCACATTACAGGAAGCTTTTTACATCCATTAATTTGATAAATAGAGATTAAAACAGCATTAACGTTATAAAAATAATTTTATAAAAATTTGGTCCAATTAATAATCTAATGACCAAACGATACCGTAATAGTCAAATTTAACTTTCAAAATTCTATTTAAAAAAAAATAATAATTTAGTAAAAACGACAAAAAACAAATGGATAGTTAAAAAAGAAAACAAAAGCGAAACAAAAATGAAAGTAGAAAGACGCCTGGGCAACACCGGGTAGCTAATAATAATATAAATTGATCCGATGTTGTGTTTTTTCTCCTCATCATTACAAGCAGACAAAATGCCAAACGTTGTCTAAGGGAAACAACTCTTCTGTCAAAATGGTCTTCACATTTTTTTCTTCATTTGATACTGATTG
>OY744535.1:69455170-69467670 GCA_963556195.1 Sepiola atlantica
TTTTCCCGCCGAAATAGAATATATATTCACTCCTAGGTCTATGCCTGGTTAACATTACTCCACTGACGATGGACCTGGAAGGGTCCGAAAGCGCTTTGGGAAGCTTTGGCAATTTTATCAGCCAGTTTCCGTCTGAAACTAAGAACCTAATCAGAAAAACGGAAAGGATCATAGAAAAAATATCCAGACACAAGATGTCCGTTATTTTTAATGATACTTGTATATACATATATATATATATATATATATATATATATATATATATATATATATATATATATATATATATATATATATATATATACTAGTGTTGGGACGATTAATTAGAATCGGAAAAATTTGTGCCTATTTTCTGATGCCAAAAACGATTCTTTTAATTGTTTTTTGTTTATTTGTTTTTGTTTAAAACTTAATTTTCCATCGCTGGTACTAATGATTAAATGATAAATTTTTATTGATTTTTAATATTTATTGACTTTTAATATTTATTGATTTTAATATTTATTGATTTTAATATTTATTGATTTTAAATATTTATGGATTTTAAATCTACCAGTGAAACTAACATTTATAGATCAACCCCCACAAGTATATTTTTACGTTTGCGAAAACATATGAACATATTACGTGGGTTTTTACGGCAATCCGAAAAATGAAAAACATACAACTCTATAGCTAAATATTTAGACATTTAACAAGAATCGGAATCGAAAACGATAATTGTATCGGAATTGGAAAAAATATTGGAATCGTCCAATCACTAATATTCCTAAAAATTATTATTAAAAAGTTATGATGTTTTCGAACTTTGTCTGTTCATATGCAAATAGAAACATGCGATTGGTTGATAAAAAAGGAATAGGCAGAGTACACATTACTAAAGCAGTAGGTTTTACGATGTCAATACGCAAGTTCAAATCTCACGTAAGTCTAAAGGATTTTTTATTTTTAGATGGATGCATGTTTTATAAATTCAATGAAATTAACATAACGTAAAAACATTACATAAATATATTTTTTACACTAAGTGACCTTTTTTTTTTATAATCCGCAAAGAAGTAGACATAAAAAGTATTCAGATTAGTTTAAAGCAAATTATTTCTGCTTAAAAACATAATTTCAAAAGATTTTTGCAAATAAAAACAACACGTAAATACATACATCATAGTTACTTACTCTCACCTCCAAATGCGGAGTAGCGTATTTTTTTGACATACCCAGGTATTGTATCACCGCGACTCAAGAAACGGGTATAAACTAGTATTTATAAACAAAATTAAATTCCAACGACTGAAGATATTTTAAGTCACTTAGTCTATAGAGTAAATGTGGTATTGTGGTGACTGCTGAAGTAAAAATGATGTGCAAATGGTGAAAGAGGGGAAGGAAGAGTGCTTAGACGAATGGGTCAAAATGCGTCCCGTTAAGAGTAGGATAGACAGAGGATGACCAATGCCCTCCCCTGTCTACTCCCCACATTTTGATTGTCTTGCGCCTTATTTGTAAAGTGAAAGAGAAATCCTTCTAGACTGAGGCAGTTTTAATTTTTGTCCCAGTCCAGAGTATTCCTTCAAGGGAAGCTGGATTTTACCCCACTTTTAAAATTGACCTTGTGTCGAACTTTGCCCTCGTGGGGAGGCAGGTCAATCGTTCATTGAATAGGTTTGTGCCCATGTAGTTGCCTCCCCACGAGGGCAAAGTTGGACACAAGATTGGTTTTTAATGTGGGAAGGATCCAGCTCCACAAAAAGAAGGCACACTGGATTATGATGCAAATAAAACTGGCCTCAGTCTAGAAGGATTTCTCTTCCTCTAACTGCAGACAGAACAGATACAACACAGTGTTACATATTATTTTATTGTGAAGGATTTTTATATTATTAGATTTACTGTGGAATAAAAACAAAAATATACTTACCAACAGCCTAAACATGAACAGAAAATAGAAAAGCAGGTACCTAAGTATTATTATATTGCCAATAACATGGTACAACAATAACAAATGAAAATTAGCTTGAAAATAGAAAAGCAGGTATCTAAGTATTATTATATTGCCAATAAAATGGTACAACAATAACAAATAAAAATCGTCTTGAAAATAGAAAAGCAGGTATCTAAGTATTATTATATTGCCAATAACATGGTACAACAATAACAAATGAAAATTAGCTTGAAAATAGAAAAGCAGGTATCTAATTATTATTATTATATTGCCAATAACATGGTACAATAATAACAAATGAAAATCGTCTTGAAAATAAAAAAGCAGGTATCTAAGTATTATTATATTGCCAATAACATGATACAACAATAACAAATGAAAATTAGCTTGAAAATAGAAAAGCAGGTTTCTAAGTATTATTATATTGCCAATAACATGGTACAACAATAACAAATAAAAATCGTCTTGAAAATAGAAAAGCAGGTATCTAATTATTATTATTATATTGCCAATAACATGGTACAATAATAACAAATGAAAATCGTCTTGAAAATAAAAAAGCAGGTATCTAAGTATTATTATATTGCCAATAACATGGTACAACAATAACAAATGAAAATTAGCTTGAAAATAGAAAAGCAGGTTTCTAAGTATTATTATATTGCCAATAACATGGTACAACAATAACAAATGAAAATCGGCTTGAAAATAGAAAAGCAGGTATCTAAGTATTATTATATTGCCAATAACATGATACAACAATAACAAATGAAAATTGGCTTGAAAATAGAAAAGCAGGTATCTAAGTATTATTATATTGCCAATAACATGGTACAACAATAACAAATAAAAATTAGCTTGAAAATAGAAAAGCAGGTTTCTAAGTATTATTATATTGCCAATAACATGGTACAACAATAATAAATGAAAATCGGCTTGAAAATAGAAAAGCAGGTATCTAAGTATTATTATATTGCCAATAACATAATACAACAATAACAAATGAAAATTGGCTTGAAAATAGAAAAGCAGGTATCTAAGTATTATTATATTGCCAATAACATGGTACAACAATAACAAATGAAAATCGGCTTGAAAATAGAAAAGCAGGTATCTAAGTATTATTATATTGCCAATAACATGGTACAACAATAACAAATGAAAATTGGCTTGAAAATAGAAAAGCAGGTATCTAAGTATTATTATATTGCCAATAACATGGTACAACAATAACAAATGAAAATTAGCTTGAAAATAGAAAAGCAGGTTTCTAAGTATTATTATATTGCCAATAACATGGTACAACAATAATAAATGAAAATCGGCTTGAAAATAGAAAAGCAGGTATCTAAGTATTATTATATTGCCAATAACATAATACAACAATAACAAATGAAAATTGGCTTGAAAATAGAAAAGCAGGTATCTAAGTATTATTATATTGCCAATAACATGGCACAACAATAACAAATGAAAATCGGCTTGAAAATAGAAAAGCAGGTATCTAAGTATTATTATATTGCCAATAACATGGTACAACAATAACAAATCAAAATTGGCTTGAAAATAGAAAAGCAGGTATCTAAGTATTATTATATTGCCAATAACATGGTACACCAATAACAAATGAAAATCGGCTTGAAAATAGAAAAGCAGGTTTCTAAGTATTATTATATTGCCAATAACATGGTACAACAATAGCAAATAAAAATTGGCTTGAAAATAGAAAAGCAGGTATCTAAGTATTATTATATTGCCAATAACATGGTACAACAATAACAAATGAAAATTGGCTTGAAAATAGAAAAGCAGGTATCTAAGTATTATTATATTGCCAATAACATGGTATAATAATAACAAATAAAAATCGGCTTGAAAATAGAAAAGCAGGTATCTAAGTATTATTATATTGCCAATAACATGGTACAACAATAGCAAATAAAAATTGGCTTGAAAATAGAAAAGCAGGTATCTAAGTATTATTATATTGCCAATAACATGGTACAACAATAACAAATGAAAATTGGCTTGAAAATAGAAAAGCAGGTTTCTAAGTATTATTATATTGCCAATAACATGGTACAACAATAACAAATGAAAATTGGCTTGAAAATAGAAAAACAGGTATCTAAGTATTATTATATTGCCAATAACATGGTACAACAATAACAAATGAAAATCGGCTTGAAAATAGAAAAGCAGGTATCAAAGTATTATTATATTGCCAATAACATGGTACAACAATAACAAATGAAAATTGGCTTGAAAATAGAAAGGCAGGTATCTAAGTATTATTATATTGCCAATAACACGGTACAACAATAGCAAATAAAAGTTGGCTTGAAAATAGAAAAGCAGGTATCTAAGTATTATTATATTACCAATAACATGGTACAACAATAACAAATGAAAATCGGCTTGAAAATAGAAAAGCAGGTATCTAAGTATTATTATATTGCCAATAACATGGTACAACAATAACAAATGAAAATTAGCTTGAAAATAGAAAAGCAGGTATCTAAGTATTATTATATTGCCAATAACATGGTACAACAATAACAAATGAAAATTAGCTTGAAAATAGAAAAGCAGGTATCTAAGTATTATTATATTGCCAATAACATGGTACAGCAATAACAAATGAAAATTGGCTTGAAAATAGAAAAGCAGGTATCTAAGTATTATTATATTGCCAATAACATGGTACAATAATAACAATTGAAAATCGGCTTGAAAATAGAAAAGCAGGTATCAAAGTATTATTATATTGCCAATAACATGGTACAACAATAACAAATGAAAATTGGCTTGAAAATAGAAAGGCAGGTATCTAAGTATTATTATATTGCCAATAACATGGTACACCAATAACAAATGAAAATCGTCTTGAAAATAGAAAAGCAGGTATCTAAGTATTATTATATTGCCAATAACATGGTACAATAATAACAAATGAAAATCGGCTTGAAAATAGAAAAGCAGGTATCTAAGTATTATTATATTGTCAATAACATGGTACAACAATAACAAATGAAAATCGGCTTGCAAAGAGAAAAGCAGGTATCTAAGTATTATTATATTGCCAATAACATGGCACAACAATAACAAATGAAAATTAGCTTGAAAATAGAAAAGCAGGTATCTAAGTATTATTATATTGCCACTAACATGGTACAACAATAACAAATGAAAATTGGCTTGAAAATAGAAAAGCAGGTATCTAAGTAATATTATATTGCCAATAATATGGTACAACAATAACAAATGAAAATCGGCTTGAAAATAGAAAAGCAGGTATCTAAGTATTATTATATTGCCAATAACATGGTACAACAATAACAAATGAAAATTGGCTTGAAAATAGAAAAGTAGGTATCTAAGTATTATTATATTGCCAATAACATGGTACAACAATAACAAATGAAAATTAGCTTGAAAATACAAAAGCAGGTATCTAAGTATTATATTGTCAATTACATGGTACAACAATAACAAATGAAAATCGGCTTGAAAATAGAAAAGCAGGTATCTAAGTATTATTATATTGCCAATAACATGGTACAACAATAACAAATGAAAATTGGTTTGAAAATAGAAAAGCAGGTATCTAATTATTATTATATTGCCAATAACATGGTACAACAATAACAAATGAAAATTAGCTTGAAAATAGAAAAGCAGGTATCTAAGTATTATATTGCCAATAACATGGTACAACAATAACAAATGAAAATCGGCTTGAAAATAGAAAAGCAGGTATCTAAGTATTATTATATTGCCAATAACATGGTACAACAATAACAAATCAAAATTGGCTTGAAAATAGAAAAGCAGGTATCTAAGTATTATTATATTGCCAATAACATGGTACACCAATAACAAATGAAAATCGGCTTGAAAATAGAAAAGCAGGTATCTAAGTATTATTATATTGCCAATAACATGGTATAATAATAACAAATAAAAATCGGCTTGAAAATAGAAAAGCAGGTATCTAAGTATTATTATATTGCCAATAACATGGTACAACAATAGCAAATAAAAATTGGCTTGAAAATAGAAAAGCAGGTATCTAAGTATTATTATATTGCCAATAACATGGTACAACAATAACAAATGAAAATTGGCTTGAAAATAGAAAAGCAGGTTTCTAAGTATTATTATATTGCCAATAACATGGTACAACAATAACAAATGAAAATTGGCTTGAAAATAGAAAAACAGGTATCTAAGTATTATTATATTGCCAATAACATGGTACAACAATAACAAATGAAAATCGGCTTGAAAATAGAAAAGCAGGTATCAAAGTATTATTATATTGCCAATAACATGGTACAACAATAACAAATGAAAATTGGCTTGAAAATAGAAAGGCAGGTATCTAAGTATTATTATATTGCCAATAACACGGTACAACAATAGCAAATAAAAGTTGGCTTGAAAATAGAAAAGCAGGTATCTAAGTATTATTATATTACCAATAACATGGTACAACAATAACAAATGAAAATCGGCTTGAAAATAGAAAAGCAGGTATCTAAGTATTATTATATTGCCAATAACATGGTACAACAATAACAAATGAAAATTAGCTTGAAAATAGAAAAGCAGGTATCTAAGTATTATTATATTGCCAATAACATGGTACAACAATAACAAATGAAAATTAGCTTGAAAATAGAAAAGCAGGTATCTAAGTATTATTATATTGCCAATAACATGGTACAGCAATAACAAATGAAAATTGGCTTGAAAATAGAAAAGCAGGTATCTAAGTATTATTATATTGCCAATAACATGGTACACCAATAACAAATGAAAATCGTCTTGAAAATAGAAAAGCAGGTATCTAAGTATTATTATATTGCCAATAACATGGTACAATAATAACAAATGAAAATCGGCTTGAAAATAGAAAAGCAGGTATCTAAGTATTATTATATTGTCAATAACATGGTACAACAATAACAAATGAAAATCGGCTTGCAAAGAGAAAAGCAGGTATCTAAGTATTATTATATTGCCAATAACATGGCACAACAATAACAAATGAAAATTAGCTTGAAAATAGAAAAGCAGGTATCTAAGTATTATTATATTGCCACTAACATGGTACAACAATAACAAATGAAAATTGGCTTGAAAATAGAAAAGCAGGTATCTAAGTAATATTATATTGCCAATAATATGGTACAACAATAACAAATGAAAATCGGCTTGAAAATAGAAAAGCAGGTATCTAAGTATTATTATATTGCCAATAACATGGTACAACAATAACAAATGAAAATTGGCTTGAAAATAGAAAAGTAGGTATCTAAGTATTATTATATTGCCAATAACATGGTACAACAATAACAAATGAAAATTAGCTTGAAAATACAAAAGCAGGTATCTAAGTATTATATTGTCAATTACATGGTACAACAATAACAAATGAAAATCGGCTTGAAAATAGAAAAGCAGGTATCTAAGTATTATTATATTGCCAATAACATGGTACAACAATAACAAATGAAAATTGGTTTGAAAATAGAAAAGCAGGTATCTAATTATTATTATATTGCCAATAACATGGTACAACAATAACAAATGAAAATTAGCTTGAAAATAGAAAAGCAGGTATCTAAGTATTATATTGCCAATAACATGGTACAACAATAACAAATGAAAATCGGCTTGAAAATAGAAAAGCAGGTATCTAAGTATTATTATATTGCCAATAACATGGTACAACAATAACAAATGAAAATTGGCTCGAAAATGAAGATATATATACAGAGGGCATAACGTATTTGAGGACATACAAAAAAAATGAATCAAATTCGGGAAGCTACCCGAATTGTCTAAAACGGCTGCTAGTCTTTTATTCCTTATACTAGCTGTACCAGACCAGCGTTGACTGGGATAGTTCAAATTTGTGTTGTAAATATTTCTATGTTCTATAACTACAATTTTTTAAATTAGGTTTAGCAAATAAGGAATGCCAACTCTTACTAAAAGAATAAGAGTTATTCCCCCTTAGCTGAATTTTCCTTTTAGGTGTTTATTTAAGAATGTCTCCATATTAGCAAATTGCCAAACCAGATTAAGTATTTTTTTATAAATAAATTGTAGCGAAGTACGTTAGTTTATTGCTAATAACATGCTACAGCAATAACAAACAAAAATTGGTTTGTCAGAATCAAAGGTTTGTTAACTTAAATGCTATTTGGGTTTGACTTTAAAATTCGACAGAATAACTTTATATGTTAGACTAAAAAGTTCTTCCAACACCATGCGCTTAGCTCATGGAAGTTCAGTTTAGTTTAGTTTTTATACATAAATAACACTAAACAATCAAATATTTTGAAAATTTTGCAAAATTCAGAAGGTGCAGTCCAAAAATAGCCGTTAGGGCTCCACTGGACTCAAAATCCATTATTTTTCGGTGAAAAGTGGTTTCATGCGACATTGCAGGTCCTAAAACATCCTCAAAAGCTATGAATGGATATAGATGGTTAAATCTGATATAGTACTTTAATTTAGGACCATTTTCAGGCTGTGAAAGGGTTTTCATGAATGTAGAATAGCCAAAAACTAGTGAAAAATAGCCCAAATTTACCAAAATTTCCCCAAATTCTCTGTTAAGCTACCTAATTGGTTCCCAAGCCTCTATAATGGTTATGCATGGTTGTAGATAGTTGAAACTGACAAGACACTAAGGTTTAACACCAGTTTTTGGGTTTTAGGAGCCCCCCCAGGTAGAAATGGGGGTCAAATTTCAGCCAAAATGGTTAAAAATGCCACACAAACTACGTATCCAAATGACACCGCTGGAATCATATAAACCGAAAAGTGGATAATGCAGTCAATTTAATAAAACATCCTTAATGGCTATGAAATGTCATGAAATAGTAAATTGAAGTTGTGGAAATCCATGGGGAACTGCACAGGAGATCAGCCAATTACTTGTACATCGATTGAAATAAACCTTCAATGATTTCCCAGTTCTCGACTTCGAACTTGGTTTGGCGTGTACTCATGTCCCAAGTACTGAGCACATTGCATGGAATGATCTGGATTATATTCGTGTTCTGTTCATCATCTATCTGGGTGTATCTCCATGAACGTCTTGCAGAATCACGGTTAAAACTTTCCAGATACTCCACCATGTAGTTGTTCTTGTCAACCTTTTTTCTAGTCATTCCGATGTACCAATTTCTTCCAAGTGGAGTGTCCCAAACTGCAACACAAGGTTCATTCAGAGGAATATCATCAGACTCTTCTAGGATTTCAACATCTTCCTCAGTATCAACGCTCACATTATTATCATTATCTGTCGTGCAAAAAAGCAGAATGGAGTTTTGATCTGGAAATAAAACTTCTTCGTCTGCATCTTCATCATGGTCACCAGAAAGAAGAATTCCCAAATTTATTTTCATCTCTCTGTCACTCCCTTTCTCCGTCTCAACAACCATTGATTCATGTTCTTCATCGATATGCATGTTGTTAATTATGACCTTCCGGTTGAGTGCAACTTGATCAAAGAAAAACTGTTTTTCATTTGCATCAAACGTCTCCACGTCAACACCCTTTCCCAGAATATTAAAAAGAATGTGATTTTTTGTCTTCCATTGAATCAAGTTTGACCTCTTCGATCCATGGCCCTTCTGAACTTTGCTATTGTACTCTCTCAAGTATTGATCAAGTTTATCTTTCACTCCTTTTATTGTTGTTAGTTTAATGTCTCTTCCAAATTCTCTTTGCCAGTGAGCCAGCAGACACAGAGAAAATTGATGGAGATGCTCTTTCTGTTTTGTAGATCCATAAGTTGGAGCATGATGAACTATGGCCAAAACGCACTCATGTACAGTTGGGAGGTTTTCAAGCAAAGTGAAATCCCAATCATCGTACTGGTACTTTGTTCCACTCATCCTATCTTCTCAACTAAACTGAACTGAACTGAACTGAAAATAAAAGAAAATAATTGTTATTAAACTGCTTGAATATATAACAATGCAATAGTTTCGACACTGCAATGGTTTCAACTATCTACAGCCATTCATAACCATTGTAGAGGCTTGGGAATCAATTAGGTTGCTTAACAGAGGATTTTGGCTAATTTGGGCTATTTTTCACTAGTTTTGGGCTATTTTACATTCATGAAAACCCTTTCACAGCCTGAAAATGGTCCTAAATTAAAGTATTATATCAGATTTAACCATCTATATCCATTCATAGCTTTTGAGGATGTTTTAGGGCCTGCAATGTCGCATGAAACCACTTTTTCACCGAAAAATGATGGATTTTGAGTCAGAATGTTTGATTGTTTAGTGTTATTTATGTATAAATGAACACAAAAAAATACTACTCGCATGAATCCGAAATTTTCACCCATTACGCCCCACCCCTACTGTAACATACTATTCTGTACTTCTGTAAATACCCTCCCGTGTAAATATACCGCCTTGTTGTCTCGTTTATTATCGGCCCTTCAAGGCCACAACAACTACTATGAACTTTTTCACTCAGCTCATAACACCATATCACTTTCTTTGTTTTTACTGCCCCTTGCCCCGTCAGAAGTGACCTGGGGTAATTGCAACTAAGGGATTACTTTACACCCAACCAACACTCACACATTGGCCCATCACAACTGGATGCAAATTTGTTTTATACCCAGGACTAGGGGGGGGGTGTACTTAACTGGTTAATAAAGTTGGGAAATAGAGTAGGAAAACAAAAAACAAAAAAATAGGTAGAAAAGGCGGATTTTGAGATGTGAGATGGCGGGGTAGGAGTGAACACCTTGCCCAAGGATACCCGATGCAGTTTTGTGTCTTACCCTGGACAGATTGTATTTAAACCCTAGACGGGACCCTGACAAAATGGACCTGGGAGCAATGGTAACCAAGAAGTGGAACTCCACACCGAAGCAAAATGGGCGTTGGTGGAGGGTTTTTTTTTTTTATGTATTCCAATGTGGCTCGGCAGTTTCGCATGCGATACATTGAGAAGTGATGCGAAGAAGAAAGAAAGAAAGAAAGAAAAAAGAAAGAAAGAATGAAGGAAAGAAAGAAAGAAAGAAAGAAAAAAGAAAGAAAGAAAAAAGAAAGAAAAAAGAAAGAAAGAATGAAGGAAAGAAAGAAAGAAAGAAAGAAAGAAAGAAAAAAGAAAGAAAGAAAGAAAAAAGAAAGAATGAAGGAAAGAAAGAAAGAATGAAGGAAAGAAAGAAAGAAAGAAAGAAAAAAGAAAGAAAGAAAAAAGAAAGAAAAAAGAAAGAAAGAAGAAAGAAAGAAAGAAAAAAGAAAGAAAGAACGAAAGAAAGAAAGAATGAAATAAAGAGAGGAAGAAAGAAAGAAAGGAAGATGAGGATAAAGTTTCAGTTTTCTGTGTTGCTGCCGTCACCCTGCTCAACTCCTCCGTAATTATTTTTGGCAGTACGGCATACTTATTTCTCCGTGTACGCATCACCTGTTGAGTGTTTACATTCTTTTTCTTTAGTTTCCAAGGTGAAAAACTCTGCCTGCATCCTGAGCACCACTCACGAACTATTCCACTTGTGCTTAAGAATGGGACAAGAATGTCAATAAACGTACTATTTCTTTTCTCTTCACAACGATCTCTCTCTCTCCTCCCCTCTCTCTCTTTCACCCCCGCTCTCCCTCCACCACGATTGCTTCCATGAGGGCTACAACATAGTCATCTTCAAATCTAATGTCAATAAACACTTGTCATAACTACTGATGGGACGATTCCAATATTTTCCCCCGATTCCGATACAATTACCGATTCCGATTCTTTTCAAATTTCTAAATATTTCGTTATAGAGTTTTAAAAATTACTTTTATTTTCGTATTGGAAGAGGCTATTTTGCCGGTCCCGGCAAAAATAATGAGCCCCTCGTTATTCTGCTGGGACCGGCAAAATAACGACCCCTCGTTATTTTGCCGGTCCCGGCAGAATAACGAGGGGCTCATTATTTTGCCGGCTTATGTTTTTTTAACCTAACTGTGATGGCCTAGTGAAAGAAAGGCTAATGAAATAAATAAGGACAAATATTTAATAACAATTTATTCACATCGTCATCATCAGTTGTTATTCTGTCGGTTATATTAATTGTTTTGAATATAAAAGAAATATCTGCTTAACACATTAAAAGTAAAAATTAATTAAATGAACGAAAATATTACAGACAATTAGATTCTTTAGTCGGATTTAGAAGTAATTTGCGTCGGATAAAAAATGTTTTAGTTATTTAAGAAAAAAAAAGTTTTCATTCATTGATATAAAAAATAAATAACTCTTGTTAAAAAATCTGATTATTAAAATAATTAAAGATAAGTCCCTAAAGAAATTAAATCAGATTAATTTCTTTTTCAACAGTATGTATGTTTATATAATTTAACGTTTATAAACAGTCTAAACAGCAATTTTAAAACTGATTTTTCATTATCTTTTAAGATAAATGTTAGGACTATTTCTCATCATTTCACTAAATTAACCATTAAATTGAATGTTTTTCTTGTGATAAAATAACAACAGTAGTAATTGTCAATAATTTAAACTGCTA
>OY744535.1:69475170-69535170 GCA_963556195.1 Sepiola atlantica
AAAAGGGAGGAGAAGGAAGAGTAGATGCCACTGAAGAAATGACGGAGGTTTACACAGACAAAAAAAAAAGGCTTTAATAAACTTTAAATTTATAGTTTATAGGTGATGCTTGTTTTTGTTTAAATGTTGAATTCAAGATTTATTTGATACCGTTTCTCTGTTGGGTAGTTTTATGTCTGCTTCTTTCTCTCTGTGTCTCTCACTGTCTCTCTCTTTTCAACCTTTTGTCTACGTAATATTTTTTTCCATCTTTGGAAATAAGCCAATCAGAACACTTGAAATATGAATTAATCTCGGTGAATCGACAAATAGTCTATTACTAAATTTATTCCCGGTTCTTCATGAGTGATGGTGTTAGTAGATGATTCTTTTATCGGGGGTAGGAGGGTACTCCTCCCACCTTCTCTGAAAATCATTAAGCAAAATTAAAATTTTGATCCGGATAAAGTATTTAATCAATAAAGTCGATTGGAAATATAATTTAAAAAAATAAAACTTGGATTAAAATAATGTTTATATTGAAACAGAATTAAATATGTATCTTGTAGGCAGTAGGACAGGGATGCTGATAGTTTTTTATTGACACTATAAAAACTATTGTCTTAGTAATGTGTACTCTGCCTATTCTTTTTTTATCAACCTATCACATGTTTCTATTTGTGTACTTACAGACAAACTCCGAAAACATCATAACATTTTAATGGTATAATTTTAATGGTATAATTTTAATGGTTCTGAAAGTAAAATTTAATTATTAACGTTTCGTTTGGTCATTAAATTATTAATTGAACCAACATTTTTATCAGTTCATGTTTTATTTAATTCAATTGTATATTTATATTTCATTGTGTATTTTTTTACAACAAATGCTAACTTGAGTTTTTTTTAAAATTCTATAATTGAATCTAAAATATTTCTCAAGTTAAATGTTAAACTTATCCTCTCGTGATTAAACAGAATCTTTTAATTTTTGCACACGTCAACATCCGTCCACTAATTTGAAATAAACACAGCGATTGGTCAAATCTGTCACAAATTACTCTAGGGAGCATACCATGTTCCATTTGAAAGTATAAAGGATTTAACTAACAATTTTTATTTCAAACAAAATTAAAATATGAATTAATAACGGTGCTGCCAAAATAAGTCTCTTACTAAATTTTTTTCCTGGATCTTTATGAGGGAGTGTTAGTACATAATTCTTTATGAGGGATAGTTAGTACATAATTCTTCGTGTGGAGAGGGAACTTTTCCCACCTTTTCGGAAAATCATTAAGCAATACTTATTATTATGATAATGATAATAAGGATAGGTGACTTCTTACACATTCTTTGAAAACATTAATCAAAATGAAAATATTGATCAGAATAATGTATGTCATCAATAAAATCTATTGGAAATAGAATTTAAAAAAAAAAAAAAACATACTCGGATTAAAACCTGATGCTTATATTGAAACAAAATTAAACATTTGTCTCCCGTGTGTGCTCGGCTATAATGCAAAAAAAAAAGAAAAGAGACTAGCTTTACTTTATATATAACATAGCAATTCATCTTTTCGGCGATAACCTGTAAAAGAGATGCTGCAGTTGATTGTCCCAATAGAGCCCTACAGACGGGTTTCAGGAGTTCCGTAAATAGTTTAATTTCGTCGGTTACAGAAGCGCAATAGCTGACTTGGTTTACAACGCTAAAGCAGGATTTGTCGTCAGTAATATTTTTCGGCCCACGAAAGTCTGTGATTGTCTGCGGAAATCTTTTCCGTAGTTTGACACTATCCATTGTGATCACGAAACAAGCAAGGTCCACAGAATCAGCTCCGAATTGGAACTCCAGTTGAGCCATTCCTCCAGGTTTGGGAAAAACATTCCTCCAGGTTACCATCCATGTGTGATTGATAAATTTGATTTTGTTGAGGAAAGTGGAGGCGATTTTGTCGAATAATCATGGAATTTCTATGAAAAGAGTTTCTATTTACTTGTCTCCTCACGAGGGCAGACTTAGACATAAGATCGATTTTTAATGTGGAGAAAATCACAGCTCCCCAAAAAGAGACACTCTGGATTGTGACAAAAATTTTAAAAAATGCCTCAGTATAGAAGGATTTCTACTTCAGTGACTTAGGCTAGAACAGATGCTACACTTTGATCCCAGCCCGAAGGTAAAGTGACACAATACCGCAGGACTGTTTCCCTGCAGACTACAACATAGTAGACTTCAATTCGAATGTCAACAAATACTTGTCGAGCCTCTTAATTAAACAAATTTTGTTCATTCTATTAACGTGGGGAAAATCCATCTCCCCAAAAGGGGGCACTCTGGATTGAAACAAAAATACCGGTATTCCTAGCAGAATGAAACTTTTAGTTTCTTACTAAATTTGTTCTTGGCTCTTTAATAATTTGCAATTCATATTTCAAGCCAGATTAAAATATGAATTAATAATGGTGCTACAAAAAATATGTCCCTTACTAAATTTATTCCCTGCCCTTTATGAGGGATAGTGTTAGTACATAATTATTCGATGGTGGGGGACTCATCTCACGCTCTCTGAACATCAATAAGCAAAATGTAAATTTTGATCCGGATAAAGTAATCAATAAAATCTATTAGAAATACAAATTAAAAAAATCATTGTTGTTGGGTAATTTTATGTGCACTTACTTCTTTCTCTTTCCCTCACTATATCTCTTTTCAAATGTTCAAATCTCTTTTCAAACTTTCAAATCTCTTTTCAAATCTTTTTTCAAACTTTCAAACCTCTTTTCAAATTTTCTAATCTCTTTTCAAACTTTCAAATCTCTTTTCAAACTTTCAAATCTCTTTTCAAATTTTCTAATCTCTTTTCAAACTTTCAAATCTCTTTTCAAACTTTCAAATCTCTTTTCAAACTTTTAAATCTCTTTTCAAATTTTCAAATCTCTTTTCAAATTTTCAAATCTCTTTTCAAACTTTCAAATCTCTTTTAAAATGTTTGTCTACTCTCTACTTTTTCTTTCCTCTTTGGAACAAACGCAGCAATGTGTCAAATCTTTATTAGCCAACCAAAACACTTGCAATATGAATTAATACCGGTCAATTGACAAAAAATGTTTGCTACTAGATTTGTTCCTTGTTCTTCATGAGTGATTGTGTGGGTACATATTTATTCAGCGGATGTGGAGTTGGGGTTACTGCTCCTGCCTTCTCTGAAAATCACTAAACAAAATGAAAGTTTTGATCCGGACAAAGTATGTCATCAATAAAATCTATTGAAAATACAACTAAAAAAAATAAAACATTCTCGGGTTGAAACCAGATGTTTATATCGAAACAGAATTAAATATTTATTTTATATGCACTAGGCTATAATGAACATAAAAGACAAAAATAGACTGGTTTTACTTTATATATAAGATATATATTAAAGCACATGAAAAATACAACAACTTATAATTCGAAATTATAAAACTTTAAAATTTTACTTTAGATAGTAATACCTAGTTTCGCCATGTGGTCTCTGATACGCAATTCACATTAAATAAAATTTAACCATAATCGTACAGGCCCACTTTTTAAAAAAATATTTTTATAGGGTCAGAAAGAGAGTGGGTGTTCATTCCAACTTTAAAAAATATTTTTATAGGGTCAGAAAGGGTGTGGGTGTTCATTCCAACTTGAAAAAAATATTTTTATAGGCTCAGAAAGAGAGTGGGTGTTCATTCCAACTTTAAAAAATATTTTTATAGGGTCAGAAAGGGTGTGGGTGTTCATTCCAACTTTAAAAAATGTATTTTTATAGGGTCAGAAAGGGTGTGGGTGTTCATTCCAACTTTAAAAAATTATTTTTATAGGGTCAGAAAGGGTGTGGGTGTTCATTCCAACTTTAAAAAAATTATTTTTATAGGGTCAGAAAGGGAGTGGGTGTTTATTCCAACTTTAAAAAATATTTTTATAGGGTCAGAAAGAGAGTGGGTGTTCATTCCAACTTTAAAAAATATTTTTATAGGTTCAGAAAGGGTGTGGGTGTTCATTCCAACTTTAAAAAAAATATTTTTATAGGGTCAGAAAGAGAGTGGGTGTTCATTCCAACTTTAAAAAATTATTTTTATAGGGTCAGAAAGGGAGTGGAGTGGGGAGCAAGGTATTTATTCCAATTCTTTCGTCCCATTTATTTTTTATAAAGTACCGAATTAAAATAACATAAAATGCAGCCTACATGATGATGATGATGATGATGATGATGATGATGATGATGATGATGATGATGATGATGATGATGATGATGATGATGATGATGATGATGATGATGATGATGATGATGATGATGATGATGATGATGATGATGATGATGATGATGATGATGATGATGATGATGATGATGATGATGATGATGATGATGATGATGATGATGATGATGATGATGATGATGATGATGATGATGATGATGATGATGATGATGATGATGATGATGATGATGATGATGATGATGATGATGATGATGATGATGATGATGATGATGATGATGATGATGATGATGATGATGATGATGATGATGATGATGATGATGATGATGATGATGATGATGATGATGATGATGATGATGATGATGATGATGATGATGATGACGATGACGATGACGATGGAGGGGAAAGTGAATACAAAAAGAGATTAAACTACTGAGAAGATTTGAAGTAAGTGATTTTCATTTAGAAAACGTGTTTTAATAAAGTGGACTAAGAAAAAAAAATGATTCTTTCTAAAAAGAATTATCATTGTCAGTTAAAAATTCTTTAAATAAATAAAACGAATGTGTTTCTTAAATTATATATTTTTTAAATTGTAGCAATTTAATTTTTTTTTAAAACAAAAAATATTCTGTTTTCTTACTGTAGAAAGAATTGGCAGCTAAATATTTTTCAAATCAATAAAACAAATGTCACTTTTTGAAAAGTCTTTATTTAAAATTGTACTTTTTTAGTTGATGTGATGATATAATTTGATTTAAAAAAAATGGTAAAATCGGGATTTTTTTTTACCTTAGTGACATTAGATTAATCACCGATCACTATCTTTGCTAATAAGAAGATATAATTTTTTTAAATATATGTGAAAGGTGATAACGTACGTACAAACATGAAGTGGATTAGCATATTATTATTATATAGACGAGTTGAATAATTGTCAACACCAAGTTTTCTTCTGCACGTCAGTTGAAAAAAAAAGAAGTTTTTTTTTGTTTTTCTTTTCAATTGCAATAAAAAACAACACTGATTAAGTCAGTGAGCTTTCCCCTCCCCCTCTCTCTCTGGCAACTGGTTCAATATAAAAGAAAAAAAAAGAAAAGAAAAGATAGAAAACAGTGGGATGCAGAGGTCTGGTGATGCCGTGGCCAAAGACTTAAGTATAAATCTTAGTGCTAGAAAATATTATGAGAAAGGAGATGATTGGATGCCTTCCTCCTTCTTGCGATGCCCGGGGCCACAGCCCCGTCGCCCTAACCCACTCTGCAGGTCACTGACAAAAAGAAAACAAGAAAGAAAAAAAAAGCTTTCTGTTAAACCTAATTTCAGTGTTGTTTTTAAAACAACTACAAATAAGAATGAAAACAATTTTTTTTCTTCCCCAACCTCCACACTAATCTGATGACCCCAATGAAATGAAGATTACAATATATATTTTCTTAACATAACCAGGTCATGGTCACACTCTAGTTCGATGGGGTAAGTTTTGTGAGTATATCTTGTGTAGTTTCTGACTTTTATACACACACACACGCAGCAATTCACTTTACTTTCTGTCTCTTTCTCTGTACCAAATATCAAACGGAACTAGTTTCTTTCCTAGAAGATCCGATCTATGAAACAACACTTGTGCACTTGAGTAAACAGCCGAATTTATCATCATTTCATCTTTTGGTCAAAATGTACGCTGGTCAAAACGTCCGCCTACGCAATCACTGATACTCAAAGCGACCCCTCCTTCTCTCCAATTACTTGGCACAGGATCTTCGTCCATTTTAACCGGATCAAAGTTAGTATCTGTCCTGTTAGGTCTCAGGAAACCATCTTCTCAAGCTTTTTTGTTGAGGGGGGGGGGGAATCGCTCCAGACAAGGCATGAAGCCACTTGATGTAAGGAGCTAACAAGAACTTATTGCAAAGGCAGGAGATATCTATTGACCTTAGTCTTCAAAATACCAAGATTATAGGTAGGAGGAAAACAGTCAGCAGGAAGAGAGTTCCACAAGTCTGCGGTTCTTGGAAAGAAGCTACTGGAATAGGAAGCTGTATTACAATGAGGTATCAACACAGCGAATTGGTGGAGACCACTAGACCAACAAGTCAATTGAGCTGGAACAAAAGAAGCAAGGAATAGATCACATAATTCTGAAGAACACATGCTATAATAGTATTTATAGAAAAGACTGAGACTAGCAACATCACGTCTGTGAGAGAGAGGGCGCAGAGAAGAAAAAAAAGGTAAGGCCAATCAAATTACAGATACGTTTCTGCACCTTATCAAGAACCCTCAAATGAGATAGAGATTCACCAGCCCAAATATGACGACAGTACTCCATACATTGTCTGATTGTAAATTTATAGAGATAGAGAAAAGCCTCAGGTGTGAGAAAGTGTTTAGAGCAATAGAGACAACTGACTTTTCGAGAAGCAGAAAGAGCAGTGGATCTAATGTATGAACTCCAAGAAAGATTTGATGAAGGAAAAAGACCAAGAAGTTTTAAAGTTGATTTCTTCTTTTCGAAGGGCGTTCGGTTTATTGCTGAGTTATCAACCTCACCGACGATGGCAAAATTTGTACCCCTCCAGTGCCCCCTTTTTGTGGGGAGGGGGAGCTGAATTCACTATTATAAACTAGCCTTGTGTGTAACTTTGCCGCAGTAGAAGGCATGTAAGCCACTTCCTCCAATGGCGCGGGGGGGGGGGGAAGAAACTGGTCTATTTTTTTGTAGTGTTGACATCAGCAAAAGGCCGTAGTGTTACGCAACCCATAAACAACTTGGCTTTAGTCCTAATTTTTCCCCACGTATTAGGATTTAATAAGTACGACGCACCAAAATAGTTTCAAGTGAAAATGAACAGTTGAGCCGAGTTATCTCCCTTGCATCGGATGACGTCATATCTCGATCGACATTTGTTTTTGCCAAATAATCTTTCTCTCTTTCTTCATTTTGCCATCTATTTTATAAAAGGGGTTGTGTGTATGTGTGTTTTACTATTTACTTATCAAGGCCCGGGAGCCACCCAAGGATAAAAGTTAAAGAGATCCTCAGTTGGACGATGAACGCCTCCACGAGAGTATTGGAATCAAATGGGTGGGATGGCCAGAAGATTAATGAAGGCGAATGTGTTATTCAAGAGAACAACTCAACAAGTATTTGAAGATGACCATGTTGCAGTTGGTTGGGAAGCAGCCTAATGGTATTTTGGCCACTTGTGCACTTAAGTAAACAGCAGAATTTATTTGTTTTTAATTTTGATTTTGAAGAGTTACATTCAAAACATCGGCGATAATCCACATTCAAGACAGCGGCAGACAATCCACAGACAGGAGCACCAACACGCAATTTATGTGAAAATGGATCTTAATAACCTAAGGGTTGGGTATCTTTTACAATAGCCCTCAAACTCGCGAGTCGGGTTCAAAAAAAGAAGTAGAACGTGGTCAAAAAAATGAATATGCAACAAATAAATGCGACGTACGTCGAGACTGGAGATTTTTCTAGTTAGCTATTCCATTTGTTTGTATTTTGATGTAGGATAAATGGGTTTTTATTAGACATGAACCTTTTTTTTTCTGAGCACGGATTTTTACTGCCAAAACATGGCGTCGACGGTCTTGTTTTGCCAGCCTCGTTTTGGGGTCTCGTTGTCAAAGGTTACGGTGTGTGCGTGTGTGTGTGTGTGTGTGTTTTTTTTATTATTACCGGGACTCATAATCAAAGCGGCGTTTTTTTTTTGGGGGGGGGGGGTTGCATTTTTGAAATTTAATTTTATGAAACGAACATTTTGGTCACTTTTCGTTACGTCATTTCTTTGGGAGTGGGGTGGGGGGACATAACCCTAACCCTAACCCTAAACTCTAACCCAAAGGCATGGACGACAGACTATAAATAAAAAGAAAATGATTTTATTCCTTTTGCTTAAAATGTAGTTTTGTTTTGTTCTTTTGCTTGGCTGGAAAATGAAAAATTGCCCTTTGAATATGAGTCCCAGTAAAAAAACAACCCCGAAAGAAGTCAACCAAAATGAGGCTGCAAAATCTGGAAGAAGCATATAAGCTACGAATGCTAACTAGTCACATGAAAGTTGCAATTGAAAAAAAAAAGACAAAAACATAAAAAGAACACAATCACATCAAACCAATGGAACGGAAACTGAAAGAAATGTTATACCCCCCCCCCATAGGTAGTGAAGGGTCACGGAAGATGGAAAGACGGAGAAGCATTAACCAGACATCCACTGGAAATGGTACGGATAGAACTGGGCACTTGGGGAGGCTTATTGCCACTCAAATCCCAGAGAAGACCAATGGTTCTTACCAGCGAGAAATCAATCGTAAGCGGCTGTTGCGATACCGCAAGGTTATTTGCGGTGCTTATCGAAAAGAGATGGAGAATACTGGAAATCTGGGGAGGCTTGTTGTCACTCAGACTCAAGGGAACACCAATGGTTGTTTTCGATGAGCAATCACTGACGATGACCTGTGTGATAACTCCTAGTGAATAATAATAATAATAATAATAATAATAATAATAATAATAATAATAATAATAATAATAATAATGATAATAATAATAATAACAAGAAGAAGAAGAAGAAGAGGAAGAAGAAGAGGAAGAAGAAGAGAGAGAATGACAGAGTGAGAGAGATGGAGAGAGTGAAATAATAATAATAATAATAATAATAATAATAATAATAATAATAATAATAATAAGAAGAAGAAGAAGAAGAAGAAGAGAGAGAATGTCAGAGTGAGAGAGGGGGGAGGGGAAATGTTACATACACTTTAAAACTCTTCTATTTTGTTATTCACGCCCCGGGCAACGCCGGGTGTTCCTGCTATTTGACCTTCAAAATTGCTTCACGCACGCAAGTTCCATTTGTTTTTTTTTTGTTTTTTTTGCTGCTTTGGGCGGAGACGCAACGTCACAAGACGAAAATAATTCATTTTTACCTACTCCCTATTCCCCCCCCCCCACACACCCCATCCTTTCCGCGCTGCTGAATGTTAAACATTACGAACCCCACATCCCCGTCCGCCATCGGTGCACCCACCGCGTGGGGTTGTCAACACGTGCCTCAAGAAATTCCACTAGGAGTAAAGAAAATTCCATCACGCAGCCGCGATCAGATTATTTCTAAGGCTTTTTTTGTTCTTTCTTTTTATCGCTTGTCTCAAACGCGAGAAGCGCAAATACAAAGAGTGGAAAAAGCCGGTAGAATTTTGGCGCGGTAAAAAAACAAACAGTTTTTGGGTTTCTCAATAGAAGCAACTATGGAAAATTAAGCTTAGGGGAATAGTCTTGTTCGAGTCCGTAGGGTGTTGCCCGATATATCTATATATCTATATACAGGGTGGGCCAAAATAAGGGTCCTATCTTAAAATTTGAATAACTTGAATTTGAATAACTTCCACAAAATAAAAGTTAAACTCACCAAACTTTATGTGTGTGTAGACTGACCCTTCCGAGATTTTTTGAAATAAACAAAACAAATTTTAGCCGAAAAACACTTCTTAAAACTTACAAAAACTAAAGTATTGTTTTTTACACTGTTTTGAGTTTTTTAAGCAAAAATAATGTTTTCTAAATGAGGGTACGTTCCTTAGAGCTAATACGGCTCATGCTTGCTTCGGAAGGGGTCCTTTACTTATTCTAAAAAAATTTTTTTTAAAAATCAATAAATAAAAAAGTTATGAATTTTTAAAAATAGGACCCTTATTTTTGCCCACCCTGTATAAACTAGCGGTAACCACAGGAGTAAATTGACTGTAAAAGACCAGCAAGACTCTTTTCGTCCAAAATGCTAAACATTTATCAACAATATAGAAAATATTCGTGAATCGAACTGAGGGAAATATTTAAATAAAAGCAATAATCGAATAACAACATGCACAAAAAGCGAATCGTTAATTAATGAGAGTTCGTTTTGCAATGCAATATGCAAATGAGTTACCTTCGGATGTCGATCGCATAGACATGCTTGGGTATATTAGAAAGTTGTTTATCTTCTACTGTTAATAGGAAGTTGACCCTTTAATCTCACTGTCAGTGCAACAAAATAGCTCAACTTTATAACTATGCAGATGTCAATGTCTGCGCGTATGCCCCTTAAAGAAAAGTTAAAGCATCTACATAAAACGTAAAAGTGTATTCGTATGTAAAATTTTCCGAGGAAGACAATGGAAGTGGTTCTGAACCTCTAAGTGTCCCTTAAAGGAGCCATGGGGTCAGAACCCGCATTAAAACTTCAAATATATCCTATTTTGACGAAATTTAAGTAATAGGTATAACATTTTCCTAGGAAAACGATGGAAGTGGTCCTGAATATCTAACCCCCCCCCGCCTATCTATGGGGGAAGGCTTTACCCATCACACACACATGCACAACTTAAAACTTCAAGTTAATGATCAAACGATACCTTAATTAAATTCAACCTTCAAAATCCGGGCATTTATAATGACAGCTAACAGAACGAAAAAGGGGTACCTCCTCCACCCCAAAAAAAACACACACACAAAAAGGCAACAAATAAATGATACGAAAGACAAGATAAGTTACTCTTCTACGAACCTGGATAAGTTTATTTGCATTTTAACTTATTTTAAAGCGTTTTTTTTGTTGTTCAAAACAAACCTGGTATCCACCTGTCCAGTTAGAACAACAAAAAAATATCGCTCAAAAAACGAAAACTAAGCAAAATACGGTAGAACATTACATTTTCCAACGATTGGTGACATTTATTGGATGTGTTTCTAACACTATTTTGTTTACTTTTCGATTTTTCACCGATTATCAAGGATCCCCATTTTTTCCGTTCTAACTGAACAGGTGGACACCAGGTTTGTTTTGAACAAAAAAAACCGCTTTAAAATAAGTTAAAACACAAATAAACTTATCCAGGTTCGTAGAAGAGTAACTTATCTTGCCTTTGGTAACATTTATTTGTTGCCTATTTGTTTTTTGTTTTGTTTTACCCCTTTTTCGTTCTACAAGAGCAGCAGCAGCAGCAACAACAAAAACAACAACAACAAAAAAAAAAAAAAAAGAAAAAAAAAAGGGGGATTTAGACTCGGCTGATACCACACAAAATAATTGTGAAGAAAATTCTATCACGCACCCGCGATCAGATTATTGAAGGCTTTTTTTCTTTTTATCGTTTTTCTCAAATGCGAGAAGCGCCAAAATTCTACCGGCTTTTTCCACTCTTTGTGAGTGGAAAAAGCCGGTAGAATTTTGGCGCGGTAAAAAAACAAAACCGGTTTTTGTTTTTGGGTTTCTCAGGAGAAGCAACTATGGAAAATTAAGCAGCCGTGGTCGCTTCAGGGGGAAATTAGGGAGTCATGGGGTCAAAACCCTTCTGGAAACTTCAAATATATCCTATTTTCATGATATTTAAATAATGTGTATAAAAAATTTCCTAGAAAAACGATGGAAGTTGTCCCAAATCTCTAAATGACCCCCACCCCCGATCTATAAGGGAAGCACCCACCACACACACACTTTTAAACTTCAAGTCAATTACCAAACGATACGATAATTTTACCATCAAAATCTTATTTAAACATCAACAACAACAACAACAATAATAATAATAATAACAATAATAATAACAATAATAATAATAATAATAATAACAATAATAATAACAATAATAATAATAATAATAATAACAACAATAATAATAATAATAACAATAACAACAACAATAATAATAATAATAATAATAATAATAATAATAATAACAATAACAATAATCAGAATAATAATAATAATAATAACAATAATAATAACAATAATAATAATAATAATAATAATAATAATAACAATAACAATAACAATAATAATAATAATAATAATAATAATAATAACAACAATAACAATAATAATAATAATAATAATAATAATAATAATAATAATAATAACAATAATAATAATAATAATAATAATAATAACAATAATAATAATAACGACAATACTAAGAAAGTCAATACAATAACAGTAGTTGTAGGAGCACTAGGAACAGTACCGAAAAAAAAAACTCAAAAAAAGACGGGGAGAAATTGAATTCAAGGGGAAGACTGAAACCATACAACGAACAGCAATGATAAAAAAGCTGAAATCTTAAAGAAAATCCTCGAATGCGGCAACCAACCCACATAAACGACGAACACTAACCAGCCACATGGAAACCAAAAACGAAAAAAAAATCTTATAAATTGTGGCCCCCCCCCCCTCCCCTCGGCTGATACCACACAAAATAGTCGTGAAGGGTCAAGGAGGATGGGAAGACCGAGGAGGGAGAGCACTAACCAGACCTCCACTGGAAAAGGGTACTTGGAACTTGTGGAGGCTTATTGCCACCTAAATCCCAGAGAAGACCAATTGTTGTTGCCAACGAGAAATTAATGGTAAGCGGCTGCTGTGATAATGCAAAGTCATTTGCAATAGTTATCGAAAGAAGATGAGAGTACTGGAAATCTGGGGAGACTTGTTGTCACCCAGACTCCAGGGAACACCACCTGTTATCATTTATGATGACCTGTGTGAGAACTCCTAGTGAGTACAATAATTTGACACCCCCCCCCCCCCACACACACACACGGTATTGTTTTGCGGCTTTGGGCGGAGATGACGTCACGAGATGAAAATAATTCTTTTTCACCTACTTTTTCTCGCTCCCCTGCCTCCTTGTGCCCCTTTGTTTTTTTTATCGTTGCTAATCATTATGCAACTCGCCCCCGTGTCACGGTTAGGGTTGTCAACACGTGACCTCTTCTGCTATTCATTTAACGTCAATTTTCCCTTGTTCATGGGTCAGGTGTTTTTTTTTTTTTTTAAATATTCATTTATATTTCGCAAACTCACTATCCAGTCGTCACGGTTCAGCGAAACAGTCGAAGGTAATAAATAAAAAAAAATGAAGGAATAAAAAAAAAATTAGAGTAGTTCATTATAAACGAAAAGAAATATCAGCAGCAGATATACTAACATTATTTAACCCGTATATATATATATATATATATATATATATATATATATATATATATATATATATATATATATATATATATATATAATGTGTGCGTATTTAGGCAGCATTTTCTCATTTATGCAAACATTGTTAAAAATAACAGAATTCGTCTGTTTAATTATACCTTTTTTATTTTTAAAATTTTTATATATATTTATATATGTATATGGGACATGAAAAAGGAAAAACCAAAAAGGAAGTTTTTATGTGTTCATCAACGTTTCGTCTTTATTTGTAAGACTTCTTCAGGATGATAATATAAAGTAAAATGTCATGCAAGTACGTGGACATATAGGGTTGACATGGTGGGTTGAAGGGAGGAAATAGTAGCCACTACTGGAAAACAGTAGGGACCGACGTCCGGACCTGGTGAAGTCAGTTGCGAGGAATGAAAATAAATGTTGAAGAAACTGAGTGAAAAAAGTGGAAGGAGGGTGAGCAGGGATACTGTGGATGGTTGTAAGTGAAAAAGTGGAGGGTTGGGGTTAGCGGGAATAATGTGGATGGCAGTGAGTGAAGGAGTGGAGGGGTGGGGAAAGAGGAGGGTGGAATGTTTGACCAGGAAGGTTAGGGGTCATGGTGAATGAAGATGTGTGTGTGTGTGGGGGGGTGTATGCAGAGGAATGGAAGATGGGTAGAAAAGGCTCTGTGATTTTGGTGGATAGGTAAGCGTCACGGTTTTAGAGAGGATTTGAAAAAATGAGGGGATTTAAGAGTGGGAGGTGTGGAAGGGTGAGAGTGCGAGAGAAGGGATTGAAATGGAAATGGGTGAGGGGGAGAGGGGAGATTTGTTGTGATAGGTATGAAATATTTGAAATATTTTGAAAAGTGAGAATGTTTGACCGGCTTGATATGTTAAGAAAGTGAGGGAAAGAGTAAGTTAGAAAAGTTAAGATTCGTGGAGAACGAAGATGTCTGTGTGTGTGGGGCGTGTATGCGGAGATAAGTGGGTGAGTGTCATTGAGATCTGAGAGAAAAAAAAATGGATGTCATCTATGAATTGGGATGAGTATTTGTTCAGTAAGGATGATTTTACTGATTAGAGGAGATAGGTTATAGAAGCCATTTCGTTGGTTGATGGTGTTGGAGGCAGTGATGAGTGCAGTTTCCAGTAGTCTTAGGTAATTGATCACATCTTAAGAATCTTTAAAACATCGACGTACATTTTTTTCTCACTGCCAACAAAATCAAGAAGAAAAAAAGGAAAAAGTCTTGCTTGAAAAAAAATAAATGACTAAAAATGATTTTATTCATTTTAAATTGCATCATGTTTTGGTTTTCAAATTTTAATATATATATATAGTCTCGGAAGTTTCTCAACCATTAAAACTATATTAAAAAAAACAAAAAAAACTAAAACTTATAGTCCCAAGTCTTTCAGTGGAAAATCACTCATGTAAGTCAATTTATTTTTTACAGTTATTATATTAGTTTGTTTCTAACACTATTTTAAGGGATCATCAGTTGTTTACCATGAAAAACTGTTTCGGGAATATATATATATATATATATATATATATATATATATATATAGAGAGAGAGAGAGAGAGAGAGAGAGAGAGAGAGAAAGAGAGAGGGATGGGAGCGATATAGTGAGAAAAAAGTTAGAAAATAAAAAAAAACAATTTTTATATTTAACTGAATTTGAAAATTAACTTTTTTCTTTATTCAAACAATCTAACCGTCGTTGTCTTTTTGTCTAGGAACAAAGTGTAGTATCTGTTCTCATGCTGCACTTAGTCTTTTCTGTCCTCGGTCAATGAAGGAGAAGTACTTCTAGATTGAGGCAATTTACATTTTTGTTCCAATCCGGTGCGCCCTTTTTGATGAGCTGGATTTTCCCCACTTTAAAAACCAACCGTGTATCTAACTCTGCTCTCGTGGGGAGGGGAGGGGAGGGGTTCAAGTAAATAGGAACAATCTAATTTGAGCTGAATGGATGACCCAGCGGGTCATATTGTATTTTTTTAGTATGAAATATAGATTTAAATCAGTCGCGCTTACACTCAAGCATTGTAAACCCATTAGATGGAAAAACAGTTCCTCCCCTTAAAAAAAAACAAAAAAACATTGAGCGTCGAGAAGAAGCCCGCAGAATAATGAGTGTAGAGAAAAACGTTCTGAAAAGGAACAAGTGAAAAAGACTAGGAAAGGACAGTGAGAATATGCGTATCTGTCATTGTCACCGACATGTTACGATTTTATAGTTAGGCAGTGGTTCTCAACCAGGGGGGAATTCCTCCCCTGGGATGGGTTTCAGGGGGAGGGGGGATTGGCCCTACAGATTAGCAGACCTAAACTGTATCCAGGGCTACAAAAACTCAGTGTGCATCACCCATCGCTACTGTGCATCGCCCATCGTTACTGTGCATCGCCCATCGCTACTGAAAGGTGACGTTGGATTTTCTCTCCGCTAGCGTTTGTATTAAATACTGTTATGTTAGTATTAATTATTATTGTGAGTATAAACGTATATTTTGAGTCGGACATTTTTTTGAAAGGGGGGAAATATCATTTTGATACATAATGAAAGGGTTTACGGGCTAAAAAAAGGGTTGAAAACCACTGTCTTAGCTGTAAGTTTTTAGCGCTCCCCCCCTCCCTTCATGTCCAGGCATATCTTTACAGTATACGGGATTGCCATTTTGTGTTGTGTTATCATGGATAACAAGGATTTTTGAAGAAAGAGAAAAGGACGAGAGTAAAGAAACAGTTGGATTTACATACAAACACATTTCTCTCATATAAACATAAGATAGACATAAGTACTAAAGAAGGAATACATTAAGATCCCAATTACAATGAGAAAGAACATATGCTGCCAGGGCTGGAAGAAAGAGGAAAAGAACAATAGTGAAGAAGCAGTTGGATTTACATAAGATAGATATAAGTACTAAAGAAAGAAATACATTAAGATCCCAATTACAGTGAGAAAGAATACATGTTGCCAGGGTCGGAAGAAAGAGAAAAGGGCAAGAGTAAAGAAACAGTTGAATTTACATACAAACACATTTCTCATATATAAACATAAGATAGACATAAGTACTTAAGAAGGAATACATTAAGATCCCAATTACAATGAGAAAGAACATATGTTGCCAGGGTCGGAAGAAAGCGAAAAGGACTAAAGTAAAGAAACAGTTGGATTTACATGGAAACACATTTCTCTCATATAAACATAAGATAGACATAAGTACTAAATACATTAAGATCCCAATTACAATGAGAAAGAACATATGCTGTCAGGACCGGAAGAAAGAGGAAAAGAAAAATAGTGAAGAAGCAGTTGGATTTACATAAGATAGATATAAGTACTAAAGAAGGAATACTGAAAGTTATTATTGTTAGTATGAAGGCACATTTTGATTTTCAGACATTTTTTGAAGGGGAGGGGGTATCATTCTGATACATGATGAAAGGGTTCACGGGAGAACCACTGCCGTAGATCAATGTTTGTACTCCCATAGTGTTCCTCATCTCTCGGCTGACAATAATTCTGTCTCATTAACCATCATTCATGAGTGGCTTTTGGCCTTGATAACTGCTCACCCAAAAGTAAAATAAAAAAATTCTCAGCAAATCCTCGTTTAATTAAAAGATTTAAAGTTTTGGAAGATTTTTTTACATCCAATCATTTCATAAATAGATATTAAAATGACATCGACGTAACAACAATTATCATTATATTCGGTTTAACGTCTGTTTTACATGCTGGCATGTGTTGGACGGCTTTTAGAAATTGACTTCCAAACTAACCTATTTCTGGCCAATTTAAACTATATAACCTGAAACGTGGCAGATTTTCTTTGGAAGGCATTTTCTTAATTAAGGCAAGATTTTTATCGGCTAGATGTCCTTCCTGACGCCAACCCTGTGACGTGATGGGGACCAGTGTCTTTATCGAGACACAATCTCTACGTGATTGCCGACCAAGGCTAAAAAGCGCTTCACCTGTTCTTAGTTGTAGTTTTATAACAATTTAGTCCAATTAATAATTTAATGACCAAACAATTAATAAGTTAATGACCAAACAATTAATAAGTTAATGACAAAACAATTAATAAGTTAATGACAAAACAATTAATAAGTTAATTACCAAACAATTAATAAGTTAATAACCAAACAATTAATAAGTTAATTACCAAGCAATTAATAAGTTAATTACCAAGCAATTAATAAGTTAATTACCAAACAATTAATAATTTAATGACAAAACAATAAGTTAATGACCAAACAATTAATAAGTTAATTACCAAACAATTAATAAGTTAATGACCAAACAATTAATAAGTTAATTACCAAACAATTAATAAGTTAATTACCAAACAATTAATAAGTTAATTACCAAACAATTAATAAGTTAATTACCAAGCAATTAATAAGTTAATGACAAAACAATTAATAATTTAATGACAAAACAATTAATAAGTTAATTACCAAACAATTAATAAGTTAATGACCAAACAATTAATAAGTTAATTACCAAACAATTAATAAGTTAATTACCAAACAATTAATAAGTTAATTACCAAGCAATTAATAAGTTAATTACCAAGCAATTAATAAGTTAATTACCAAACAATTAATAATTTAATGACAAAACAATTAATAAGTTAATGACCAAACAATTAATAAGTTAATTACCAAACAATTAATAAGTTAATGACCAAACAATTAATAAGTTAATTACCAAACAATTAATAAGTTAATTACCAAACAATTAATAAGTTAATGACCAAACAATTAATAAGTTAATTACCAAACAATTAATAATTTAATGACCAAACAATTAATAAGTTAATGACCAAACAATTAATAATTTAATGACAAAACAATTAATAAGTTAATGACCAAACAATTAATAAGTTAATTACCAAACAATTAATAAGTTAATTACCAAACAATTAATAAGTTAATTACCAAACAATTAATAAGTTAATGACCAAACAATTAATAAGTTAATGACAAAACAATTAATAAGTTAATGACCAAACAATTAATAAGTTAATTACCAAACAATTAATAATTTAATGACCAAACAATTAATAAGTTAATGACCAAACAATTAATAAGTTAATGACCAAACAATTAATAATTTAATGACCAAACAATTAATAAATTAATTACCAAACAATTAATAAGTTAATGACAAAACAATTAATAAGTTAATGACCAAACAATTAATAAGTTAATTACCAAACAATTAATAATTTAATGACCAAACAATTAATAAGTTAATTACCAAACAATTAATAAGTTAATGACCAAACAATTAATAAGTTAATTACCAAACAATTAATAAGTTAATGACCAAACAATTAATAAGTTAATGACCAAACAATTAATAATTTAATGACCAAACAATTAATAAGTTAATGACCAAACAATTAATAAGTTAATTACCAAACAATTAATAATTTAATGACCAAACAATTAATAATTTAATGACCAAACAATTAATAAGTTAATGACCAAACAATTAATAAGTTAATGACCAAACAATTAATAAGTTAATGACCAAACAATTAATAAGTTAATGACCAAACAATTAATAATTTAATGACCAAACAATTAATAAGTTAATGACCAAACAATTAATAATTTAATGACCAAACAATTAATAAGTTAATGACCAAACAATTAATAAGTTAATTACCAAACAATTAATAATTTAATGACCAAACAATTAATAAGTTAATTACCAAACAATTAATAATTTAATGACCAAACAATTAATAAGTTAATTACAAAACAATTAATAAGTTAATTACCAAACAATTAATAATTTAATGACCAAACAATTAATAAGTTAATTACCAAACAATTAATAAGTTAATGACCAAACAATTAATAATTTAATGACCAAACAATTAATAAGTTAATGACCAAACAATTAATAAGTCAATTACCAAACAATTAATAAGTTAATGACCAAACAATTAATAATTTAATGACCAAACAATTAATAAGTTAATTACCAAACAATTAATAATTTAATGACCAAACAATTAATAAGTTAATGACCAAACAATTAATAAGTTAATGACCAAACAATTAATAAGTTAATGACCAAACAATTAATAAGTTAATTACCAAACAATTAATAAGTTAATGACCAAACAATTAATAAGTTAATGACCAAACAATTAATAAGTTAATGACCAAACAATTAATAAGTTAATTACCAAACAATTAATAAGTAAATGACCAAACAATTAATAAGTTAATGACCAAACAATTAATAAGTTAATGACCAAACAATTAATAAGTTAATGACCAAACAATTAATAATTTAATGACCAAACAATTAATAAGTTAATTACCAAACAATTAATAATTTAATGACCAAACAATTAATAAGTTAATTACCAAACAATTAATAAGTTAATGACCAAACAATTAATAATTTAATGACCAAACAATTAATAAGTTAATGACCAAACAATTAATAAGTTAATTACCAAACAATTAATAATTTAATGACCAAACAATTAATAAGTTAATTACCAAACAATTAATAAGTTAATGACCAAACAATTAATAATTTAATGACCAAACAATTAATAAGTTAATGACCAAACAATTAATAAGTTAATGACCAAACAATTAATAAGTTAATTACCAAGCAATTAATAAGTTAATTACCAAGCAATTAATAAGTTAATTACCAAGCAATTAATAAGTTAATTACCAAGCAATTAATAAGTTAATTACCAAGCAATTAATAAGTTAATTACCAAACAATTAATAAGTTAATTACCAAACAATTAATAAGTTAATTACCAAACAATTAATAAGTTAATTACCAAACAATTAATAAGTTAATGACCAAACAATTAATAAGTTAATGACCAAACAATTAATAAGTAAATGACCAAACAATTAATAAGTTAATGACCAAACAATTAATAAGTTAATGACCAAACAATTAATAAGTTAATTACCAAACAATTAATAAGTTAATTACCAAACAATTAATAAGTTAATGACCAAACAATTAATAAGTTAATTACCAAACAATTAATAAGTTAATGACCAAACAATTAATAAGTTAATGACCAAACAATTAATAATTTAATGACCAAACAATTAATAAGTTAATGACCAAACAATTAATAATTTAATGACCAAACAATTAATAAGTTAATGACCAAACAATTAATAAGTTAATGACTAAACAATTAATAATTTAATGACCAAACAATTAATAAGTGAATGACCAAACAATTAATAAGTTAATTACCAAACAATTAATAATTTAATGACCAAACAATTAATAAGTTAATTACCAAACAATTAATAATTTAATGACCAAACAATTAATAAGTTAATTACCAAACAATTAATAATTTAATGACCAAACAATTAATAAGTTAATGACCAAACAATTAATAAGTTAATTACCAAACAATTAATAATTTAATGGCCAAACAATTAATAAGTTAATGACCAAAAAATTAATAAGTTAATGACCAAACAATTAATAAGTTAATTACCGAACAATTAATAAGTTAATGACCAAACAATTAATAAGTTAATTACCAAGCAATTAATAAGTTAATTTCCAAACAATTAATAAGTTAATTACCAAACAATTAATAAGTTAATTACCAAACAATTTATAAGTTAATGACCAAACAATTAATAATTTAATGACCAAACAATTAATAAGTTAATTACCAAACAATTAATAAGTTAATGACCAAACAATTAATAAGTTAATTACCAAACAATTAATAATTTAATGACCAAACTATTAATAAGTTAATTACCAAACAATTAATAAGTTAATGACCAAACAATTAATAATTTAATGACCAAACAATTAATAAGTTAATGACCAAACAATTAATAATTTAATGACCAAACAATTAATAAGTTAATTACCAAACAATTAATAATTTAATGACCAAACAATTAATAAGTTAATTACCAAACAATTAATAAGTTAATGACCAAACAATTAATAATTTAATGACCAAACAATTAATAAGTTAATGACCAAACAATTAATAAGTTAATTACCAAACAATTAATAATTTAATGACCAAACAATTAATAAGTTAATTACCAAACAATTAATAAGTTAATGACCAAACAATTAATAATTTAATGACTAAACAATTAATAAGTTAATGACCAAACAATTAATAAGTTAATGACCAAACAATTAATAAGTTAATTACCAAGCAATTAATAAGTTAATTACCAAGCAATTAATAAGTTAATTACCAAGCAATTAATAAGTTGATTACCAAGCAATTAATAAGTTAATTACCAAACAATTAATAAGTTAATTACCAAACAATTAATAAGTTAATTACCAAACAATTAATAAGTTAATGACCAAACAATTAATAAGTTAATGACCAAACAATTAATAAGTAAATGACCAAACAATTAATAAGTTAATGACCAAACAATTAATAAGTTAATGACCAAACAATTAATAAGTTAATGACCAAACAATTAATAAGTTAATTACCAAACAATTAATAAGTTAATGACCAAACAATTAATAAGTTAATGACCAAACAATTAATAAGTTAATTACCAAACAATTAATAAGTTAATGACCAAACAATTAATAAGTTAATGACCAAACAATTAATAATTTAATGACCAAACAATTAATAAGTTAATGACCAAACAATTAATAAGTTAATGACCAAACAATTAATAAGTTAATGACCAAACAATTAATAAGTTAATTACCAAACAATTAATAAGTTAATGACCAAACAATTAATAAGTTAATGACCAAACAATTAATAATTTAATGACCAAACAATTAATAAGTTAATTACCAAACAATTAATAAGTTAATGACCAAACAATTAATAAGTTAATTACCAAACAATTAATAATTTAATGACCAAACTATTAATAAGTTAATTACCAAACAATTAATAAGTTAATGACCAAACAATTAATAATTTAATGACCAAACAATTAATAAGTTAATGACCAAACAATTAATAATTTAATGACCAAACAATTAATAAGTTAATTACCAAACAATTAATAATTTAATGACCAAACAATTAATAAGTTAATTACCAAACAATTAATAAGTTAATGACCAAACAATTAATAATTTAATGACCAAACAATTAATAAGTTAATGACCAAACAATTAATAAGTTAATTACCAAACAATTAATAATTTAATGACCAAACAATTAATAAGTTAATTACCAAACAATTAATAAGTTAATGACCAAACAATTAATAATTTAATGACTAAACAATTAATAAGTTAATGACCAAACAATTAATAAGTTAATGACCAAACAATTAATAAGTTAATTACCAAGCAATTAATAAGTTAATTACTAAGCAATTAATAAGTTAATTACCAAGCAATTAATAAGTTGATTACCAAGCAATTAATAAGTTAATTACCAAACAATTAATAAGTTAATTACCAAACAATTAATAAGTTAATTACCAAACAATTAATAAGTTAATGACCAAACAATTAATAAGTTAATGACCAAACAATTAATAAGTAAATGACCAAACAATTAATAAGTTAATGACCAAACAATTAATAAGTTAATGACCAAACAATTAATAAGTTAATGACCAAACAATTAATAAGTTAATTACCAAACAATTAATAAGTTAATGACCAAACAATTAATAAGTTAATGACCAAACAATTAATAAGTTAATTACCAAACAATTAATAAGTTAATGACCAAACAATTAATAAGTTAATGACCAAACAATTAATAATTTAATGACCAAACAATTAATAATTTAATGACCAAACAATTAATAAGTTAATTACCAAACAATTAATAAGTTAATGACCAAACAATTAATAATTTAATGACTAAACAATTAATAAGTTAATGACCAAACAATTAATAAGTTAATTACCAAGCAATTAATAAGTTAATTACCAAGCAATTAATAAGTTAATTACCAAGCAATTAATAAGTTGATTACCAAGCAATTAATAAGTTAATTACCAAACAATTAATAAGTTAATTACCAAACAATTAATAAGTTAATTACCAAACAATTAATAAGTTAATGACCAAACAATTAATAAGTTAATGACCAAACAATTAATAAGTAAATGACCAAACAATTAATAAGTTAATGACCAAACAATTAATAAGTTAATGACCAAACAATTAATAAGTTAATTACCAAACAATTAATAAGTTAATGACCAAACAATTAATAAGTTAATGACCAAACAATTAATAAGTTAATTACCAAACAATTAATAAGTTAATGACCAAACAATTAATAAGTTAATGACCAAACAATTAATAATTTAATGACCAAACAATTAATAAGTTAATTACCAAACAATTAATAAGTTAATGACCAAACAATACTGTAAGAATCAAATTTAACTTTCAAAATGTTATTATGTTATTATTAGTTATTATTGTTAGTACGAATTCAGATTTTGAGTCAAACATTTTTTGAAAAGGGGGGGGGGGATATCATTCTGATACATAATGAAAGGTTGAAAACCGCTGAGTCAGGAGATGATTCACGCACAAACTTGTAAGAAAGAGAAATAAGATGAGATATCTGCGATTTAGTTTTCAGTGAGAATTTGATACCCCGGTCCATGTGTGTTTATCGCTGTCACGGATTTTTTGGCAGAATTTAAAAATTTCGTCCGTTTATCTCGTTTATCTGCGTGAGAATTAAGATAAATAGAAGTGTTACACTTCCGCTTACTAATGTGTATATAATGTATATATAATGTGTATATAATGTGTATATAATGTGTATATAATGTGTATATAATGTGTATATAATGTGTATATAATGTGTATATAATGTATATATAATGTGTATATAATGTGTATATAATGTATATATAATGTGTATATAATGTGTATATAATGTGTATATAATGTGTATATAATGTGTATATAATGTATATATAATGTGTATATAATGTGTATATAATGTATATATAATGTGTATATAATGTGTATATAATGTGTATATAATGTGTATATAATGTGTATATAATGTGTATATAATGTATATATAATGTGTATATAATGTGTATATAATGTATATATAATGTGTATATAATGTGTATATAATGTATATATAATGTGTATATAATGTGTATATAATGTGTATATAATGTGTATATAATGTATATATAATGTGTATATAATGTGTATATAATGTGTATATAATGTGTATATAATGTATATATAATGTGTATATAATGTGTATATAATGTGTATATAATGTGTATATAATGTGTATATAATGTATATATAATGTGTATATAATGTGTATATAATGTATATATAATGTGTATATAATGTGTATATAATGTGTATATAATGTGTATATAATGTGTATATAATGTATATAATGTGTATATAATGTGTATATAATGTGTATATAATGTGTATATAATGTGTATATAATGTATATATAATGTGTATATAATGTGTATATAATGTATATATAATGTGTATATAATGTGTATATAATGTATATATAATGTGTATATAATGTGTATATAATGTGTATATAATGTGTATATAATGTGTATATAATGTGTATATAATGTGTATATAATGTGTATATAATGTATATATAATGTGTATATAATGTATATATAATGTGTATATAATGTGTATATAATGTGTATATAATGTGTATATAATGTATATATAATGTGTATATAATGTGTATATAATGTGTATATAATGTGTATATAATGTGTATATAATGTATATATAATGTGTATATAATGTGTATATAATGTGTATATAATGTGTATATAATGTGTATATAATGTATATATAATGTGTATATAATGTGTATATAATGTATATATAATGTGTATATAATGTGTATATAATGTGTATATAATGTGTATATAATGTGTATATAATGTATATATAATGTGTATATAATGTGTATATAATGTATATATAATGTGTATATAATGTGTATATAATGTGTATATAATGTGTATATAATGTGTATATAATGTGTATATAATGTATATATAATGTGTATATAATGTATATATAATGTGTATATAATGTGTATATAATGTGTATATAATGTGTATATAATGTATATATAATGTGTATATAATGTGTATATAATGTGTATATAATGTGTATATAATGTGTATATAATGTATATATAATGTGTATATAATGTGTATATAATGTATATATAATGTGTATATAATGTGTATATAATGTGTATATAATGTGTATATAATGTGTATATAATGTATATAATGTGTATATAATGTGTATATAATGTGTATATAATGTGTATATAATGTGTATATAATGTATATATAATGTGTATATAATGTGTATATAATGTATATATAATGTGTATATAATGTGTATATAATGTATATATAATGTGTATATAATGTGTATATAATGTGTATATAATGTGTATATAATGTGTATATAATGTGTATATAATGTGTATATAATGTGTATATAATGTATATATAATGTGTATATAATGTATATATAATGTGTATATAATGTGTATATAATGTGTATATAATGTGTATATAATGTATATATAATGTGTATATAATGTGTATATAATGTGTATATAATGTGTATATAATGTGTATATAATGTATATATAATGTGTATATAATGTGTATATAATGTATATATAATGTGTATATAATGTGTATATAATGTGTATATAATGTGTATATAATGTGTATATAATGTATATAATGTGTATATAATGTGTATATAATGTGTATATAATGTGTATATAATGTGTATATAATGTATATATAATGTGTATATAATGTGTATATAATGTGTATATAATGTGTATATAATGTGTATATAATGTGTATATAATGTGTATATAATGTGTATATAATGTATATATAATGTATATAATGTGTATATAATGTGTATATAATGTGTATATAATGTGTATATAATGTATATATAATGTATATAATGTATATATAATGTGTATATAATGTGTATATAATGTGTATATAATGTGTATATAATGTGTATATAATGTGTATATAATGTATATATAATGTATATATAATGTGTATATAATGTGTATATAATGTGTATATAATGTGTATATAATGTGTATATAATGTGTATATAATGTATATATAATGTGTATATAATGTGTATATAATGTGTATATAATGTATATATAATGTGTATATAATGTGTATATAATGTGTATATAATGTGTATATAATGTGTATATAATGTGTATATAATGTATATATAATGTATATATAATGTATATATAATGTGTATATAATGTGTATATAATGTGTATATAATGTATATATAATGTATATATAATGTGTATATAATGTGTATATAATGTGTATATAATGTGTATATAATGTGTATATAATGTGTATATAATGTGTATATAATGTGTATATAATGTGTATATAATGTATATATAATGTGTATATAATGTGTATATAATGTGTATATAATGTGTATATAATGTATATATAATGTGTATATAATGTGTATATAATGTGTATATAATGTGTATATAATGTGTATATAATGTGTATATAATGTATATATAATGTGTATATAATGTGTATATAATGTGTATATAATGTGTATATAATGTATATATAATGTGTATATAATGTGTATATAATGTGTATATAATGTGTATATAATGTGTATATAATGTATATAATGTGTATATAATGTGTATATAATGTGTATATAATGTGTATATAATGTGTATATAATGTGTATATAATGTGTATATAATGTGTATATAATGTATATATAATGTATATAATGTGTATATAATGTGTATATAATGTGTATATAATGTGTATATAATGTATATATAATGTATATAATGTATATATAATGTGTATATAATGTGTATATAATGTGTATATAATGTGTATATAATGTGTATATAATGTGTATATAATGTATATATAATGTATATATAATGTGTATATAATGTGTATATAATGTGTATATAATGTGTATATAATGTGTATATAATGTATATATAATGTGTATATAATGTGTATATAATGTGTATATAATGTATATATAATGTGTATATAATGTGTATATAATGTGTATATAATGTGTATATAATGTGTATATAATGTGTATATAATGTATATATAATGTATATATAATGTATATATAATGTGTATATAATGTGTATATAATGTGTATATAATGTGTATATAATGTATATATAATGTGTATATAATGTGTATATAATGTGTATATAATGTGTATATAATGTGTATATAATGTGTATATAATGTATATATAATGTGTATATAATGTGTATATAATGTGTATATAATGTATATATAATGTGTATATAATGTGTATATAATGTGTATATAATGTGTATATAATGTGTATATAATGTGTATATAATGTATATATAATGTATATATAATGTATATATAATGTGTATATAATGTGTATATAATGTATATATAATGTATATATAATGTATATATAATGTGTATATAATGTGTATATAATGTGTATATAATGTGTATATAATGTGTATATAATGTGTATATAATGTGTATATAATGTGTATATAATGTGTATATAATGTATATATAATGTGTATATAATGTGTATATAATGTGTATATAATGTGTATATAATGTATATATAATGTGTATATAATGTATATATAATGTATATATAATGTATATATAATGTGTATATAATGTGTATATAATGTGTATATAATGTATATATAATGTATATATAATGTGTATATAATGTGTATATAATGTATATATAATGTGTATATAATGTGTATATAATGTGTATATAATGTGTATATAATGTGTATATAATGTGTATATAATGTGTATATAATGTGTATATAATGTGTATATAATGTGTATATAATGTATATATAATGTGTATATAATGTGTATATAATGTGTATATAATGTGTATATAATGTATATATAATGTGTATATAATGTGTATATAATGTGTATATAATGTGTATATAATGTGTATATAATGTGTATATAATGTATATATAATGTGTATATAATGTATATATAATGTATATATAATGTATATATAATGTGTATATAATGTGTATATAATGTGTATATAATGTGTATATAATGTATATATAATGTGTATATAATGTGTATATAATGTATATATAATGTGTATATAATGTGTATATAATGTATATATAATGTGTATATAATGTGTATATAATGTGTATATAATGTATATATAATGTGTATATAATGTATATATAATGTGTATATAATGTGTATATAATGTATATATAATGTGTATATAATGTGTATATAATGTGTATATAATGTATATATAATGTGTATATAATGTATATATAATGTATATATAATGTGTATATAATGTATATATAATGTGTATATAATGTGTATATAATGTATATATAATGTGTATATAATGTGTATATAATGTGTATATAATGTATATATAATGTGTATATAATGTGTATATAATGTGTATATAATGTATATATAATGTGTATATAATGTGTATATAATGTGTATATAATGTATATATAATGTGTATATAATGTGTATATAATGTGTATATAATGTGTATATAATGTGTATATAATGTATATATAATGTGTATATAATGTGTATATAATGTATATATAATGTGTATATAATGTGTATATAATGTGTATATAATGTGTATATAATGTGTATATAATGTGTATATAATGTGTATATAATGTGTATATAATGTGTATATAATGTGTATATAATGTGTATATAATGTGTATATAATGTATATATAATGTGTATATAATGTGTATATAATGTGTATATAATGTGTATATAATGTGTATATAATGTGTATATAATGTATATATAATGGTATTAGCCATTATATACACGTTGGGAACCCGGATCCTGCATCATCTGCTGACAAAAACACTCGGGCGACAATGTTAATTTATAATTGGGTTTATTTAAAAGATAACAGTCATAAAAAAAAATCATATGGACGGGTTATTTGTGTGCGAGTGATACAAAGACAGACAGATAGCTTGTCCCGCTAAACCTAGCCACATTGTGCGCACCCCCTCCTCATAAGGGATGATGTATTGGACACGTCTCTTCTGTTTAAAGTGTTGCCAGAAAAGAGATAGAAAATCTCCGTCTGGAAGTCATGTGGCTTTGGTGATTTCCGTTCCGGGGTCACCTCTGACCCCTAGGTGTCACTCAAGCTTTTCCATTCAACCAACGGTTTTCATTATGTAATAGTAGAAGACTTTTGTTGCGCTTGACTGCGACCACGTGTTGAGACATTTTAAAGATGGTGGAGACACACGTGCGGGACAGTTTCAGATGACAACTACTAAAGGAAACAAAGGCGAAGTAACACCACCAGGTGATCTACGAAGAACTGAATGTGATCTGCACTGTTTAGCGAATAATCTACCAGTCGAACTTAGTATAATGTCATCTACAAGCCGATTGTGGTTTACCAGCCGAATGTAATCTATGCTACAAATTGCAAGTGATCTACCACTTGAACGATCTACCAGCCGAATGTCATTTACCACCCAAATGATCTACCAGTCGAATGTGATTTATCACCCAAATGATCTACCAGCCGAATGTGATTTACCACCCAAATGATATACCAGCCGAATGTCATTTACCACCCAAATGATCTACCAGCCGAATGTCATTTACCACCCAAATGATCTACCAGCCGAATGTCATTTACCACCCAAATGATCTACTAGTCGAATGTCATTTATCACCCGAATGATCTACCAGCCAGATGTGATTTACCAGCCGAATGCTCTACTGGCCGGATGTGTCATACTAGCCGAATGTGATCTCTGCTAATATAGCAAGACATTTACCGGCCAAATGCGACCTATATTAGAAAAATAGATATTCAAGAATAAAACTGGAATAAACAATTTCAAAAGAACTGTATTCATTCATGCATGACATGATTTGTTTCAAAACATAAATCCAACTATGTAAACTGGTCGAATTCACTGAACCATGCTGCAAATAAATGACTTATTAAGAACTGATCTGATCTATATACACACTCACATCCAAGCTATTCATGACTTTTGGCTTAAGCTAAACGTTTCTAAATCCGATCAAATTGATGAAGCGATTTCCATGAATAACTTCAAAGGTCAAATTTGAAAGGTCACAACTTTTAATGGTAATCCAACCACAAGAACAAGTTCATTTGTCAACAAAAAAAGCTTTTGTGCTTAGTAGAAAACTGTGTCGAGATCGTTTAAATCTGTTTTATTAACGAATTGACCTTCATAGCAATAGTAGTAATAGTAGTAGTAGTTATAATAGTAGTGATAGTAGTAGTAATAGTAGTAATAATAGTAGTAGTAATAGTAGTAATAATAGTAGTAGTAATAGTAGTAATAGTAGTAATAGTAGTAGTAGTAATAGTAGTAATAGTAGTAATAGTAGTAGTAGTAATAGTAGTAATAGTAGTAGTAATAGTAGTAGTAATAGTAGTAGTGATAGTAATAGTAGTAGTAGCAATAGTAATAGTAGGGATAGTAGTAATAGTAGTAGTAGTAATAGTAGTAGTAATAGTAGTAGTAGTAATAGTAATAATAGTAGTAGTGATAGTAGTAATAATAGTAGTAGTAATAGTAGTAGTAATAGTAGTAGCAATAGTAATAGTAGTAGTAATAGTAGTAGTAGTAATAGTAGTAATAATAGTAGTAATAGTAATAGTAGTAATAATAGTAGTAATAATAGTAGTAATAGTAGCAGTAATAGTAGTAGTAGTAATAATAGTAGTAGTAGTAATAGTAGTATTAATAGTAGTAGTAGTAATAATAGTAGTAGTAGTAGTAATAGTAGTAATAGTAATAGTAGTAATAATAGTAGTAATAATAATAGTAGTAATAGTAGTAGTAATAGTAGTACTAATAGTAGTTATAGTAGTATTAGTAGTACTAGTAATACACATGAGTGTAGGTTAATATGTCTGCGTGAGAATTACGATAAATAGCGTGAGTTAGGTTTAGCTAACCGAGCGTGTATCAACTATTATACACACGCATTTGTATGAATATAAAACGTATTTTTGCAGACTGAAAAAGGTTTTCATTTTGAAATTAGATCGTTAGGAGAAGTAATTGTTATTTTGTAAAGATAATTCCAACCAGATGGTGGCGCGCATGTTGCGATTTAGGAAAAGGTTATCTCCGTCATTTTGTCGAGAGATGTACGTTGAGACAGGGAATTAGTTTATCACAAATCTCCAGTTTTTCATAAGTTTTTTTCTATCAGATTTACTATTTATTTAAAATTTTGTCAAAAAACACATTTTTGATAAAGTGCAGAGCACCGTTCGAAATATGAAAATTTAAATTATAATTTTAATTATAATAACATGTTTTATGGTTTTCATTGGGCGATTATTATTTTATTCATCAAATGTGAAAAATCCACCATTTTGAGAAAGACACTGAAACCCATGTAAAGTAGACGTGTTCGTATATATTTTTTATTATTTCGAACAGTCCCCCGTCTTTATCAACACATGTATTTTTGAATTTTTGATTAAAATTGATTCAATATGAAACGTTTATGATAAAATGGACATTTCAAACTTGAAACAACAATTTTGTAAAGATAATTCAAACGAAAATCAGACTGCAAGAGTCCAAGCTATTTTGGATAATTGCTTGTCTTCTGTCGGCCTGAGGGATAGTCCTGTGCAGTTCTAGGAGGTCCACATCCCAGGCTTTGCCTTCTCGCCCTTTGAGAAGGGGTTAGTTTATTGATAATTGCCTGAGGCAAGTCGACAGAGTTGGCAAGGCAATTATTTGGTCGGCCATAGTGTTCCTCCTTGAAGGCGCAGGTTTCAAATAGCACTTTTCCCGACCTTGTGTCACATCTTCCTGCAGTGGGAGAGAGATAAGCACGAAACCATTATACACCCGTCGAGAACTCAGGTCCTGCATCATCTGCTGACAAAACTACCCGGACGGCGATGTTAATTTATAAAAGGGTTTGTTAAAAAGATGACAGTCACAGAAAAAATTCAGAGGAACGGGTTATTTGCGTGTGCACGCGAGACAGACAGACAGACAGGGATAGCTTGTCTTGCTAAACCTAGCCACATTGTGACCCCCCCTCATTAGGGACGCCACCTTGAACACATTTCTTCTGCTTAAAGTGTTGCCAGAAAAGAGATAGAAAATCTCTGTCTGGAAGTCACACAGTTTTGGTGACTTTCATTCTGAGGTCACCTCTGACCCCTAGGTGTCACTTAAACTTTTTCATTCAAACAAGGGCCTTTGTTATGTAACAGCAGAAGTAAACTATAGACTGTTTTATTAAGGGATTGACCTTCATAGTAATAGTAGTAGTAGTAATAGTAGTAGGAATAGTAGTAATAGTAATAGTAGTAGTAATAGTGGTAGTAATAGTAGTAGTAGTAGTAATACAAAGTCGATGTGTTATGCAGAGAGGCTTGGGGTGAATGTTAATGGGACGTGACAGTTTATGGAGAGTATTATTTAGTGTGATTACAAGAGTTAGGAGTGGATGGAGTAAGTTGAGAGAACTTCTGCCATTACAAACCAGCAGAGCGTTACCAATGTCGACCAAGATAAGAATCTATCAGGCATGTGCACAAAGTGTGATCATTTATGGAAGTAGAATCTGGCCAGTTGAGGACATGCACTGCATGCAGAGAAATGATATAGCTAATAATTAAATTGCTATTAATGAATAATATATCTAATAATATCTGCCTCGCTATTTTAATACGCTAGTAAGGATGAATTAACATCGTTTTTAATATACTAGTTAGGATGAATTAATCATTTTTAGCACTTCAACCTCGTTTTTTATGTACTAGTTAGGATGAATTAATCATTTTTAGCACTTCAACATCGTTTTTTATATACTAGTTAGGATGAATTAATCATTTTTAGCACTTATAACATCGTTTTTAATATACTAGTTAGGATGAATTAATCATTTTTAGCACTTCAACATCGTTTTTTATATACTAGTTAGGATGAATTAATCATTTTTAGCACTTCTAACATTTTTTTTTAATTTACTAGTCAGGATGAATTAATCATGTTTAGCACTTCAACATCGTTTTTAATATACTAGTTAGGATGAATTAATCATTTTTAGCACTTCTAACATCGTTTTTAATATACTAGTTAGGATGAATTAATCATTTTTAGCACTTCAACATAGTTTTTTATATACTAGTTAGGATTAATTAATCATTTTTAGCACTTCTAACATCGTTTTTAATATACTAGTTAGGATGAATTAATCATTTTTAGCACTTCAACATCGTTTTTTATGTACTAGTTAGGATTAATCAATCATGTTTAGCACTTCAACATCGTTTTTAATATACTAGTTAGGATGAATTGATCATTTTTAGCACTTCAACCTCGTTTTTTATGTACTTGTTAGGATGAATTAATCATTTTTAGCACTTTAACATCGTTTTTAATATACTAGTTAGGATGAATTAATCATTTTTAGCACTTCAACATAGTTTTTTATATACTAGTTAGGATTAATTAATCATTTTTAGCACTTCTAACATCGTTTTTAATATACTAGTTAGGATGAATTAATCATTTTTAGCACTTCAACCTCGTTTTTTATGTACTAGTTAGGATGAATTAATCATTTTTAGCACTTTAACATCGTTTTTAATATACTAATTAGGATGAATTAATCATTTTTCGCACTTATACATCGTTTTTTATATACTAGTTAGGATGAATTAATCATTTTTAGCACTTTAACATCGTTTTTAATATACTAGTTAGGATGAATTAATAAGTTTTATCACATTGGGTGGCTTGTTTGATTTTAGAGTTAATTTGCATACTTGTGCAAGCATGATATGATTTGTGGATATACTCTTTGATTCATGATGAAACGAATACGCATGTAGATAAACAAATATTTATAATTATTTGTCGCCCCTAATCTAGTCTGGGCACTGTAGTGAGTAGTATTGATACAGCCGTCAAAATCATAGCTTTAATGCATGTTCTTTCATAAGTTGAACACTGTTGATGTCGGCTGCCTACAATAGGGTTAACACTCTCACTGATTAATGTAGTTGTTCATGGTGACCGCAAGGGTTAAGACGTCAGAATTTGAGTTATAAACAGGACTTGTTCCAGGGTTTTGAATCCTGCGACCGGCTTGAATAATTATCTCTACACTGACGATTCCGGAAGGATGAAACGTATAATGTATGTAAGTAAAACAACTATCTATCTATCTATCTATCTATATATATATATATATATATATATATGGTAAAATGAAAAAGGAAAACCAAAAACTGGATGTTTTTTTATGTGTACATCAACGTTTCTCTCTGCCATCCATTTTACCCCTGCTCATCCCCCACCTCTTTCTCTCATCGCCAGCCACAGTAGTCCTTGCTCCCTCCACCCTTCCCCTTTTTTCTCCCACTCATTTTTCATTCTCTAACAAGTACGGACGTCCAGCTAGACGCTGCCATTATTTTTCATTTTATTTTATTTTTCTTCCCAACATGTCTACCCTACATGTATCCGTGCTTGCATGATATCTTTTCCCTATATCATCATCCTGATGAAGTCTTATAAATAAAGACGAAACGTTGATGTACACATAAAAAAACATCCAGTTTTTGGTTTTTCTTTTTCATTTTACCATCACGTCGGATTACCTTCATCCTTCTATTCCCATATATATATATATATATATATATATATATATATATATATATATATATATATATATATATATATATATATCGAATTTTGATTTGGTATGATGATGATATTATATTTATTTATCCTTTTTAGTCTGAAATCAATAGGTTTAGTTAAATCTTCTAATTAATAATAATAATTTAATTAATAATAGGTTTAATTAAATCTTCTAATTAACAGTTAAATCTAATAAAAATTCAAATTGTTTTAAATGACTACAATTTGAGATAGATGTTTCCTTAAACCTACATATAATTTTATTAATTCAGAAGTAAAATTGAATATGTAATTACGTAAATATGTGTGTACTATTGTAAATTGTTTCCCTATAATCTGTGTATGTAAACATTTAATATATGATGAGATATATGTGTGGCCGGTGGGTTGTCTATCCATGTCTGGTTGACAGGATAGTGTGTGTGTGCATGTGTGTGCGTGTGTGTGCGTGTGAATGTAGGTCAAGCTGGAAGGGTGCAGGGAGTACCAGAACGTTGGGGAGGCTTATTGCCACTGAAATTCCACTCATTTCTAGTCACAAATCAATGGTAAACGGCAGTTGCGATAACGCACAATGATTTGCAATAGTTATCGAAAGAGTACTGGAAATCTGGGGAGACTTGTTGTCACTCAGACTCCAGGGAACACCACCTGTTATTATCAGTGAGTTATCATTTATGATGCCCTGTGTGAGAACTTCAAGTGAGTACATAATAATAATTTGACACGCAAAAAAAAAACTGCTTTGGGCAGAGACGACGTCGCCAGACGAAAATAATTCATTTTACCTACTTTTTCTCGCTCCCCTAACTCCTTCTCACCCTGTTTCTGCGCTGCTAAAAATTTTGCAACTTGCCCATGCCATGTTGGGTTGTCAACACGTGCCTTCTTTTTCTATTCATGCTGGAAATCTGGGGAAAGTTATTGTCATTCAGACTCCAGGGAACACCACCACCATTATTGTCAGTGAGCAGTCACTGATGATGACTGCGTGTAAACTCCTATTAAATAAATCTATTACTAATGGAGATTTGCTATGTCTGTCTGAAGCCGACCTATACTATTACTTCTATTAATAATGGAGATTTAGTATCTGTCTGTCTCAGGCCGAAACTATACTATTACTTCTATTACTAATAGAGATTTGGTATCTGTCTGTCTGAGACCGAACTATACTATTACTTCTATTACTAATGGAGATTTGGTATCTGTCTGTCTGAGGCCGAACTATACTATTACTTCTATTACTAATGGAGATTTGGTATCTGTTTGAGGCCGAACTATACTATTACTTCTATTACTAATAGAGATTTGGTATCTGTCTGTCTGAGACCGAACTATACTATTACTTCTATTACTAATAGAGATTTGGTATCTGTCTGTCTGAGACCGAACTATACTATTACTTCTATTACTAATGGAGATTTGGTATCTGTCTGTCTGAGGCCGAACTATACTATTACTTCTATTACTAATGGAGATTTGGTATCTGTCTGTCTGAGACCGAACTATACTATTACTTCTATTACTAATAGAGATTTGGTATCTGTCTGTCTGAGACCGAACTATACTATTACTTCTATTACTAATAGAGATTTGGTATCTGTCTGTCTGAGACCGAACTATACTATTACTTCTATTACTAATAGAGATTTAGTATCTGTCTGTCTGAGGCCGAACTATACTATTACTTCTATTACTAATGGAGATTTGGTATCTGTCTGTCTGAGACCGAACTATACTATTACTTCTATTACTAATAGAGATTTAGTATCTGTCTGTCTGAGACCGAACTATACTATTACTTCTATTACTAATAGAGATTTGGTATCTGTCTGTCTGAATCCAAAACTATACTATTACTTCTATTACTAATAGAGATTTAGTATCTGTCTGTCTCAGGCCGAAACTATACTATTACTTCTATTACTAATAGAGATTTGGTATCTGTCTGTCTGAGGCCGAACTATACTATTACTTCTATTAATAATGGAGATTTGGTATCTGTCTGAGGCCGAACTATACTATTACTTCTATTAATAATGGAGATTTGGTATCTGTCTGAGGCCGAACTATACTATTACTTCTATTAATGTACTAGTGTACTGCTTTTAATACTCAATTGAAGGGGGGTTAGTGTAGTATCTTTTCAGTTGTCATAATACCATCCTCACAGGCATTATCACCTCCTTTGGCTGAGTATTGTAGTATATATTTATTCATCATGATAGCATCTTTACAGGCATGACCGGTTCTTCTTTTGGGGGGGGGGGTGAGTGTAGTATCTGTTTTGTGGTCATGGTACCATCCTCCCAAGGATTAACGTCTCCTTTTTTTGGTGGGGAAGCGTAGTGATATACTAGAAATAATAATAATAACACTGTGTTCCCTCTGCCCCCAAATGGCATCAGCCTCGATTGATACAACACAAAACAGTCGTGAATGGTCAAGGAGGATGGAAAGACCGAGGAGGGATAGCACTAACCAGACCTCAACTGGAAGAGTGCGGAGAGTACTGGGACCTTGGGGAGGCGTATTGCCACCCAAATCATAGTGAAGACAAGTATCGCGGCCAGCAAGAAATCAATGGTAGACGACTGTTGCGATACTGCAAGGTTATTTGCGGTGGTTATCGAAAGAGGTGGAGAATACTGGAAATCTGGGGAGGCTTGTTGTCACTCAGACTTCAGGAAATACCACTGGTTGTTGTCGGTGAGCAATCACTGACGACGACCTGTGTGAGAACTCCAAGTGAGTACAAATAATAATAGAAGTAAAGATACTTATAATAAGTTACTTAACTACAATTTATTACAAAAAATTACTTAGTCCGGCTCAGACGATTGGTAATATGAAATATTTTTATTTTTTAAATAATCACATAAAAATAAAAATCAAAAAAAATCAGCAAGATTTGAAATCTTTCTAATGTAAACAAGACGACACCTGTTTTTTTTTTTTTTTTTCTTTTTTAAGTGAATTTAATTCTAAATGTTGTAACGGGTTTTTCTTTTCAATTCTTGAATTTTTATATTCACTAACCTGAAATAAAAAGGGCCAACGTTCGCAGGATGCCGACCAGATCCCCCATGTACGCTATCAAAGGAGCCCCTGCTGATCATGACGCTCATATCATTCTTCTGAGCCCCACGGCCTTTAATATTTGTTTGCTGTCATTTTTTCATGGTTTTGTTGGTGTATGTGGCAACACCAGGCCCAGGCTTATTCTACCCGTGATCCTGTCACAGGGATAGTGTTTATCTATCTCATATGTAAAAATAACAGTGCACCATCAAACACATTATATGTGTTAGATGTATACAATAACGGGGTATTAAGCACCATGGGCCATTAGGCACCAGCAACTAGGTAACCTTCACAAACCTCTCGATAGAATTACTACGGCACTTGAAGGGCAATAAGCACCAAGCTCAGTGAAAAGATGGGGCCTAATGGCCCGGGTTACCCTATTTGTTTCAATAGTCTATCATCCAGAAACCAAGCATTTCCGAACCAATGTTAACGGGAACTTGTTTCATTGTTCACATATATAGAGCGTAACCCTGAAGACGCCGGAGAGCTTTCTACTCTAATAGCTTCTTTCCTCGAACTGCCAACCTTTGGAATTCCCTTCCTGCTCTCTGTTTCCCCGACTGTACCAATATGCAGAAATTTAGATGTAATGTGATCTAACTCTCCACTTAGGATGCTCGTATAAATCTGGCGCCTAATTCACATTAGCCCTTACGTCTCAGTGACAGTGTGCCCTTTTTGGGGGTTTGAATGTAAGTAAAAAAGGAGAAGCTATGCCATTGATTTTCCAAACACACTGTATAAGCGAAAAAAAAAGGAAAGTGTAAAACAAAACGAAAAGCGAAGGAAAGGCAGAGGCTTAACATGCCAGTTATCTAGTTTGTTTTTTCTTGTCCTGCCAACCATACTACAAATACTCATGAAATTACTACAGATGTAACTCATTAAATACATTTAACTTATTAGGGGCGACGCCATATTATTTAAATACTAGCCGTCCCTAACCGGCATAGCACGGGATTCATTAATATCATTTTAGGTTAAATTTATAAATTAAAAAAAAAAATAATATTGTGTAAGTCACAAAGAGATGAAAAAAAAGAAAAAAGAAAGCTGAAAATGTAAGGGTGATAACTGATATTTTTACCTTTAAGTTTAAATAGTAATTATCTCCCTTAGATTTTGAACCTTTTATGTCATTATTTAAAACTGTCTCCATTGTAGTAATCTTCCTTGCTGGAATAATAGTGTAAATAATAGTGTAAATAATAAATGTGTAAAGAATATACTGCAAGAATAAAAACCAGTCTGAATCAAATATCGATTTATTAGATGCATTGGTATTTAGGTTCAACATGGAAATCCGATAACATAACTTTATATATTAGATGGCATAGTAAAGGAAAACGTCTGTACATAATTTTGTGTTAAAACAATTAAATACTCCAAGACATCGCCGGGTTAGTTTAGCTAGTTAATAATATGATGAATCCCGTGAACAGAAAACTTTTGCACCACTTTTGCATCTCCCTACAAAGATTAAAATCGATATATACTAAACCTTTTGTCTCGAATCCTTATTCCAAATTTGATCAAAGATACTGGAGCGAATTACGCTTGAATGTGATGCAAGGATGAAAAGGAAAAAAAATCGCTAGTTAAAATCAAATATCGATTTGTCAGATGCATTGCTATTTAGGTCCAGCATGGAAAATCACCTGCAGTAAGGATTGAACCTTCAACCTTCTAAAGACTGACACTTAGTTTTAAGTGTTAAAATTCATACTAGAATTGTCCACATGAACCTGTGGCGTAACAGTTAAAGGCGTTGATTAACAATCAGTTATTTTTACTTATTTAAAACTAACTGTGCCTGTTCAGCCTTACCAAAGATTCATTAATGCCATTTTAGTTAAATTTAAAAAAAAATTATAATCTGCAAGTCTTGTATTGGCGAGAAACGCACTTATGCAGAAACATGCGAAGTGGTTACATAATTTTATTAATATAGAGAAGAGACGGAGAAAAGAAGCTAATGTTAGGGAGATAACTCCTATTTTAATATTCAAGTTAAAATAAGAGTTATCTCCCTTATATTTTGAGCTTTTTAAGTCATTATTTTAAATCGTCTCCATCGTAAGATTCTTCCTACCCGGTATAAGTATTTTCGGAAAGAAACTGAAGTGGATTACGCTCTTTTAGTGTAAAGAATAAATAGGAATAAATCGCTAGTTAGAATCAAATATCGATTTGTCAGATGCTATAATATACGGAATGATCACGTTGACACATCAGTAAAATCACCAAAGTTAAGCGATATTGAGCCCGGTCAGTACTAAATGGGTGACAATTTGTGAATACCAGGTGTAGTATGTGGCCTGGAGAGGACATGGGCTCCACCAGGTTCTATTATGCCCACTGAAAAGTTAGGACAGATAAAATATCTGCCTGACTCTCCGACGACGTCCCTGACGTTTTGGATATGGATGGATGGATTGCTATCTAGGTCCAACATGGAAAATCCGACAAGATAACTTTATATGTTAGATATCATGTTGATATAATCTTAAGAGTAAACTGTCCAATTTTCAACCGATTTGAGCCTGAAATATCTAAGCTATTTGCAAAAGCAATAAATATTCCGTTTCACTGAATTAGCTTCATAGCCATTGTTGCTATGCTCAAACCAGTTTTTATTTACGTCATGAATTTTAAAAAATTACGTCAGTGGTTTTTTTTTTTCTAAGTCGATTATTCTCTTATCTATTTTTGTTTTTTATGTTTTTATTTATTTTTGAATAAAAAGATCTATTGTTATTTATTTATGTCTCTGTGCGTATCTCCGGGAGGAAAAAATAGACAAAGAAAATAAATATACAATCCCATTCTGACATTAATAAAAATTTAAAAAAATTTTTTTTTTTAAAAATAATAATTTGTTTCATAAATTTTATTTTTTGTTTCTGTTTCGTTTTTTTTTCTTTTTATTACAGCGGTTCAATTTCCAGCGACGCATTTTATTTCAGGAGGCCATCCTCCCAGGCATTACTTCCTCCTTATTATTATTTGCTTATCACATCAGTATAACTTCCAATGATACACTTTCAGGAGATCATTCTCTCGGGCATTACCTCCTCCTCCTCCTCCTCCTCCTCCTCCTCCTCCTCCTCCTCCTCCTCCTCATCATCATCATCATCATCATCATCATGTTAAAGTCAAGATTGTCTGCTCTTTTTGACTTCCGGTTTATTATGGATGCTGGTAACCTTCACATGGTCCCTCCTATAAGTAGGGCGTGATGTAGCAGTCATAAATGAGATTTACTTTGTATTGCGTATCAGTGTATCCTGTGAGCTGGTTTGGCCAATCAGCTCGCAAGGCGCATTGATATCATTAGTTCCCTAAGGGACTACTTGAGCTCCCTTAGGATATTGCAGACGATGAGCAGACGGTACCCTGACACCAGCCAAGAAGGATCGCGTCAGTGAGACTTCGGCAAACAACAAGGAAACACATTCTCTTGCCTGCCTTTTTGTCCACTGAACGCTAACAGCACCTTCTATCTTCGCCTTAAGAACTTATTTTCTCTTTCTTCTTTCGGACACTTTACAGATTTTTTCCACCTATACCAAACGACATAGGTAACCTTTTATACGAATAAACCCCTTTCGTTGTTGTTGTAAAAAGGTTTCTTTATTTCATTTCGTGAGTTGAATATAAGATAGGGGATAACATATCCTCTTTCTTGCAGTCCGTCCTATAAGTACCTGATTCTAGAAAGAATCAGAGCAAACCAACGCCGAGTACAAAATAAAGCCGATTAAAAGTTGCATCATGTTGCTCCGTACGGATTTACGTTTTATCAAGAATTTGAAATATTACTGTATTCAGTATTAAATACGCCGTAAATGTATAATTAGGCTCGATCCATGGCCATCCCTACTACAGGCCAGGCAATCGTGCAACTTGGGTATTTTACTGGGGGCCATGTGAATTTTCTTAAATATTCGATATAGAAGTTGCAAACAAAGGTAAAATTCCTCTGTGAGATTAGTTTGATGTTTTTATGTGTTTTACATACCAAATAATAAGAACCACAATGAGCTAATTGATAAATTTGACAATTATTGACAAATTCCTATAAATGAAGAGACCGGTAATTTTGAATAAACAAAGGCAAATGCATATTTCAATGAAGAATTTTTATTTCAATGTTGGTTTTTTTTTTTAGAGAATTTGTACTTATGTCAAAAGATAATTACTTGTATATTGTGGTCAAAAAGAAAAAAAGGATCCGCACCGGTTGATGATATAGTTTGCAACTTCTATATCGAATATTTAAGAAAATTCACATGGCCCCCAGTAAAAGACCCCAGTTGCACGATTGCCTGGCCTGTAGTAGGGATGGCCATGGCTCGATCCCATCCCAGACGTTACCTTCTCCTTCGGGTGGGGGTTGGTTAATTGTCAGTCGCCTGAGGCGCCCCTACTTTATAGCCAGTGGTGAGATCTCAATTAGAAAGCTTAGTTGATGTCACTCCCAGGTCCGGAGCTCCTGACCGGAAGTCAAGGTTCCATAGATAGGTTCAATAAAATCTATCGCTTGAAGAGTGTTTTCAGGAATTTTATTTAACCAGAACTCGGAACTATTTGAATATTGTTTTTACATTGGAGTCTGTAGCGACCATTACATTGGTGTTGAATGTTTAAAAACAAGAGAAAAACACGTAAATGTTGAATGAAAGAAGAAAACATTATTTAAAGAACACAAGATATTTATATACAAAAATTATAAAACATTTTATCTAAGTAATTGTTCATTTGAAATGTTCAGTTCAGTTAGAAAAGTAATAAAATGTATATGTTTATGCTTGTGTATATGCGTGTTGACGTTTGTGTGATGCTTTGCGTTAGAATGCGTAAATGTATGAATGTGTGTGTCACCTTTTGTCAGGGTGCGTAAATGTACGGATGCGTGTGTATGTGCATGAGTTGAGCATTGATTGGGAGAGTGTAGGCATTTGTGTGTGTCCCGCTTTTTGTCAGGGTGCATAAATGTACGGATGCGTGTGTACGTGCATGAGTTGAGCATTGACTGGGACAGTGTAGGCATTTGTGTGTGTCCCGCTTTTTGTCAGGGTGCGTAAATATGTGTGTGTGAGCTGAAAATGAACAGAAGCAGCCTCCCAAATCCAAGAGTGCGAGGGAAGTGGATACGTTGTCCTCTTGTTAACCGTGTGCTCACCGTTTTCCAACTTATTTTCTCGACGAAAATCTGACCCTAAATAATATTTCGATCGGCTCCAGAAAGCACCTTTTGAGTTTGAGCATGAAAAAGGGATTTTAATCGCAGAGCTGCGGCGGACGTAGTTAAAAGCAGATCACGTGACACCCATTTTTGTTTTTGTTTGCTAAATATGCCCCTCGGAGTCGGTTTTTGAAAGAAAAAGCTAATTTCGTTTTTAGATGTAATTTTTGGCTTGTGGCTTGTGTGTTTTTGCCTACGCCGTCGGTGAGTTAATATTATAGGATTGGGATACATGTTAATCGTATACGTCATCTCAATTTGATTGGATGGGGCTACGTAAGAATAGCTCTAAAAGATAATGAACTAGACCCCTTCAAGTTTTCAGGACTCGAACGGAGAAAGTCGGTTCACACTGGATGTACCTATTTTTTTTTTTTTTACCAGTTATCGTGTTTAATTGAAAACTACCAATTTTGTTACTTTTACAAGGACGGTTGTTGCTTGTAAGCAAAAGGGGGCGATTCGTTGCAACCCAACCATATTTGTGAAAGTGTATTGATTTACTCCTCTCCAGGAGTTAGGCACAAGGCCAGTTTTTATCTTACTCCCACAAGTAAGATGTGACCCAAGGTCGGGTCGGGAAAGTGGGGTTTAAAAATTGCCTGGGCAGTCCCGTCGGCATTCCCCGGTAGGGGCGCCTCAGGCAGTAAGCAATAACCTTACTCCTCCCCAAAGAGGGGAGGCGAAGCCTGGGAGGGTGGACCTCCTAGAACTGCACAGGACAGTACCTCAGACCGGCGTAAATCAAGCCCCGAAGGCAAGACAATACCAGTCTATGGGATGCAGTATCCATCGGAACAGATACTACACTTTGATCTTAGCCAAAAGGCCAAGAAGTGTAGCGGTCATAAACATAGACCTATTTTCTCCCTCCGAAAAATGTCCCCATTGAGTGAGCGGGTCACACACTGACCAATCAGCCTGCAGGGCGCATTGATTCCTTCTGTTGGCTGAAGAACTACTTCAGCCCCTTTGGGAATCACAGGCGGTTCCCAGAGAGACCCCAGCAAGCAACGAGGAAACACTTCTGTCACTCTCTCTCCTGCGCCTGTCCCCTGGACGCTCACAGCAAATACTATCTTCGCCTGAAGATAGTATTTGCTGACAGACCTCAGACAGCTCTAAGAACTCTTAATTTCCATTTTCCTCTCTCGGACACTGTCCAAGTTTCTTTCTACCTATACCAAATGGTATAGCTAACCTTTGTGAATAACACCCTTTTCGTTGTTGTTATAAAGAGGTTTTGTTAATTCACTTTGTGTCTGAAACCCAAGAGAGAGACAACGTCCCCCTTTTTTATAAAAGAATCTACCATAGCAGATAAGGATTTTATCGTTTTTTTCTTTCAACATCCGCGATCCGGGTCCTTTTTTTTGCTTGAGTTTTATTTATCTCCCTCTCACGGCGGGAAGGTGTTACACAAGGTCGGGAATATGGGATTTTAAAAAGCCAGCGCCCTAAAGGAAGAGCACTCTGACCGAACCCGCCCTCAAATAGCCTGTAAAGCCCTGTCGGCATTCCCCGTTAAGAGCGCCTCAGGCGATTAGCAACAAACTAACCCCTTCTCAAAGGGTGAGACGGTAAAGCCTGGGAGGGCGGACCTCCTAGAACTGCACAGGAGCAGACCTCAGACCGACAGACAACAATGGCCTAGACACGCCTTGGCCTTTTGGCTAGGAGCAAAGTGTAGTATCTGTTCTGATACTACACTTCATCTTTTTTGTCCTCCGTCAGTGAAGGAGAAATCTTTTTAGACGTAAGCAATTTTTTTTTGTTCCAATCCACAGTTCTCCTTTTGGGAGCTGGATTTTCCCCACATTAAAAACCGACCTTGTGTCTGACTGTGCCCTCGTAGGGAGGTAAGTAAATAGCAACAATGGCGACTCTGCCGATCTGATTTGGTATGGCCCCCCCCTCCAAAAAAAAATTATGTCATATAGAAAATTCCGGCTTATTTCTTTACAAATTTTACGCTGACAAAACAAATGATTCTACAAAGTATTCACAAACCAAACCAATAAATATTTGAAGATATTAAAGAATTTGCAGCACAATATTTTTTACCAGAATGATTGAATACGGCGTTAGATGATCCCAAAAGGGTTGATATGCCGTAAAATAAAACAGCTAAACCAAACCACCAAACTACAGATATTAAGATGATCACTAAACATTTTGTGTTTAGTTGAGCAGCGGCGATTCTCATTCTCTTGCCCCAACAGGTAGTAAAGGAAGCAGAAAGTAAAAAAACAAAACAAACGACCCCCCCCCCCCCCCAACAAAAAAAAAATGGATGCATATTTTTGTAAGTAGGCGTTAATGGAAACTTTTAACCGACAGAAATAAAGAAAATAAAAAAGAGAGAAAAGAGAAGAAAAGACAAAAAAAAAAAAAGAAAAAAAAAAGTCAAGTGTGTAAGAGTGCGGACCTTAGCTTAGTAAGACATTGTGTCTTAGAGAAAATGCTAAGATCTACGCTTTCATTTAGATTATGTAAAGAAATGTTTAAAACAGATAAAACATGGAAAAACATGGAAAAACATGCATGAAAGTTGAATGAAAGATAAAGCATGCATAAGTTGAAGGAAGAATAAAACGTAGTTCAAAAGTAACACAACATATTTATCCTTTTGGCCAATATCAAAGTGTAGTATCTGTTCCGATGGATACTTTGCCCTGTGCAGTTCTAGGAGCTCCACCCTCCCAGGCTTTGCCTTCTCACTCTTTGAGAAAAGGTTAGTTTATTGCTAATCACCTGAGGCGCGCCTACCAGGGAATGCCGACGGAGCTGCCCAGGCAATTTTTTGTCGGCCGGAGTACTCTTCATTCTCTAGGGTGCTGGCTTTTCAAATCCCACTTTCTCGACCTTGTGTCACATCTTACCGCTGTGGGAAGAAGATAAATCTCTACAGAGCATTAAGTGTTCATTTCAAGTGTCCAGTTAGAGAAACGCTAAATGTTTATGCCTGTAATTTATGAGTGCGTATGTATGTACGTAGTGTAGGCATGTGTCAGAAATGTGTGAATGTGCGTGTCGCCTTTTGTTCGTGGTTGTACGAATGTGTATGTGTGAGAGCTGATAATTCGTTTAGGCATTTGTATGTGTGTGTGCCTTTGTCAGCAATGTGTGGTAGCGTGCGTTGAAGAATGATAGGAGTGTAAGCCTTTGTGTATGTGTATGTGTATGTGTATGTGTGTGTGTTTAGTAGTCAGCCGACGCGTTGGCACCCTCTTGCCCAAAGGCGAGGGGAGCCGAAATTGTATTCTTTTGAAAAAGAAGAAAAGAGGAAAAGAGAGAAAGAGAAAGAAGATTTTGTTGCGCGCTCTGCTTTTATATTGCTTCACAGTGATTTCGCGGACGTAGTTCAGAGCACCCCACGTAATCAACATTTTTAGCTTTTTTGTGCGTCTTTTTGTTAGATTGTCTCTGGGAGCTGATTTTTATGAGCCCAGTTTGAGCTTTTGTTGTTGAAGTGAATTCGGGTTGGTTTATGTTTTTGCGTTTATGCCGTTTGTCGATAAAATGGAGGATGTCAATCCAATAATATAAACCAATATTCAAGTTACATCGTGTTACATATAGAGGGGGGGGTGGGTGGGTAAATTCTATGGTGAGTGTTGGAGGTCCCTAGTAAACGAAAACGGCCATCACACGAATGAAAAACAAACATTTTTTTAACATAATGAAAAAAGGGGGTTATTTAATCTACACCGTTGGGTATAGGTCTGCAAAGGTTAGGACAGTGTCCAAGCGAGGAAAGTAAAATGGAAAGTTCTTTGGGCTGGCAGAAGTCTACGAGCAGCTTATCTTCGAGTGAAGATAGCTGAGCTCGGGAATCTAAGGTGATTCAGGCAGGAGAGAGAGAGAGGAAAGGGGATGTGTCCTTCTTGGGTGCTGGTCGCAGTCGCTCTTTGGCTCTTGTTATTTCAAAAAGGATCCAAAGTAGTTCCTCAGGGGCCAGCTGAAATTAATACGCCCTGCAAGCTGATTAGTGAGGGTGCGACCGAATAAGCCAGCGAGAACAGTTCTCCGCATTAGGAAATAGTTCCTTATTTATGACTGCTACAAATATTCCTCTGAGGTCATCAGATCTAAGCCTGTCTTTAAGACTCACATTGCACATCCATCGTATCATTCTCATATCATTTCTCTCCATGCAATGCATGTCCTCAACACTCACTAACCAGGAGAGTAGAAAGTGGAGCTTGGGTTTACTTTCGGCAGCCTTGTAACTCTCGCTTCTCTTACTCTGTCCTTTAGTCCTCGCATTCCATGAGCGATGTTTCTGACAAAAGGGGAAGAATTGCTGTTTTATGGGTCAGAATCTATCCACCTAACACTTATCGTTGGCTAGCTTTTGACCTTGAAGTAGTATTTATTTTTAGCTCCTTACATCAAGTGGCTTTGTGTGTGTGTCTTTAGTAGTCAGCCGACACGTTGGCACCCTCTCGCCCAAAGGTGAGGGGAGCCGAACTTGTATTCTTGTCTGGGGACGATTTCCATAAAAAAATAAATAAAAAAAAGGTTTCGTTGAATCTTTCCAGTCCAATGCAACAAGCTGCTCGCCATGTCTTCCTGTCTTTTGTACAGTCTTCAAAGTTTTTTAGGGGTACTCCAATTGCCGTCAGCGCATCTTTCAATTTATCTTTGTACCTCAGCAAGGGCCGACCAACATTCCTGTTACCACAAGCTAACTGACTGTACATCAGTGCTTTAGGTATCCTCCCTTCATCCATTCTTGCTACATGACCAGCCCATCGCAATTGAGACTGCAACAGGAAACTTTCAACTCCACCAATATGGCATCTGTTGTAAAGATCGGTGTTAGCGACTTTGTCCTTCAAACTAAGTCCGCATATGGTCCTAAGGCAGCTCCTGTGGAACACATCCAATATATATATATATATATATATATATATATATATATATATATATATATATATATATATATATATATATATATATAAAAGAAAGTTGTTTGTTTGTTATAGAAATACATATGTTAACAGTTACAAAATTCAAATTAGTTTTAATAAGGATTAAATTTTGCAAGAAATTTCATGACCCCCCCCCCCCCCCCCGATGTCATCTGAGGTTACTAGTGTTCAATTATCGATTCCTCTTATAATTTACCAGGGATGTAATTGAAAACAAAGATTTATACCAAGATCAAACTTTTCTGGAGTAAATTTTTTTAGAAGAATACAATGGCGGTAATAATTTCGTATTAGGGGTTTTAGAATATTGTGGGGTCTGCATTAACACTGGAGATACATAAAAAGTAAAAATGATGTCTTATTTTATTTCGGAAATTAAAAAAAATAAGATAAAAATGATAACATGGTGTTGAGGGTTGAAAGCAAAAGCACACAGGATTCTCATTACTTCCCGGGCAACGTCGGAGTGCAAGCTAATGATAAATATTTTTGACTAGTGGTTCGCTAACTCAACGTTGGGAATAGTAGGTTATCTCCCCTTAGTCTCTGGGAGGTGTGACCAATCAGCGAACGCATCAACGACCTTCGACTGGCAACAAGCCCCGCCCCCCTAAAGATGCTTCTTTGATCACATAACGTCATCGCGATTTCTACACGTTGTTAACTCGTCTCTCTGTTTCTCTCTTCTAAAAATGTATATATAGATGCCAAACAGAGTCGAATAACCTTTTATCCTAGCTGGAGGCACGGTCCGGCAAACATCGCTCGTCTCGCACGTCTTTTTTTTTTTTTTTAAAGATTCGAAAACAAATCTGGAAGAAAAAAAGAACGTCGATACAATCAAGGTCAATTTTAAAAGGTCGCTTCTTTTTCATTCAAAAAAACAAAACATCTTTGTTTCTTTCGCTCCAACTTTGGCAACTACCTTCTCCTCGGCTTTAAACGTCACCATCAGGTAAGAAAAATACAAACAATTCTGTTATTGTTTACTTTGTAGAATAGTGGCGCCACACACGAGAAATATGGTTTGTTTAATGTTTATAATTTAAAGGCATAAAAGCGAACTACAATATTCGTCTTCGTTTACGCATTTTTCTTAATTCTAGTCAGAAATTACTTTCCTCCCCACGAGGGCAAAGTTAGACACAAAGGTCGGGTTGTAATGTGGGGAAAATCCAACTCCCCAAAAGAGACACTCGAGATTGAGACAAACATAAAAATTGCCTCAGTTTAGAAGGATTTTTCCTTCACTAACCGAGAACAGAAAAGATGAAGTGTAATATCAGAACAGATACTACCATTTGCCCCAAAAGGTCAAGAAGTCATTATTTACTTTCCATTCGACAATTTAAAGGCTTTACAATCACTTTCGAGTACCAATACCTAAGTCTACGACTTTAAAATCGGATCTATTTTTTCTCCATTGTATTTATTTAAAATATATAGTATTCAGCGCCCGTAACCGGTGGGAAATTCCGATTTGAAAGTGATTTTAAAAATCTTTTAACTGTAGATGTAAAAACAATTTTTGTCTGTAATCAAAGTTTATAGGGATACGTCAAGTATTATGATTCATTTGTGCTTAAAAATTAAAAAAAAAACAACAGTATTTATCGACCGCAACACCGAGTGAAAATAAATAAAACTAAGTAATTTTTATTCTTTGCCCCCCACTAGTCAACGGAAAAATAAATGTGATTTTTGTTGTCTGATTACACGTCAACAACCTGAAAATATATGGAAAAAAAAAACTAAATAAAATATTTTAGTCTTTAAAGTGGGGGCTCATTTTACTATATAAATAAGGCGTAAAATTATCACTGAAAGCGTTATTGATAACTCAGTTATTGACTATATAGTTTAGGACAGAACGATAATGGTTACCCGTTCTGTCCAACGCCTATGTAGCCAAGAACTGGTTGATCACATTACATTTATCTGGTAAAATGAACTTTCACTTTAAAGTCTAAAATATTTTATTTACTAATAAAAGAAAAAAAATTATCTACGGTGTTGACGTGTGATCTTATTTTTGGGAGGACAGCGTGGGGGCAAAAGGTAAAATTTAACCAAAGCCGATTTCTTTATTTACAGATGTAATAACAACAACAACAAACCTTATGGAAAATTCCTACGACTCTTGTTAATGTAATTGGATAACATCGTCTTTCAGCAGGACGCTTTTTCTCTCTTCATAATCGGTTGTACTAAATATCTTTGTTTATAATATGGTCAGATTAATTCAATTGTCATCGTGAATTTCGGATTTAATTGACAGAGCAGAACGAATGTTTTTAAACCAGTAAATGATGAGGTCGAAGGGGTAAACAGAATGCGATAAAAAATTATGTATAAGCGATAAAAAATGTTAAAAAAGGTGCTTGTATAGATTAGCGTACATATGAAAAACGCTGAAAATCGCAGTTCCAATTAAATAAACCGGAAAACTCTTTGAAATACTTATGTATCAAGCAAAAATAGGTTTGTACACCAAAAATTAGCAAAAACTATCGAGTAGAATTGTAATTAAAACCCCGTTATATCGTTTAATCAGGTTCGGCCATTGATTCGAGCGAAAAAACACGAAACTCAGTCTGTCATATTAACAAGTAATAAATCAATTGCATTCACCAAAATACGATGAAACTGATTTTTATTTTTAATTAAAATTCTACTCGATAATTTTCCCTACTTTTTGGTGAGGATACTTATTTAAATCTGCTGCGTAAGTATATAATACTGTTTTTTGTCCATTGATGATTTGATACGGACTCTTCTCTGTACAAGCACCAACAAAAATATTAAATGAGGAACCATTTCGAGTTAAAATCTAGGCACATGTTCGTCTTTTCCCCACAGTCCGTTTTTCACAACTTTTTACTAACCAGTTTTTTTTTCTTTATTCGGTGTACACTTACCTATCAGGCTGCTAGAGAATTCCGTTTTTTTTGGAAAAAATTCAAATATTTTACATTTTAGGAGGGGGGATCAGTTTCCAATGTTAATTCAACGTAGACTGATCCCCCTCTTTTTGACCATCTCAATTTAAAAAAAAATCTTTTTCTGTGTACAATTACCTATCATGTCAATAGAGAATTCCGGGGTTTTTGGAAAGAAATTTTTTTAAATTGAGATTTTAAGACGGGGGATCAGTCTTGTTCGCCTTTTACCAGTCCGTTTTTCACAACTTTTTACGTCTTAAAATCACAATTTTTAAAAATTTATTTCCCAAAACTCCGGAATTCTCTACTGACATGATAGGTATGTACACCGAAAAAGATTTTTTTTAAAAATTGAGATGGTCAAAAAGAGGTGGATCAGTCTACGTTGAATTAACATTGGAAACTGATCCCCCCTCTTAAAATGTAAAATATTTGAAAAAAAATTCCAAAAACCCCGGAATTCTTTAGCAGCCTGATAGATAAGTGTACACCGAAAAAAGAAAAAAAAAACTGGTCAGTAAAAAGTTGTGAAAAACGGACTGTGTGAAAAGACGAACATGTGCCAAAATCTATTTAATACAACGCATGTAATCTGAAGAAAAACACGTTTGAAATGTGTAAATATGATAGAATAATCGATAGTTTAACAAAATGGAGGCTTACAACCAACGAAATAATATGTAAAAACGAAACAAGCACTTTCATTATCCGAGAAAGCAATTGTAATAATTCCGAGAAAGCAATTGTAATAATTCCGAGAAAGCAATTGTAATAATTCCGAGAAAGCAATTGTAATAATTCCGAGAAAGCAATTGTAATAATTCCGAGAAAGCAATTGTAATAATTCCGAGAAAGCAATTGTAATAATTCCGAGAAAGCAATTGTAATAATTCCGACAAAGCAATTTTAATAATTCCGAGAAAGCAATTTAAAATTATCTATAAAAAAACTTGCGGGGAAAGAATTATTTTTAGAAATTTTAAATTGTTTTGGGTACTTCTGCAGTTTACGGACCGGGCTGAAATAATAACGTTATTATTTAAAAACCCATTCTTAACATGGGAGGGGGGCTTTGTTAACTATTCTGTACTTTCACCTAACAATTTAATAAACAAAATATACCGTAAAAATTGAATTTAACTTGAAAATCCTATCTAAAAAATAATACGGTCCGTAAACTACAAGAAGTACCAATTTATTAAATAAATTATAAATTAACCACAATACTTTGTTTCAGTACTTATTGTTTTCGCATGACTCATGCCGCCATGTTCTTCTTTTGTATCGCTCAATACGAAAATCGTATTAAAACGTATCTCCCCTATTACTACGTAATACCCAATTGGGGTTATATATATATATATATATATATATATATATATATATATATATATATATATATATATCGTCTATACACTAGTTTTATTCTAATGTTTTAAGAAACGGTTTACACCTTCGAACTCTTCATTTACCTTTAAATCTAGCCCCCCCCCGCCATAGAAAAAATTAGACTTTAAAGTGGAAGTTCATTTTAATGTATAAAATAACGTAAAATGACCATCCAGTTCTTGACTACATAGCGTAGAACAGAACGAGTAACCATTTTTTGTGTATATTTTCAAAGTATCCAGCATATAATTTCTAACGTAACCCCCCCTAAGTAATTCACTTTTAGTATTTTGATGAGGATTGATAATTCGGTTATATTTAAGATTTCAGCTTTAAGATTACTGCCACCAAAAACAACATTCATTATCTTAACCAAATTAGTTCTAGTTTTATAACAATTTGGTTCAATTGATAATTTAGTGACGACCAAACAATAACGTAATAATATAACCTAATTATTATAACGTTACTTGATTATTAAATTATTAATTGAACCAAATTGTTATGAAATTAAAACTGATTAGGTTAAGATAAGGAATGTTGTTTTGATGTCAGCCATCTTAAAGCTGACATCTTCAATATTATATTGACAATATAACCGATAATTTAAATTATTCGGACTACTATTCTCATTTTTGTTGTTTGTTATCGGCCTATTCATAACGTTTCGGTCGATGTAATCTCCGACCTTTTTCAGGCGTATCTTTTTGAGTGTGGAAACCTAATTGTTAAATTTGGGAATCTTTGTTGAACTCTGGACCCTGCACGCCATTTTGAACTGGACCCTTTATTTAATCCACGGGGTCCTGATACTACCAGATCAGGCTGTCCGAAGATACCGGTTTCCTGAATTAAAAATGCACCAAACATTGTTGTTTTTTCTTTCTTTTCCTTTGCACAACTCAATCATGTTTTGCAAAGCTAAAAACAAAAACATTTTCCTCTACAAAACAACCAAACAAGACCAAACCAAACACCATGAATTCGGCATTAAATAACATGAAAAGGGTTGATATGCCGTAAAACAAATAACTAAACTAATCCACGGGGTAGATTTATTTATATTTTTTATCTACTGTAGTATTTAAAACTCTCTGAACAAGAGGCGATTTAGTCGTTTCGCAGCCCAAATGGCGGACAATGAACCGTCTGCTAATTTCCGAATTCACAAATGAGTAAGTAAACCCAAATACATTGTTTGGGACTTATTTCAAATTTAATAATTTAAAATTATTTTAAAGGAAATACAGTTGGGAAATTAGTCCCAAACAATTTATTTGGGTCTACTTACTCATTTGTGAGGTCGGAAAAAATCAGAAATTAGCAGACGGTCCATTGTTCGCAATTTTTGGCTGGGAAACGACTAAATCGCCGAACAAGGCCTATAGCCACTGAAGCGTAAGGGGCTACTGTGATAGGGATCACATTTATAAGGAGGGGAGCAACCTGATGGGGAGTTGATCAGTTAGATGTTCGTTAGCATTACGATTACATTTCTTCTGCATGTTCGTACGGTTGGGGAAACAGGGAGCTGGGAAGGAATTCCAAAGACAAGCGGTCCGAGGAAAGAAGCTATTATCTTCCGGCATCTAGAGACCTCTACAGTGAAGGGGTGGGATTTTGCTGCTAGTCGGCTGGGTCGGAGTATTTATGTCGAGGGGGTTACAAGTGTAGAAAGTTCGCCGGAGCACATTCCGTGGAAGTACTTGCAAAACAAGCGTACGTGATGCAACCCTGCGGCGATGCGACAGGGGCTGGAGCTTGGCAGACAGTGCGGGACCTATTAGGTTAGATACTGTTTTTTTTTTGTAACCCTGTCCAAAATGGAGAGACTAGTGGTTGGTGCACCAGCCCAGATGTGGCAACAATACTCCATGCACAGGCGAATGGTGGCTTTGTAGAGATATAGGATATTGGCTGGTGAGAAGTTTTCTAGCTCGGTGAAGGGAGCCTACCTTGGTGAAATAGAAAGTGTCCACTTAGCGATGGCTTCCGTTTTTGAAATCGGAAATTGACAATCGGCGTTTATTAAAGAAATAAACAGTTCCGTTTCCCCTTATATTTTTAAGCCGGGTGTTTTTTGTTTTGGCTATTAAAAATTTGTTTTCGACATTAAAAAAAAATTTAATTAACACATAAAATCAAACTGGGGTGCTTATACAGCTGAAGGGCACATATGGAAAAGGCAGTTCAAAATAAAAACTATTGTTCATACTTACGTATCAGGCAAAAATAAGTATCCTCACCAAAATGTAGGGAAAATTATCGAGAAGAATTTTAATTAAAAATAAAAATCAGTTTTATCGTATTTTGCCGACCGCCATTCATTTATTACTTGTTTATATGACAGACTGAGTTATGTATCCCTGACATCGCTCTAATCAATGGCGGATCTGTAAAATACAATAAAACTGATTTTTATTTTTAATTAAAATTGTCAATAATTTTGGCTAATTTTTGGTGTAGAGACCGATTTTTGTCTGTTGTGACTCCATCAAAGAGTTTTCCGGTTAATTTATTTGTAACTGCGTTTTTCATATGTGCCCTCATCTGTATAAACTGGGGTTTATAATTGGATTTTTTAATTTTGAAGATATATTTTTTAACAAATAATCAAGTTAAACGTTTGTCTTATAATTGGATTTTTTTTTAAATTTTAGTTTCAAAATGTTTTAAATAGTTTGTGGCTATTTTTATAATTCAAACTTTTTTTTTAGATGTTTTAAATAGTTTATTGGCTATTTTTATAATTCAAACTTTTTTTTTAGTTTGAAAATGTTTTAAATAGTTTATTGGCTATTTTTATAATTCAAACTTTTTTGTTAGTTTGAAAATGTTTTAAATAGTTTATTGCCTATTTTTATAATTCAAACTTTTTTGTTAGTTTGAAAATGTTTTAAATAGTTTATTGGCTATTTTTAAAATTCAAACTTTTTTTTTAGTTTGAAAATGTTTTAAATAGTTTATTGCCTATTTTTATAATTCAAACTTTTTTGTTAGTTTGAAAATGTTTTAAATAGTTTATTGGCTATTTTTATAATTCAAACTTTTTTGTTAGTTTGAAAATGTTTTAAATAGTTTATTGACTATTTTTATAATTCAAACCTTTTTTTTAGTTTGAAAATGTTTTAAATAGTTTATTGCCTATTTTTATAATTCAAACTTTTTTGTTAGTTTGAAAACGTTTTAAATAGTTTATTGCCTATTTTTAAAATTCAAACTTTTTTTTTAGTTTGAAAATGTTTTAAATAGTTTATTGCCTATTTTTATAATTCAAACTTTTTTGTTAGTTTGAAAATGTTTTAAATAGTTTATTGGCTATTTTTAAAATTCAAACTTTTTTTTTAGTTTGAAAATGTTTTAAATAGTTTATTGACTATTTTTATAATTCAAACTTTTTTTTTAGTTTGAAAATGTTTTAAATAGTTTATTGCCTATTTTTATAATTCAAACTTTTTTGTTAGTTTGAAAATGTTTTAAATAGTTTATTGCCTATATTTATAATTCAAACTTTTTTGTTAGTTTGAAAATGTTTGAAATAGTTTATTGGCTATTTTTAAAATTCAAACTTTTTTTTTAGTTTGAAAATGTTTTAAATAGTTTATTGCCTATTTTTATAATTCAAACTTTTTTGTTAGTTTGAAAACGTTTTAAATAGTTTATTGCCTATTTTTAAAATTCAAACTTTTTTTTTAGTTTGAAAATGTTTTAAATAGTTTATTGCCTATTTTTATAATTCAAACTTTTTTGTTAGTTTGAAAATGTTTTAAATAGTTTATTGGCTATTTTTAAAATTCAAACTTTTTTTTTAGTTTGAAAATGTTTTAAATAGTTTATTGACTATTTTTATAATTCAAACCTTTTTTTTAGTTTGAAAACATGTTTGAAATAGTTTATTGACTATTTTTAAAATTCAAACTTTTTTGTTAGTTTGAAAATGTTTTAAATAGTTTATTGCCTATTTTTATAATTCAAACTTTTTTTTTAGTTTGAAAACATGTTTGAAATAGTTTATTGGCTATTTTTAAAATTCAAACTTTTTTTTTAGTTTGAAATTGTTTTAAATAGTTTATTGACTATTTTTATAATTCAAACCTTTTTTTTAGTTTGAAAACATGTTTGAAATAGTTTATTGACTATTTTTACAATTCAAACCTTTTTTTTATTTTGAAAACATGTTTGAAATAGTTTATTGACTATTTTTACAATTCAAAACTTTTTTTTATTTTGAAAACATGTTTTAAATAGTTTATTGACTATTTTTATAATTCAAACCTTTTTTTTTATTTTGAAAACATGTTTTAAATAGTTTATTGACTATTTTTACAATTCAAACCTTTTTTTTAGTTTGAAAACATGTTTTAAATAGTTTATTGACTATTTTTATAATTCAAACTTTTTTTTTAAGTTTGAAAATATTTTGATGCTTCTACAGATTTTTTTTTGCCGAACTAAACCTAAAACTTTATTAGGATTAGGTAAATAAATAACCAACCTAGTCCGGTTCAAATAATGTAGAAGTAAAAATATTTTTTAACGAGTGCAATATTTATTTATTTATTTTTTTAGGAGAGTAGAAAATGGACTTTCGGTAGCCTCGTAACTCTCGCTTCCCTTATTTTGTCCTTTAGTCCTCACATTTCATGAACGATGTTTCTGACAAAGGGGAAGAATTGCTGCTTTCTGGGTAGTAATCTAACACTTATTTTTGGCTAGTTTTTGAGCTTGAAGTAGTTTTTTTTTTTTAAAAGCTCCTTACATTAAGTTGCTTCATGCCTTGTCTGGAGCGATTTCCATTAAAAAAAAAATCGAAAAAACAAAACAAACTAAAAATTCCGCCCAAATCGAAGCTGATAAACACCGATGTCAATTTCCGATTTGAAAAAAAAAAAAAAAAAAAAAGGTGTCGCCAAGTCGATATTTTCTCTCCCACCATCTTTTCTAGTCTTTGTTATTATCGCTTGTAAAGATTGGATGAACCCCCCGAAAAATCACATCTACAATTAATTAACCATTGGCCACACGTGCATTAAATAAAGTCTTCCAGTCCGAAATGTTGTATTTCGACAAAAATCTTTCCAAATTTGATTAGAAGGTTCCCATGTTCAAAACGATGCACCTGAAGGAGGTTGGCGGTTACAACGGTCGAAACGTTAATAGAGGAGGAGAATAGTAGTCCGAATAATCCAAATAACACAAATAGTTTACCGTTTCGAAATTATTTTCTAAAGGATTTCAGAAAAAAATATCCGTATTTTGCCATCCGGACTTAGGGTTAGTGGTAGGTTTAACATTTTTTCTGAAAAACGCTAATCTTTAATCACAATTCGGGATATTTGTATAATAATAATAATAATAATAATAATAATAATAAAAAAAAAAAAAAAAAAAAAAAAATCAGGAAACAAATTAAAATTTCTTGAACACTCAAAATCAGAAAATCGATAATTTTAATTAAGGAGTGAAAAGTAAATAAGAAATAATTTGCCCGGTTTAATTTCAAAAGGTGACAATTTTGACTTGTCACCGCTACGAAAATCAGACAAAACTAGCCGTGAAAAAATAAATGGCTGCCTTATTTGGGAGCTAATGTCTTCAATATAGCCAAATTAGGTTCAAAGATAGTATAGTCATGAACCTAATGCGATAATTAAAAAAAAATCGTGCATAAATATTGTTTTCTATTGTTGAGTAAATTGCAACAATTTCGAGTTAAAATCTCATTCGTTTTACGCACGCAAGATTAAGATTGAAATGCGTAAATAATCGTTAGAAGAGAAAAAATATCGAGTATTGATTTACTCCTCTCCAGGAGTTAGGCACAAGGCCAGTTTTTATCTTACTCCCACAAGTAAGATGTGACCCAAGGTCGGGTCGAGAAAGTGGGGTTTAAAAATTGCCTGGGCAGCCCCGTCGGCATTCCCCGGTAGGGGCGCCCCAGGCACTAAGCAATAAACTTACTCCTCCCCAAAGAGGGGAGGCAAAGCCTGGGAAGATGGACCTCCCAGAACTGCACAGGACAGACCCATTGACCGGCGTAAATCAAGACCCGAAGGTCAAGACAATACCAGTCTATGGGGTGCAGTATCCATCGGAATAGATACTACACTTTGATCTTAGCCAAAACGCCAAGTGGTTATTTTATTTATCTACCTCCCACAAGGTAAGATGTGACACAAGGTCAGGAAAGTGGGATTAGATAAGCCAGCGCTCGAGAAGGTGAGCACTCTGGCCATTTAAAAATTGCCTGGGCAGCCCTGTCGGCATTCCCCGGTAGAGGCGCCTCAGACAGTAAGCAATAAACTTACTCCTCCCCAAAGAGGGGAGGCAAAGCCTAGGAGGGTGGACCTCCTAGAACTGTGCAGGACAAACCTATAGACCGGCGGAAATCAAGTCCCGAAGGTCAAGACAATACTAGTCTATAGGGTGCAGTATCCATCGGAACAGATACTACACTTTGATCTTAGCCAAAAGGCCGAGTGACGTCATTGCATTGTGACGTCATACTAACTGACATCATGACACTAAACTGCATATCTCCTTCATCTTACCATCCAAAATTCACCTATCATGAAGATTTATTTTATTTGAAATCTGAAAATGAAAAAAAAATCTTCGAAAATTCGTTGTTCTCAGCAATTTTAACTGAAAATCTTTCCCCGTCTCTAATCGTCAAATGAAGCCGAGTTTTATCGTAAAAGGTTTCATATAGAAATTGATTTTTCCATTGTTTAAAAATTCTTTTTTTATTTGAACTAATTTCACTTCCAAACTCCCATTTTCAAAGCTTTTGTTGTTTCTACAGAATTTTTTTTGCCGAACTAAACCTAAAATTTTAGTTAGGGTAAAAAAAAAAAAAACCCAACCCAGTTCGGTTCAAATAGTGTAGAAGTAAAAATATTTTTTAGTTTATTTTGAAAATATTTTTTAACGAGTGCAATAGTTTTTTTGTTTTTTTAGGAGAGTAGAAAGTGGACTTTGGATTTATTTTCGTCAGCCTCGTAACTCTCGCTTCCCTTATTTTGTCCTTTAGTCCTCACATTCCATGAGCGATGTTTCTGACAAAGGGGGAAGAATTACTGTTTTCTGGGTCGGAATCTATCCATCTAACACTTATCATTGGCTAGTTTTTTTTTTTTTTTATCTTGAAGTAGTATTTTTTTTTGTTTAGCTCCTTACATCAAGTGGCTTCATGCTTTGTCTGGAGCGATTTCCATTAACAAATGGCTTTATGCCTTGTTTGGGGCAACTTTTATATAAAAAAAAAACAGTTAAAAATTTTTTTTTTTTATTAAATTTGCAAGAATTATTTTTTTCAACGTTTTTT
>OY744535.1:69540170-69545170 GCA_963556195.1 Sepiola atlantica
TTTCATACACTTTTCGTACAATTTCGTAGAATCTTTGAAGTCATCAAAACGAGTGGAGGTAGAACTCATTATTAAATTTGTTCGTTGAATGTTTTCATACACTTTTCGTACAATTTCGTAGAATCTTTGAAGTCATCAAAACGAGTGGAGGTAGAACTCATTATTAAATTTGTTCATTGAATATTTTCATACACTTTTCGTACAATTTCGTAGAATTTTTGTCTCTGGTCTTATAATACCTTTTCTCGTTACAGGTGACGCATTTTGTTCGTGTCTAAAATCCCGAAACTTTCTTGAATGCTTATGACAACGCGTAGTGGTCAGGTGACCTCTGCACTTTTCGCCCGCTGGTTGTTGGGTGCGTCAAACCTGCCAACGTTGCAGTCAGGATGCAAACATTTCCACACTTTTCCAAAGCGGAACTACCTGTCCGACCCGGAGAATAAAGGCAGCCGTCAAGCCGGGATCAACTTTGACACGCTCGGATGTTGGAACAGTCGTTTGGAGCTGCCGATTCTGTACGAAGAGAGCGTGGAACGGGGTAAAGTTATTCCTAAAATTCCCATCAAGGAGATCGGCAGTGCCACGTTACTTGGCCGCCGGAAAGTGAACGAAGATCGGTATGTCGTCGAGGAACTTTCTCCGAACTTGCTTTATTTTGGAATGTTCGATGGACATGCAGGGACAGAAGTCGTCGACTTTGTTAGTCAACGCATGAAGAAAACAATCAATTACTGGTTAACACAGAGCGATAATTTGGAACACGTTCTCGAACAATCGTTTATAGATATCAACAATCTCTTGGCGCGACATTTGAACTTCTTAGGTAAGTGAATTCGCTCTTATTTTTGAAACTACGCTGTTTTAATCACGATTTAAAATAGATTAATTTAAAATTTAAAAAAAAGTACAGCATAAGTTGTCTCCCCCTGTTAAATAGTAAGGGTATGTTCGCTAGTACTTATTTGAGGATTCAGATTCGTAGGGGAAACGTCATCACGTAAACAGGAAATAACTGTCAGACGGGGGTCAGGTAGCTAGCCTTTGGGGATCATTGTCTCTTGTGAGAACATGAGCTAGAGGAAATGATGTCACATGAGATAGAATAGGCGCGAAGAGCGGGGACTCGGAGTTGAAAGCTTAAAGCGATGAGACGTGATAAGAAATGACCTGAGAATCGATTATAAATGAAGGTGCCAGGTCCCCAAAATCTGTAGTCCCAACATTTCTCCTCACCCCGCCACTAGCAGAGCAGAAGGCTATGTCAACAGCCTAATAAAATTGCATTTCTCCAGATTTGGGACCTTGTTCTTTTTTTTGTGTTGTGTTAAATATCCAGGCTGTGTGTACGGAAAAGTCATGTTGAGAATAGGAACATGCACCTGACGATTGTTAAAAGATAAGATAATTATCGGATGACCAAAAGGTTATTTGAATAAAAACTAAGCTTAGCACCAGGACGACCTGAACTGGAAAATAGCATAAATGAGATCGATTGTCAAAAGAAAGATAATGTTAAATAACAAAAAGTTATTTGTATAAAAATAATCTTAACACGAGAAAACACGTGTACCGGAAGAGACAACATGTGATCGATTGTCAAAAGATAAGAGACACTGGATGTATAAAAGGTCATTAGCGAGAAAATGCAGGTGCACCGAAAAACAAGAACGTCAGATTGTCAAAGATGCTGGGAAGGTCATTAGCGAGAAAACGCAGGTGCGACCGAATCATGGACAGAAGAAACACAAAGACGTTGGATTGCTAAATGATGAAACAACCGTCGACAACTAAGACTCCCTGGTTGGCGGGGCGTGGCGTGGCTACAGTGATAATCTCGTCTGAAGGGAGCGTCTGAGCTGGTAACATCTTGTTATATAACGACAACCCGAAATTGATATCGACAGTTGGTTAACGATCGGGCCTCTGAGAAGAATCGACTATCAGATTCCTGTGTGTGCATCTCGCTCCTACCAGACCCTCCATCCTCATCGTCACCAACAATAAACATCTTTATACTTTTATAAGATCCACGTGTTGTCATTCTTTTTAAGTTAGCTGTAATACAACAGTTTTGCCAACTTTGATCCAGAGCGAGAATGCACAGCCACAGAGGGGGGTAACCATCAGAAGACGACGCAAGACGATCTTGGATGAAGTGTCCTCAGTCTCGCAGGACCGCTGTGGTTGAACGTTGACGACACGATTACGTATGATTTTCGTACTATTTATGATTTGGTGATTCGATAGCAAACGCATATTTTATTTGATCCAGACATTTGATACAAAACATTAGTCTCCTCTTGGAGGGAATGTAATCCAACATGATCACAACTACTTGAAAAAGTAAAGCATGAGTTGTCTCCCCCTGCGATCACAACTACTTGAAAAAGTAAAGCATGAGTTGTCTCCCCCTGCAATCACAACTACTTGAAAAAGTAAAGCATGAGTTGTCTCCCCCTACGATCACTACTACTTGAAAAAGTAAAACATGAGTTGTCTCCCCCTGCGATCACTACTACTTGAAAAAGTAAAACATGAGTTGTCTCCCCCTGCGATCACTACTACTTGAAAAAGTAAAGCATGAGTTGTCTCCCCCTACGATCACTACTACTTGAAAAAGTAAAGCATGAGTTGTCTCCCCCTGCGATCACTACTACTTGAAAAAGTAAAACATGAGTTGTCTCCCCCTGCGATCACTACTACTTGAAAAAGTAAAGCATGAGTTGTCTCCCCCTACGATCACTACTACTTGAAAAAGTAAAGCATGAGTTGTCTCCCCCTACGATCACTACTACTTGAAAAAGTAAAGCATGAGTTGTCTCCCCCTGCGATCACTACTACTTGAAAAAGTAAAGCATGAGTTGTCTCCCCCTGCGATCACTACTACTACTTGGATAATGCAAGCAACCATTTATCTCAATCTTGGAACCTTTCGAAAAATCTCAAAATCTCAATACTGTTCCAAACTCTAGACGTAGGTAGTGCCGTCGCTGGGCGTAATATCCTTTAGAAATGCAGTGCATTAACTTTGTAATAACACGACGAGTGCACCCTTTGATAAAAATGACAGAAAAAAAATTGTTTTGCCAGTATTCACATTAATATTCATATAAAATAACGTCTCAATTAATGAATTATATACGGCATAATTACGTCGAAACACCGGTTCTCGTTAGATCACTGAAGTTAAGCAACGTTGAGCCTGGCCAGTAGAAGATGGGTGACCATTTGGGAATACCAGGCGCTGTATGTAGGAGGACATCGACACTTCCCTGCAAGAACTGCGAAAACCTAACGTCGTCATCTTCCCCTAATCCGGATATACGTGCGACTGGGGATCGCTTGTGAATTTGATATTCCCTAGAAACTTCCTCTTTCGAACGAAGCCGTTTCAACCCGCCCAGGGTTAATGCCATACGAGGTATAGAAGAAAGATTCAAATCAAAACATTTTTTGTTTACTAATATTTAATTTCTTTTTATTAGCAGAAACTTTATCAAAGTAATTAGAATTGACATTTTTGATCGCTTTTGTACATGAGATGGTATTAATGGAGAAGGAAGGAAATGGGTGTGAATGGCGTACCAGGTACAGATAGATAAATCATGAATTAAAAGAAAAAAATAAAGAAAACATCTCAAACTGAAAAGTTAAAAAATGAAAAAAAAAAACATAAAAAAGAACATAAAAAGTACATTAAAAAAGTACATAAAAAAAAGTACATATCAAGCAGCATATAAAAAAGAAAAAACATTTCAGATGTCTGACATACTATTTGCTTTCTCTCTTCCCCTAAATATTTGAAATGGTTTTGTGTGGCAGTTTTTTTCTACTCGTTAACTTTTGTGTGGTTTTAGGGTTAGGGTTTGTGTGACGGGATGGCTATTTATTTACATACAAATAAATACACATTGGTCTTTATGATAAAAGTGTAAGATGGATTAAATTTCTTTTTTTGTTTTCCAGGTTCGCAGAATTTCACTTGTGGTACGACGGCCACCGTGTGTCTGCTGAAAAACAGCGTGGAACTGGTCATCGGCCATGTTGGCGACAGTTCTGCCATACTGTGTCGTCGGGGAAAGGCTGTACGTCTCACTGAAGATCACGATCCGGAGGTGGAAGGAGAGGCAGCGCGCATCAAGAAATGTGGCGGGTTTATTTCAATGAACAGTTTAGGCCGTTCCAATGTTAATGGACGCCTTGCAATGACGCGGAGTATCGGAGACTTTGTATTGAAGAAATATGGGGTCATAGCCCGACCAGATATCTACAATATTGAAGTAAGTATACCGGTTTATTTAAAAAGACAACGGGCTTGTCTCTAGTTGGTGGAGAGGGGGGGGGTTCTTTTGGATGATATTTGATATGAAAATACGTATAATATTTGATACAAAAAAAAAATCCTATATAACACCTAATACATTGTTTCAGGATATTTCACCAATTTGTTCATAGTTGTTAGATAAACATTTTAAAGCCCCCATACATATTATTGACGTTCACATCCAACGCATCGATCCTTTTTAACATTGTATTATTTAATATAACCGAAGATTTGATGTAGAGCAATTCTTTTCTCTATTAAATTTTTTTTATTTAACTTATTTTAAAAGTTTTTAGGGGGCGGGTGCGAGTTTGGGTGGACGCACTCTCTAAATGGTAAAGTTTGCAAAACACAAAAAAAAAAAATGAAAGCGTCCCCGTTACTCACCCTGTTGCCTAGAATACATATTCCATATTTCACTCACATGGATAACCCTATATATAAACATGCGCATCGCAGACCTTTAAACCAGGCAGAAAGAAAGGGTGAAAACATAACATAGGAGAGAGAGAGATTGAGAGATATCGAGATCGATCACAAGGAGGGGGGGGGGGGGATGTGAATGAACACAGCTTGGTAAAAAAAAAAAAAAAAAAATCCGGCCAGGAGAGAGGGAGGGAAGATCAAAGAGCTGAGTAAGTTTGAGATCAGATTTTCTTTCTCTTAGATGAGT
>OY744535.1:69550170-69562670 GCA_963556195.1 Sepiola atlantica
GTGTGTTTGTTTAAAATTTGTGTTAGGGAGAGAAATGTGAGACTACAAAGTTTGATAAAGTTTGCAAAAAAGGGGGGGGGGCAATCTAACAGTTTAGATTTAAAATTGAACAAAATTAAATAATATCGCTATACAAGTCCCGTGATTCAATGTTTATTAGGAGTATATATTATGCTCTTAATTTTGATTCTCAATTAATCGAGCACTCTGCTGGTTTTTTTCCTACCATCTAACAAAAGAAGTATATATATATATATATATATATATATATATATATATATAATAAATATTTGTTATTGTTTATTATCTATGTACGTATACGTTTCGTCCTTAATAATCGGGACTCATCAGCATAGAGATATGACTATTCACTACCGGTCATGCGATTCGAAACCCCGGATTATGAGTATTTTACAACTCAAATCCGACGCCTTAACCACTCGGCCAATTTTGAACAGCGAATAAACTGCGATAATTTTAACACTTTATATGGCGGCTTGACGTCTAGAACGTTCGACGTCATGCTGTGTTAATACTACACTTACAGTGCTCTACCAGACGGGTTTTTCTAGGAGCTACAAATGAACGTGGTCTCCAAAGGCATTTTGTTTGTCTGTTTTTCCAAGTTTTAAATTCCTTAAAAGATGCTTCTAAGAACTTTTGTCCAAATGTTATTATCCTATAAGCGACTATGAGCTTCCAAAAAGTTAATATATAAAGAGACGTTGCTCATCGTACACCGCTCTGCGCCACCGACCGCCACTTCATGAACATCGAAGTAAACAACTACGATCACAGGAAAAAAAATAATGGTATAATCTTTGATTTGATTCCCACTCTTCTTTTTTTCTGCAGATGGATGTGTTATCGTCCGAAATTAATAATAAAAAAAGATAAAGAAAAAAATTTTTTTTAATAAAAAAAATATTTGAATCTGAAAACGTGGTCTCCAAAGGCATTTTGTTTGTTTGTTTTTCAAAATTTTTAATTTTTTAAAAGATGCCAAATTTTATTATATATAAATATATATATATATATATATACATTATAAATTGAAAATATAAGCCATTATCAATGCAAGAATAATTTTTTTTTTATTTATTTATTATTTAAAAAAATTTTTTTTTTTACTTTTTAAATTTTTTATAAAAAGTAAAAATGTAAAAAAAAAAAACAATAAAAAAAAATAAAATAAGAAAATAATAAATTAATCTTGCATTGATAATGGCTTATATTTTCAATTCATAATACTGACCCAGCAATGCTTTAAAACTGAATGACCCATTTTATTTTACTAATATATATATATATATATATATATATATATATATATATACCGTATTTCTTAAATATATGATATATATATATATATATATATCATATATTTATTTTTTTCTTTCTTTTATCTCCGCAGATCCGTCATTCAAAAGATGCTTTCCTTGTGTTGGCATCGGATGGACTCACGTTTGTCCTCGCTGATCAAGAAATTATTGATGTGGTCAGTAAATGTGACATCCCCAAAGACGCTGCCCATCTGCTGACGGACCAGGCCATGCAGTTCGGCTCTGAAGACAACACCACGGCGCTCATCATCCCGTTTGGTGCTTGGGGGAAATACCAAGCAACAGACGCATCAAATCAAAACAGTTTTGGCAGACAACTCCTCGGAGTTCGCTATTGTTGACACCCAAAACCGATTATTTATTAAACTTTTTTTTCTCTCTTTTTTGCTGTGATAATGATTTATTTTTTTACAACTGCTTACATGGCATCTTGTTTTTCAAAGTAAATAATTTATATTAATATATATATATATATATATTTCTATAGGGTATATTCAATACATTATAATTTCAAATATTCAAAATTATAGTTAATGTTTAGAGTTTTTGAACCTACTCTATTTATATATAAAAAAAGCTCTGATTGATATAACCTATTAATTATTGAGCTTATATTTAGATGCCGTAGTGAAACATCACCTGAGTATGTAGTAATATCGATTTTTTACTAAAGGTATAATGGGATTCATCTCACTCAGAGTAATTCAAGAATTGTTTTGGTTTATCGACTTAAACTTTTCCTATATATATATATATATATATATATATATGATAGCGCAGGGGTAGAGGTGCCGACTGTCAGCTCGACAGTTGAGTTTCAATCGTGGCTTGAGGCACTAACTGGTCTAGCCGCACTGATGAGCTGTGATACAGCGAAAAAGTCTGCATGTGGATGACATATATATATACAGGGTGGGCCAAAATAAGGGTCCTATCTTTAAATTTGAATAACTTGAATTTGAATAACTTCCACAAAATAAAAGTTAAACTCACCAAACTTTATGTGTGTGTAGACTGACCCTTCCGAGATTTTTTGAAATAAACAAAACAAATTTTAGCCGAAAAACACTTCTTAAAACTTACAAAAACTAAAGTATTGTTTTTTACACTGTTTTGAGTTTTTTAAGCAAAAATAATGTTTTCTAAATGAGGGTACGTTCCTTAGGGCTAATACGGCTCATGCTTGCTTCGGAAGGGGTCCTTTACTTATTCTAAAAAAAAAAAATTTAAAAAATCAATAAATAAAAAAGTTATGAATGTTTAAAAATAGGACCCTTATTTTTGCCCACCCTGTATATATATATGTATATATATGTATATGTATAAGTCCGGTTCCTATTATATTCCAATAACCATGTTTTTATTTTATTATTTTTATTTTTATTTTTTCACATTTCCAAAAAACATAACATTTCTGTGAGATATATTTTTTACGGCCCGTTTCATTTGTCTTGTGCCAAATATATCTCTCATAAATATTATGTTTTTTGGAAATGTAAAAAAATAAAAATAATAAAATAAAGACATGGTTATTGGAATATAATATGAACCTGACTTATTTGCTCTGTTGTCACTAATTGACAATCATCGAGCTGAATCTTTTAAGGAGACTGCAAAGTAAAAGGGCACTGATAGTATATGCTAATACATATATTGTCATTAAAAATTATATATATATATATATATATAATGTATATGACAAATAAAAGGGTAAAATAAATCCGACTGTATGAATTAAAAAAGAAAAGCGGAAGACTTACAACTCAACGTTTCGTCCAGCTGGATGCATGGGCTTTATCAAGAGCGAAAAAACTTTGTCACTTTTAGCTTTTTCGCTTTTGATAAAGCCCACGCAACAGCTGGGTGAAACGTTGAGTTGTAGGTCTTCCGCTTTTCTTTTTTAATTCATATTACATATATGGTCTTCAAAAAGTCATCATCTATTTAAAAATCGTGATAACATCAAAACTGTATTTCTGATAATAACAAAATTTATGCACAATGAACAATATATATTAAAAAATGTATGTCATTCAACCGAATGCCTCGTACTTGCCACACATTTCTGCAAACGATTCACAAATAATTGCATCAAATTTTTCAAAATTTCTCAAACTTTCTTCAATTCAATTGATCGATTGTTTGTGGTTTACTTCTGAAAACTTTATTTTTCAAGAAATCCTACAAGAACAAAAATCGGGAGGCGCCACTCTACCATATGTATAACGATTCTAGCATGCTGTTGTGTTGATGGCATCAAGATGGCGCTAAAACTAAAGCAAAATCGTGCGGATCAAGATGGCGTAATAAAAATGATACAGTAAAATAAGTTTTTATTTCTTTTTTAGTAAATAAGTTTTGTTATCAGAAATGCAGTTTTGATGTTATTAAATTTAAAAATAGCTGACTTTTTGAAGACCCTGAAGATAGATACAGACTCCTGAGGATAATAGACTAACCAAAATCTTGATTTTTTTTCATTTTTCGCTTGTTCACATCCACAGCAATGCCGAAAGTTGTGTAGTGAGATTCTGCGATCCTCAGGTGGTGATTTCAGTGCATCCTTAGGAAAGCCAATGAGGTTTCAACTAAAGTTTCTTAATAAATTGTGTCAAACTGGAAGATTCAAGATTAAATATTTTTTAATCATTGTCTCAAAAATAAAAAAAAATAAAAAAAATAACCAATATACAAATTATTCTTAATTACTTCAATTAACAGAAACGTTTTTTTTTTATTTGATAGTAAAAAAATGTTAATTTAATTTTTAAAAATTAAATTAAAACCCAAAATAGTATTTGCACTTGATCACAGTTCAATTAAGAAACTATATTTTTAAAGCATCATGACAAAACAGTTTTCAAAATTTAAAAAAAAAAAAAAATTTTTTGTTTTTGATTAAATTAATTTAAATTTATTTTTTATTTTTTTGGATCGGAAAATTAAAAAAATATTTTTATTTTTTAGATTAGCAGTATATTAAAACGCAATCTACGTCAGAAAATTGCGACCATCGTCCAAAGAAATTTCGTCAGTTAAATTTAAAGTATGTAGTCTGGTATTTAAGAAAGACAATTTTATTTTTTCTAATGTCTGTAAAACAAAAGTATTTCACTTAGAAAAAGTAAAAATACAAAAAAAAAAAAAAAAATGCATTTGCTTTCATTTATGTTTATATTTTTTTTACCATAGTCTCCCTTTTTTTTTTTTCTCCCTGGTTAGAAACACTTGACGAAATTGACAAGTTTTGATGAAGACCCGAGGGAAATGAGATAGGGAGGGAATACATTTTTATTTATTTGAAAATGAAGACAACATTTCACACAATCAAAGTTGTGTAAAATGTTTAGTTTTTAATCGGGGGGGGGGGGGGGGGGGGGGAAGTTGATCTGCATCCTTCTAGATTTTTATGAGCCACGGATGCTGTGCATGCGTGCACACTGGTCTAAATCTGCATTTTTCACATTTTCATCGGCCACATGGAACGTCTATTTATTTGCTAAGTAAGTTTTTACATTTTCTTGAAATTGGGGTCACTTGGATGTAAATAGAAATCATTGCAGTAAGTACAAACTAATTAACAGAAATTAGTTATCTTGTAAAATGGCGCAGAGAGGGGGGGGGGGTTAATTGAAAAAAAAAATTTAATTTCTTTTCAAACTTTTATGAAACACATTTTATAGTTTTCAAAAACAAAAACTTTCCAGAAATAAATTTTAATATTTTTTTAAAATATTATAAAAAAACTTTTTATAACTTTTATAAGTATGAAAAAAAACTGTTAAATACTCATTGCGACAGTTTCTAAAAATGTAAAACTCATGACAGTTTTTAAAAACTTAAAAACTGCCATGAGTTTTTAAAAACGCATCATGACAGTTTTTTTAAACTTAAAAACTCGTGACAGTTTATAAAAACTGTTAAAAACTCATTATGACAGGTTTTCAATGGCCGTTCATAACTATTAGATGATCAGAATTTTACAATTTCAGAATTCATAAATAATTTTTTTGTTTATCCATAAAATACCTAATTACTTGTGTAGAATATTTGGAGGCTATCTGATGAAATATTTACAAGATATTTTTTTCTGTATATACCTGTTACATATTTTGCAAAAATTGTAATTATATATATATATATATATATATATATGTATGTATGTATATAAAAAAAAAAAACACTTTTTTTTTCATTAAAATTTGAAGTCGGATGATTGCTAAGAAATCTCCAAAGAGACATAAAAATTCCCAAACCAAAATCTTTGTTGTATAAAACTTTCCGAGTTCAAGTTAAAAATTGGATTAATAAGTTAGGATAACCTGGCATTATTAAATGTTGTCATTTATTTCACAAAAAAAAATGGATATTTTTTGTTATTCTTTGAATTTTATTTACTTTAACGCCAAAATCTTGCTAAGAAAAAAACGGTGAATTTTTTTTTTTCCGAGAAAGTTCTGCTGCTGCTGATTTTATTTTAATTTGAAAAAAACAAATAAAAAAACACAAAAACAAACCCAAACCCCGCTCATCTTCCATTTTCATTCAAATACAATTTCAAATACAGATTACTTCCAATTTTACATGGAAACTGGTTGTGAATTCAGCTTCGGTTTTGTCATCAAAAATCAAGTTACAATAAAATATAAATAAATAAAAAAAAAAAAATGGTTGTCTTTTTTTCTTTCTTTTTCTTGCTTTTTTTATTTTGTATTTTTTGTTTTTCTGTAGGAACAAGTGTCAACACTAAAATGTTCATAAATCCAAGGGAGACAACTCATGTTTGGCTGGATGTTCGGAAAATCAGGTACAAATATATAGTTTATATATTTGTACCTGATTTTCCGAACAACCAGCCAAACATGAGTTGTCTCCCTTGGATTTATGAACATTTTAGTGTTGACACTTGTTCCTATTCACTTGCCTCCCCACGAGGGCAGAGTCACGGGCAACGTAAGTAAAGGAGGCCAGAGCGCTGGAAAATGAAGTCATGCTTAAAATAACAAGCGAGATGTGTCGAACAGTCAGACTATCGACATTTTGACCCCTCCCTTCACTTAAAAATTCAGGAAATCAACCAATTTTAATTAAATTTTCAGTATTTATAAATTAACGATCATTGAATATAATTAACCCATTACTTTATTAGAAATCTTAGTGCAAATGTATTATTTCGTGTAATTTGAGTATTGATTTACTCCTCTACAGGAGTTAGGCACAAGGCCAGTTTTTATCTTACTCCCACAAGTAAGATGTGACCCAAGGTCGGCCCGGGAAAGTGGGGTTTAAAAATTGCCTGGGCAGCCCCGTCGGCATTCCTCGGTAGGGGCGCCTCAGGCAGTAAGCAATAAACTTACTCCTCCCCAAAGAGGGGAGGCGGAGACTGGGAGGGTGCACCTCCGAGAACTGCACAGGACAGACCCATAGACCGGCGTAAATCAAGCCCCGAAGGCCAAGACAATACCAGTTTATGGGGTACAGTATCCATCAGAACAGATACTACACTTTGATCTTAGCCAAAAGGCCAAGCACAATTGAGTAGGCTAGACAGAAAACAGTAAATTAATACTTAATAATAAAATGGTGTTGTCATAAATTTGTTAATTTTTAAAACAAACATTGTTTTTTGAAAAATAATTTGTCTGATTTAATATTCATTCTTTAAATAAGTTCATTCTTTCCGGTCTACATCGAATGAAAAGACTAGTATCAGTTATACTGCATGGAAATATTTCTTGGTTTTTAAACACAAGAAGACAAATCCCTATTTTTAGGAAGTTTTATTCTTCATATGAACATTTCATTATCGTTAGTTTTAGCTGAATAATTTGATAAGAGTTGCTCTCATTTCTGAAAAAACATAAATGATGTTTCTTGATTTTTAACTTAAAAGTAAATCAAACATAAAAAGTGAATCAAACATATTTGGCTGCCAATTATTTTTACGGTGAGAAGACTGAGAATATTTGTTTTAAACAGAATTAAATTGCTACAAATTAAAATACATAACTGATATGAGACAAATTTGTTTTTATTTATTTAAAAGAATATTTAGCTGATAATGACAATTATTTTTCTTGAATTTCTAAGTTCACTCCTAAGGGGGCCTATGAGGCCATAACCCCTTAAAACTTAAAACTTCAATAATATCCTATTTTGATGAAATTTATATCATATGTATAAAATTCTTTGAGGAAGACAATGGAAGTGGTCCTGAATCTCTACGTTATCCTCTGTGCTGAATATTTACGTGCCGCCACGATTAAGGGTGACCTGTGTTCCAGGGTTCGAATCGTGCGACCGGTTTGAACAGTTATTTCCGCTGAAGATTCCACAAGGGCTCTTTAATCAGAAATAGTATAAGCTGTCTAATCTACGCTAAAAATGCAAGTTGCATTCTACGTAATTTGTTGAACACTGTGAAGACGGCTGACTATGTTTGTCTACCTGATTTCACATAAATAGGGTTATTTCTCTACTCGTCATGTAATTGGTTAGAACGCTTGGAATTGAGTTAAAGGTGACTCGTGTTCTAAGGTTCGAATCGTGTGACCGGTTTGAACAATTATCTCCATACTGAAGATTCCACAAGGATGAAACGTATACGTATGTGGATAATAATTAAATATTTATTATTAAATAATTATATATATATATATATATATATATATATATATACAGGGTGGGCAAAAATAAGGGTCCTATTTTTAAAAATTCATAACTTTTTTATTTATTGATTTTTTTTTTTTTTTTAGAATAAGTAAAGGACCCCTTCTGAAGCAAGCATGAGCCGTATTAGCCCTAAGGAACGTACCCTCATTTAGAAAACATTATTTTTGCTTAAAAAACTCAAAACAGTGTAAAAAACAAGACTTTAGTTTTTGTAAGTTTTAAGAAGTGTTTTTCGGCTAAAATTTGTTTTGTTTATTTCAAAAAATCTCGGAAGGGTCAGTCTACACACACATAAAGTTTGGTGAGTTTAACTTTTATTTTGTGGAAGTTATTCAAATTCAAGTTATTCAAATTTAAAGATAGGACCCTTATTTTGGCCCACCCTGTATATACACACACACACATTTTTAAAACATTTAAAAGTTAGAAGAGATGTACACATTTTTAAGAAAACGCTTTTTGAAATGTGTTCTAGAATTAAAAAAAAAACAAAAAACAAGAAACGTTATTTAAAATCTTTTTTTTATATATATTTATTAAATGAATGAAATCATTTTTCATAAATCTATGTCTCTGAGACTTTCGCCGTGAAACGGCTTCAACAAAGAGTTATTTACTTTCTTTCTTTTTCTTTTTCTTACCCCCCCCCCCCCGCCTCCTCTCATTTTGCTGGTGTTAAAATCGCAAGTAAATCCACACGTGGTTCCAAGAGGAAAAATTTCGTCTGGTCTCGTTGACGATCCTGAAAAAAGTGAACATTTTAGATGTGTGTACTAGTGCGGTAACGCTTATATGAATTTTTCTTAAAGATGTGTACACCTCTTCAAATTCATATAAGCGTTACCGTGCTAATACACACATCTAAAATGTTCACTTTCTTCAGGATCGTCAACGAGACCAGACGAAACTTTTCCTCTTGGAAATATATATATAAAAATTTTTTTAAAAATAACGTTTCTTGTTTTTTTTTCAAAATTCTATAATATATTTAAAAGTTAGTTTCAAATTTATTTCAAAGAGAAATCAAATAACAATCTCATTAAAATAAAACAAACAATTTATTTTATTATTACGTTTAGCGGGTAAAACTTTTTGAACGCCATTATTATTTTATAGCCTGTTCTACCATGAATGCATATTTCTATAATTATTGTTCAAATTCTAAATTTCGTTTTATTAATTAGAAATTATATTGTTTATTCAAAATAAAATAATGTATATTTTTAACCTTTTTTTATCATGTGTTGATTATATCTACACTTGAAATTATTTTCTGTGACCCCTATATATATACTTTCTGTTCATTGTTGGTATTATTTATTGTTGCTTTATATATGACATTCGCTGATAAACATTTATTCATTAGTGAGCAATTATTATTTATTCTACAATTACGTAAGTTGGTTTTATTATTATTAATACTAATAACATTAGTACCACCTACTGTTACTACTGTTACTTCTCCTTTTATTATTCAGTGATTATAAACTGTATATTATCCGTGCAACTTTAACTAAGTTTGATGCTATTCCCATTGATATGACATTCAGGAGTGAAAAATACAGCAGTAGCAACACTCTTTCTAAATATATATGAGAATAAAAAAAATATAGTATCTCTCATATCAAATGGGGAATTCTTAAAATGAACTCCTCCATAAATTATAGTTAGCGGAAAAAATATCAAATCAAGTTTTTTCTTCTTTTCCTTATGTGTTTATCCCGAGCTATGGCGGGATCCGCAATGATGCACTTTTGTCTCCACTTGACACGATGACAGGCTTGGTCTGCGTGAAGCCTGGTTTTCAGAGGTCTTTGTGAAGGGTGTCTGCTCATCTTATTATGAGCCTTCATCTCGGTTGCTTTCCGACGACTTCTAATGCAATGCGGTGTCATTGTTGGCCCTCGGCACATGTCCAAACCATCTGAGCCACCATTCTATCATCTTGCCCTCAATCGGTGCGATGCCGTAGCGGTTTTGGATATCCTCATTGCAGACGTTGTTCAAATCATAAAAAACAAAAATAAAATTAATTTATTCAACAAAAAACAAGAATTTATAGCAAGACTTTGTATTATTTGGATTATTCAGACTACTGTTCTCATCTTCGATGTCATTTTCACAACGTTTCGGCCGATATAACCTCCGAACTTCTTCAGGTGTATCTTGTCGAACTCGGGAATCTGTACGGAATTTCCAACGGAACCCTTTATTTAATCCACGAGTGTAGCATGCTCTCGTTGCGTCAGCCATGACCGGGTAGAAGTCGTAAGTAATTTGCAATTGTATTCGAGTATCGCCCGCACTGAGGATTGAACCTCAAACCTCCAGAAGAGTGTCACTTAGAACTGAATTTTACTTAGTACCTTATCCGTTACGCCACGGGTCTCAAGATGAGAACAGTAGACCAAATAATACTAATAATAAAAATTAGCAATCATCATCTAAAAAATTCGAAACAATTTGCTGTTTAAGCATCATCATCATCATCATTATTATTATTATTATTATTATTATTATTATTATTATTATTATTATAATAATAATAATACTACAGGTTAAGGTTAGTATCGTCTGGCACAAGATCAGCATACTAATTTCCTTGTAAGGAGGATCAATCTCAGTATATAAATGAATTCGTCTCAGATGAGCATTGTCCAGGAAGTTTCGTACAGGTTGCGGATGATCTTGTGCTTCCTGTGAAACAATGGAAGATCTACTTGTTAAAACTAGGAGCAAAGCTATGGAAAGTAAAGACCATGTTGATGATCAGTTGTTGTAGTGTCGGAAATCCCCCATTCCCATTCGCTCGTGTGTGAAAAGGAAGTCGGGTGCAATTGAATTTTTTATAGTACTGATAAGCAGTAGAAGTGCAGTGGAAGTGCAGTGGAAGTGCAGGTAGGTTGAGAGAGGATAACGCGTTTGTGGATGAGAACTCAGCTGCAGAGAAAGTATATTTAGATGCGGAAGCTAGTGAGGCTGTCGAGAAGTGTTGTTACCTAGGTGATACAATTGAAGGGATGAACAGGTGCTGATGTGATTGCAAGATTTAGGGGTGGATGGAGTAAGTTCATGGAACTTCTGCCATTACTAACTAGCAGAGCGTTACCACTGTCGATCAAGAAAAAAGTCATCATGCGGATCCACGAGGTGAAAGAGTGAGTATAGCGCCATGTGTCATTTATTGGGGGATTGAACCCAGAGCGTCCAAATTATAAAATAGAATCTTGTTATTTCTGTGCAAGGACAAGAGTTCACTTATGCAAATGAGCATTGTTTTGCATGGGCAAATTCTCGTTGAACTAAAAAGAGGAGAAACTTTCCTCCCCGGGATGTAATGATAAAATTACGATACGTCGAGTGTTAAGTGAGAAAAGGAGAAAGAAATTGAATCAGCGTTTTTTGTCAGGTTACTCGATTGACGAGAGTTGTGTTTTGAAGAATTGTTAATTACAATTCGAGAGTCGGTCTTTTAATTTGATTTTGTGTGTGCGCATTTTTTTTTTTTTCAATTTTCAATTCTACACAATCAGGTCTGCGTATGCCAAGTATGTGATGATATATTGAAATGAAACCTGGTCAGTGAAGGTTGAGGATATGCGTTGCATGGAGAGAAATGATATGAGAATGAAACGATGCATGTGTACTGTGAGTCTTAAAGACAGGCTTAGATCTGATAACCTCAGAGGAAGATTAAATCTGGCCAGTATACGGAGATGTATGGAGAACAGGAGACTATTGATTTGGTCACATTGAAAGAATTGGGTTAGTATATGTAGAACAGTTGAGGTAGCAAGTTCAGTTCAGAGAGAAGGACGAAGGAAAAGTGGGAGGAAGTGATAAGAATGGACTTGAGAGAAAGAGGGATAAATAAAGATAGGTTGATTTAGAAGTAAATTCCTAAAAGTCGTCCAACACATGCCAGCATGTAAAACAGACGTTAAGCCGATGATGATGATGATGATGACGCTTATCATTTTTGTTATAGTGTAGCAGTCACCAATAGGGACTACTTTTGAATGTGTAATCACTGTCCCTGTGAGCTGGCTTGTCCAATCAAATCACAGGGCGCAGTAATATCGTTAGTTCCCTAAGGGACTACTTATGTCCCCTTAGGGTTCGAAGAAAAAGATCAGACGACCTCCTGGCACCAGCTTGGACACACCGCCGTCGCCCACCAGCTAGAAACGAGGAAACGCGCTCTCTCTGCCGCCATCGCCCACTTGACGACTACTACCATCTTCACTTGAAGAAATCCACGGACGGCCCTAAGAACTCTTATATTCTTCTTCTTCCTCAGACGGACACCGTCCCACTCTCTTCTACATATACCAAACGGTATAGGTAACCTTGAGTTAATAAAACCCTTTTTGTTATAGTTACAGAAATACTTTTCGTTGTTCCGTTTCTTTACGAGAAGATAAAAGGATAACTCCTTTCATCCTCATCATCATTTCCTTACAATAGTTGTCAATTTCGTCTTTG
>OY744535.1:69575170-69637670 GCA_963556195.1 Sepiola atlantica
ACACAGGTGAAACGATTACATCGTCTAGACGAGACGTATTTCATTTGTTTCCTCAAATCGACAACGATATGGTAAATCTACGAAGTCGCATAGCGTACTTTATAAACATATATTCATAAACTTATCTAAAAACCTTTCTGCTGCATGTACAGAGTTTGTTGCCAATCTGTTACTGACAAGGGCGCAAAAGTGTCAGCGGCAAGTTAAGTAAGTAATTTGTGCATATGCGTTTGTTCTCTCAACTGGAGAAACTTATTTCATATTTTAATGATTGTTTTCTCTTAATGTTTTTAGTTTTATTCACCCCCCCCCCCCAAAGGGGCACCTTGCCACTGAGACATTAGGGGCTACTGTGAATTAGTGGCCATACCTACAGGGGCACCCTAAGTGGGGAGTTGAGCAGTGGGATGTTTGTTCACATTACATTTAAATTTCTGCATGTTAATACAGCCAGGAAAGCAGGGGACAGAGGTGGGGGGGGGTAATTCCAAAGTCTAGCAGTTCGAGGGAAGAAACTATTAGAATAGAAAGCTTTCCAGCATCTGGAGACCTCTACAGTGAAGGGGTGGAATTTTGCTGCTTGTCGAGTTCGGTCGGAGGTATTTATGTCGAGGGGGCACCAGTGCTGCAAGTTCGTCGGAGCACATTCCAAAACAAGCACAGAGATACAACATCGTGGCGATGCGACAGGAATTGGAGTTTGGTTGACAGTGCGGGACCTATCAGATTGGAGACTCTTTTTTAAATTCTGTCTAAGAGGGAGAGACAAGTGGTTGATGCTCCTGTCCAGATGTGGCAATAATACCCCATGCGAATGGTGTTGTTTTTGTTGTTATTAAGTGAGTCGGACTTCTGCATAGAGCTCACAATGATTGTGCCTCAGGATTATATGGTCTGCATGAAGTCGTCCGCGTTGGTTGTGACCTACAAGATTCCAGTCGGGGTCGGGACAGGTTTTGTGCAGAACACACAAAGGAATTGCGTAGGAGCAACATTGACACTCTCCGTCCCTTAATTTGTGGTTCCGCGTTTGCCACATCTTTGCTTGCCACACGCAGAGGGAAAGACGACCAGAGGACGACGGATCCTGATGCTGACCCCTCCTAGATTTTCACTAGAGCTCTGCTATCTGGGTATCTCTGACGTTACCACATTGTCACAGCCCCTACCGTGGGGCGGAAGGGTTGAACTTAAGGGGTGGGAAGGCGTTGTTGGTGATGACTTCGTTGGGCGAATTTTTGTTTCCACTAAAAGGAATGGCGCGTCCGTGCCACAAACGCGCTGAATGAATAAATGATTGTTTCTGCAATCGGTCGTTATTTTGCGAACAAGCTAAAGATTGTTTTCGACAAAACGAGTCTTGATGACTCACCTTAACCTTTCGAAGGTGTATTTAGACAAGAGGGCGAGCGGAATGTTAATTAGATTTTCACTTTAACGATCTGATATATTAATTAGCGATGACTTTTGTTGTTTTCTCCCCTCACTTTTCCAGATGATCCCCGTTTTCCACACTTGGGACCAAAAGTTAGGAAAGAACCGAGCGGATTAGAGCCTCTGGTTTTAACTACTACTACTACTACTACTACTACTACTACTACTACTACTACTACTACTACTACTACTACTACTACTGCTGCTACTGCTGCTACTGCTGCTGCTACTGCTACTACTACTACTACTACTACTGCTGCTACTACTACTACTGCTGCTACTGTTACTACTACTACTACTACTGCTACTGCTACTACTACTACTACTACTACTACTACTACTACTACTACTACTACTACTACTGCTACTACTACTACTTCTGCTACTGCTGCTACTGCTACTACTACTACTGCTGCTACTACTACTTCTACTACTGCTGTTACTGCTACTACTACTACGTGATAATGGTGAAGTGGATAACGACACGGACTGACGACGTGGTGTGCCAAGTTCCAATCCAGTCGGTTCCATAATATTCCTTTCACTTAGAGATGTTGGCAACCTTCACGTAGTCCCTCCTGCAAGAATGACAACAAAAGAATAACGCCGCTCTCAACAAAGTCGTACCATGCTGACTCGTACAAATTTACTTTTTACTACTACTACTACTACTACTACTACTACTACTACTACAACCCACTAGGAGTTTTCACACAAGTCATAATCAGTGATGGCTCACTGGTCAGTACAAGTGGTGTCCTCTGAAGTCCGAGCGACAACAAGTCTACCCATGTTTCCAGCACTCCCCAACCCGTTTCAATAACCATGGCAAATGATTTTGCATTATCGCAACAGCCGCTTACAATTTATTTCTCACAGGCAACGACTATTGATCTTCTTTGGGAATTGGATGGCAATAAACCTCCACAAGGTCCCAGTACTCTCTGCATCATTTCAGTGGAGGTCTTTCAATCCTCCTTGACCCATATTATTATTATTATTTGTACTCACTAGGAGTTATTATACAGGTCATCGTCAGTGATTGTTCACCGACAACAACCGGTGGTGTTCCCTGGAGTCTGAGTGACAACAAGCCTCCCCAGATTTCCAGTACTCTCCACCTCTTTTTGATAACCACCGCAAATGACATTGCGGTATCTCAACAGTCTCTTACTACTGATTTCTTGCTGGTAAGGACTATTGGTCTTCTCTGGGATTTGGGTGGCAATAAGCCTCGGCACTTTTCCAGTGGAGGTCTGGTTTGTGCTGCCCCACCTCGGTCTTCTCATCCTCCTCGACCCTCTACAAATATTTCGTGTGGTGTCAGCCTAAGCCGACACCATTTTTTTTCTTTTCATTTTTTTTACACGTGTCATAATCAGTGATGACTCACTGGTAATAACAAGTGGTGTTCTATGATGGTTGAGCGACAACAAGTCTCCCCAGATTCTCAGCACTCCCCACCTCTTTCGGTAACCATTGCAATTCATTTTGCATTATCGCAACCGACACTTACCATTGATTTCTCGCTGGCAATGATCGTTGGAATTTGAGTCGCAATAAGCCTCTCCAAGGTCTAAGGTTCCAGTACTCTCTGCATCTTTCCATTGAAGTCTGGTTAGTGCCTTCCCTCCTCGGTCTGTTCATTTTTCTTGACTTTTCACAGCCATTTTGTATGGCATCAGCTGATGTATGGTGCAATTACATATATGTATGTGTATGTGTATGTGTATGAGTGTGTGTATGTGTATGTGTATGAGTGTGTGTATGAGTGTGTGTATGTGTATGAGTGTGTGTATGAGTGTGTATATGAGTGTGTGTATGAGTGTGCTTATTTTAGCAATCTCAGGTTATGGAATTTCCGGCAGTTTCAGTTCCCTTGGGCTCTTGTGTTCTTTATAAACATTTTGTTCTATTTCTGTTTCAACTTATCTCTGCTTGGTTGGCATTCACTGTTTATATTAGTGGGTTTCCACACTCAAAGATTTTCCGTAATGTTTCAGCTGTTTTTATCAGTGCTGTGCGTGGTATTGTGTCAGTCTTCCCTTTTGATTTCAATTTCTCCTAGTACTTTTTCCAGTTGTTTTTTCCAGAATAGTTCCTAGTGCCGATACAAATATTGGATTTAGTTCATGCGCCATATTCCCTTACAGTTCTCGCGCAAGTTCCTTGTATTTGCTCTGTTCTTTTTTGGCTTCTTAATCTACACACTGTGAACTGCTGGAACAGCGAAATTTACGTCTTTTTCTTCTTGTTTACTATCATCATGCCCGGTCTCCCTGCTTGGATGAGTTTTTCTGTTTGTACTTCCATGTCCAAGAGAATTTTGTGTTTTTCCTTTTCAATATTGTTCTCCCATTTGTCTGTTTGTTCAAAGTGCAGACGTTTGCATAGTTCCCAGTGGACTGCCTTTTCCCACGCAGCCGTGTCTGCTTTTTGTATTCCTTCTATGCTAGTTCGTTGCATTCACTTATGATGTGATATAGCGTTTCGTCTCTTTGTCAACATAGTCTACATTTACTATTTGCCTGGGTTTTGTCTATTTTACCTTTGATGTAGTTCATTCTGATCACGTTTTTCTGTGCGGCTGTCAGTTGTGATTCCGTTTCTCTGTTCAAGTGTCCTTTTCGTAGCAAAGATAGGATTTAAAATTTTCATTTTCGTACTTGACGCGATTGCTATTTCAATCAATAATCGATTAATAATAAATAAATGACAAAAATAATCCCTGGTTATACCCCCCCCCTCTCCTGTAAAACATTCACAGCAAGAACTCGTCTCGCTACGACCAACTTACCTTTCTCTCTTTTACTCTGTACAAAAAATCAAACGGAACTTACATGAACAAAGTTTCTTTCCTTAAACATCTCATCTGTGGAACAAAATACTACGAGGTTGCTTCCCAACCGACTGCAACATGGTCGTCTTCAAGTCTAATGTAAACAAATACTTGTTGAGTCGTCCTCTTGAATAATCAATTCATATTCAGTAAATTTCTGCCGATTCCATTCATTGTTTCCAATCTTTTCGTGGTGACAATCATAGGTCCAACCGATAATCTTTACTCCCCCCCCCCATCCCCAGGTCCTTGAAAAGCGGTGACCCATTAGTAAAAACAAGTCACGTAGAGGCGAGAAACACACACACGCGTGCATATCGTGCACACACACAGGCACACGCGAGAAGTGGTCACACAGTTTTATTACTATAGAGATACGTCCACGTATCTCAATAAGAAGATGTGGCTGTCTGCCGGTCTGTCACACTTCAATTTGAAACAGCATTTTTTGGTACTTACCCAACTACTTATTTTGTTTTCTTTTACGGACCAATTTTTGTTTCTTTTTTATGTGTACACTTACCTATTATGTCGCTATAGAAATCTGTTTGCTTTTAAACATTTTTTTTACCCAATACTTTTAGATTTTAGAGTGGGGATCACTTTCCTATATAAATTTAACGTAAAATGATCACCCATTTCGTGGCCCTCACCAATTTCCGGCAACTTATTGATATGGAGAAAAAAAATGTCACCTCTAAAATTTAAAATATTGGATAAAAAAGAATAACGAAATTCTCATTAATTGTACACAGAAAAATGAAAAAAAAAAATAGTACGTAAAAAAGGCAGAGCAAGCGCTGGATAAATCCTGAAAAAGCGCCGAATTTCCATCGATAAACGCGTAGATTGAATGGACGCATTTAAAAAAAATATTCGTTTTTTTTTTTCGAGGCACCTGGGACCAATTTCCAACCGGAAGTTGATTTGTCATAATCCAAATAACCACGTGTTACCTTTGGGGCCCCCATATTTATTGACGTGCTTTTTCGTTCATGGCGCTGCTCAGAGCGAAAGCCTGCAATCCTCCAAGGTTGGATAATATCAACTTTATTCGGGTCAGAAGTCGGCTTGTCAATTTAGATCACAGTAAACAGGTCAGTGGTGCGCGCGCAGAGAGAGAGAGAGAGAGAGAGAGAGAGAGAGGGGTGGGTGGGCAGGATGGGAGTGTGGAGACGGTCTCGGGCAGCCACTTCAGGGAATTTGGGCTAATTAGTAGAGTCTAGATACACTTGCTCAATCGTATAAAATTCTAACTCTACTTACCCGGCGTTGCCCGGATGGTGAATTTATTTACCCACTCTTCGGGAGGTTAGACACAAGGTCAGTTTAAAAAAAAAACCCAACTTTAATTCATCCCAAACAAGGCACATTGCCACTGAGACGTTGAAGGCTACTGGGAATTACGGACCATATATCCTAAGTGGGGAGTTTTGCAACAAGATGTTTGTTCACATTACATTTAAATTTCTGCATGTTAATACAGTCGAGGAAACAGGGAGCAGTGAGTGAATTCCAAAGGCTAGCAGTTTGAGGAAAGAAGCTATTAGAGTAGAAAGTCTTCCGGTATCTGTGGGCCTCCACAGTGAAGGGGTAGGATTTTGCTGATTGTTGGGTTGGTCCGGGGTATTTACGTTGAGGGGGCATCAGAGCAGCAAGTTCGTCAGAGAACATTTGATTGGAGTATTTATAAAACAAGCGTAGAGATGCAATATTGCCCGACGGGACGGAGGTTAGACAGTGTGATACCTATTAGATTAGAGACTCTTTTTTGGACGTTGTCTAAGAGGGAAATACTAGAGGTTGGTGCACCAGCCCAAATGTGACAAGAATACTCAATGTAATGGAGTATTATTATAATTATAAACAATAAACAATAATAATTTTATATTATAAATATAATACGTATTCATCTTTGAATCTTTGAAAGATCACGTATTGATCAATCACTTTTTTGAAATATTTTTTTTGTTTTTTGTTTTTGTTTTTTTGTTTTTTTTGATATATCATTAAATTATAAATTATATATAATTTATTATATATCAATTAAATTATATTTTTAATATATTTTTTGCTTTTGTTTGCTTTTTATTTTTTTTTTGAAAAAATATTACTTTTTTGTAATTTTTGAAAGATCGCGAATCTTTGAAAGATCACGAAAGATAAATCACGTATTCATCCTTGAATCTCGTATAATACGTATTCATCTTTGATAATAAACAATAAACAATATTATAATAAAAACAATACAATGGCCGAATGGTTGGTTTGTAGAGATAGAGGATACTGGCAGGTGTGATAAGTTGTTTTCTAGCACGGTAGAGGGAGGTTACCTTCTTTGCAGCAGACTTGGCAGTATCTTCTATGCATTTGTTCCAATTCATGTTACCCGTGAATGTTAGGTCGAGGAGTTTAAATGTTGGACTCTTAATTAGGATTCTATCAGCCATTGTAATCGGTGTTTGAAAAAGTTTCACGTAATTGTAAACGGAAAGGGGTTTTGTCTTAGTAGCATTAAATGTTACCATCCATTTATGTCCTTATTCAATTACAGACTGGAGGTCATGTTCTAAGGATTCAGCCATTGCGTTGGATATGTGTGCGTTCATTTTGCCCATATGTCGAGAATAGAGCGTGGTGTCATCGGCAAATATACCCATTTTGGACACAATTTAATTGGGGTGTCGTTTATGAAAATCAGGAATCATCAAGGTCCAAGGATCGACCCCCCCCGGTGAACACCGCATTAATACCATGTTGTTTAGATGTATACGGCCATCGAAGACAACCGTGATCTTTCTTTTGACTAGGAAAGATCTTATTCTATTAAATATTCGTTTAGTAATACAGTACGAGCTAATTTTCACGAGACGACCTTCATACCAGACCATGGCAAACGCTTTGGATATATCAAGCGCTACCGCCATAGCTTCACCAACCGTGTCTAGTGTATGGTAAATGCATTCAGAGATGACCGTTAGGATATCCGCAGTAGAACAGGCTTGTCTAGATCCATACTGGCGGTCAGAAAGAAGTTTAGCATTAACGAAGTGGTGGACTATCGATAGATTGATTAAAGATTCAAAGATTCTAGCGAAGAGCGGAAAGAGAATGTTGGGGCGATACTTTTGCAGGTCAGTTCTTTCACCAGAATTCTTGAACACTGGTACTACAGAGGTAATGTTCCAGCTATCAGGGAAGTAAGATTCGGCAAGGAGAAGAAAGGGGCCAGCTCAGCAGAGCATTTCTTTATTACTATAGCAGAGATAAGATCAGACCCACATGCTTTGGAGGTGACAAGGTTTTGTTATATCCCGGACATCGAGTGTGGGTTTGTGTCTGCATTGAGAAAATTTGAGAGGGAGTAGTTTGTGGAGTCCAAGGTGGAATTCAAGGTGAACCGCTTCGAAAGTAGTTCAACCTTATCAGTTAAAAGTCAACGCACTAGCACAAGTGCACCCTGGCCTACAAAAAATGCATGTGCATCCCCATCGGCATTCCCTGGTAAGGGTACCTCAGATAATTTGTCGCGTTGAGGGGGACAGGTGCAGTAACTTCATCAGAATACGTTTCAAGGAAGCACAGTGATGCAACAATGCGTCAATGCAACAGTGCATCACTGCAACAATGCATCACTGCAACAATGCATCAATGCAACATTGCATCACTGCAACAATGCATCAATGCAACATTGCATCAATGCAACATTGCATCAATGCAACAATGCATCACTGCATCAATGCAACAATGCATCAATGCAACATTGCATCAATGCAACATTGCGTCAATGCAACAATGCATCAATGCAACATTGCATCAATGCAACATTGCGTCAATGCAACAATGCATCACTGCATCAATGCATCAATGCAACAATGCATCAATGCAACAATGCATCAATGCAACAATGCATCAATGCAACAATGCATCAATGCAACAATGCAACAATGCATCAATGCAACAATGCATCAATGCAACAATGCAACAATGCATCAATGCAACAATGCATCAATGCAACATTGCGTCAATGCAACAATGCATCAATGCAACATTGCATCAATGCAACATTGCGTCAATGCAACAATGCATCACTGCATCAATGCAACAATGCAACAATGCATCAATGCAACAATGCATCAATGCAACAATGCAACAATGCATCAATGCAACAATGCAACAATGCAACAATGCATCAATGCGACAATGCATCAATGCATCAATGCAACAATGTATCAATGCAACAATGCATCAATGCAACAATGTATCAATGCAACAATGTATCAATGCAACAATGCATCAATGCAACAATGTATCAATGCAACAATGCATCAATGCAACAATGTATCAATGCAACAATGCATCAATGCAACAATGTATCAATGCATCAATGCATCAATGCATCAATGCAACAATGTATCAATGCAACAATGTATCAATGCAACAATGCATCAATGCAACAATGTATCAATGCAACAATGCATCAATGCAACAATGTATCAATGCAACAATGTATCAATGCAACAATGTATCAATGCAACAATGTATCAATGCAACAATGCATCAATGCAACAATGTATCAATGCAACAATGCATCAATGCAACAATGTATCAATGCAACAATGTATCAATGCAACAATGTATCAATGCAACAATGCATCAATGCAACAATGTATCAATGCAACAATGCATCAATGCAACAATGTATCAATGCAACAATGCATCAATGCAACAATGTATCAATGCAACAATGTATCAATGCAACAATGCAACAATGCATCAATGCAACAATGCATCAATGCAACAATGTATCAATGCAACAATGTATCAATGCAACAATGTATCAATGCAACAATGTATCAATGCAACAATGCATCAATGCAACAATGCATCAATGCAACAATGTATCAATGCAACAATGTATCAATGCAACAATGCATCAATGCAACAATGTATCAATGCAACAATGCATCAATGCAACAATGCATCAATGCAACAATGTATCAATGCAACAATGCATCAATGCAACAATGCATCAATGCAACAATGTATCAATGCAACAATGTATCAATGCAACAATGCATCAATGCAACAATGTATCAATGCAACAATGCATCAATGCAACAATGTATCAATGCAACAATGCATCAATGCAACAATGTATCAATGCAACAATGTATCAATGCAACAATGCATCAATGCAACAATGCATCAATGCAACAATGCATCAATGCAACAATGCATCAATGCATCAATGCGACAGTGCTAGAGCTTGGTATTCAGTGCACAACCTATCAGGTTATAAATTCTTTTTTTTATCCCTGTCTAACTGGGAAAGTCTAGTGGTTGGTGCACTAGCACGTATGTGGCAACAAAATTCTATGCACGAGCGAATGATCGCTTTATAGAGATATACAAAAGTACTATATGTTGCCATGCTAGCGCCTTGCACAATCACAAGTATCTATATGCAACAAATATAGCAAGTCGCCATCAGCAGTGCAGGCTACATGAAATCAGCTATGCACAGCTACAAAAACTACTGCGGCTCCAAACATCAGCATCGTCAACATAAAACTAACTAACAGCTAAAAGTTATTACTACTGATTATATACGTACACACGCAATTCTTTACCAGCAGACTTTTACACTCACATGAAGCAACCATATAGGACATACACACACTGTCTACATTGACTATAAAACTTACTTGCATAGAAAGTCTGTTGTGGACTGATCCGGATTCACCCTATAGTGACAGGATGGATTCGTCAGGTCACTATGAAGTCGACACCTTTTCCCTTACCAAGGAGAACCGCTTATTGAATCGCTTAGCACATCTGCCTAGAGCCGGTAATGGCGACCAACTTATTGTAATTAAGTATTCTTAATACAATTCCTATTCCTTTCAATTCCTGTCTGGGGTTTCTTATTTACTTATTGTTATTCTTACGATATAACACAAAATCTCACACCGACACAATGCTAAACGCACACAAAACAACCAGTCTCAATGTCTTTTCTCTAAATAAAAATATTGTTACGTTTCCAACCGCTGTTTATTGTATTTTATACATTGTTGATCATTTGTATTTTATTCTTTTTTTATTTGTCGCAACCATGACAGAGGTTGCATGGGGTTTTGCAATTGCAACAGAAATTGTGAATGAGATGGGACGAAACAACATAATACTTCTTCATTGTTTATATATATAAATACAACTAATATATTATTTATATTGATTTAATATTTTGTTTAATCAAGGCTCAAATAACAAAGCAAATATGTATTTATATGTCTGCATTTGGTTACCAATTTTTTTTTAATAATTTGATATTTTTCCTTTAAAACATTATTTACTTTCTAATATTTATATTAAAATTTTAAAATTTCCCAATTATTATTACAAATTTATGTTTTTGTTCCCATATATATATATATATATATATACTTAGATAATGTAGTACTATTAAAAAAATATTTTTGTCATTTCCAAATGATAACTATATCTACTCTTGAATGGATTTTCTGTAGCTCCTACATATACTTCTATTCATTATTAACTCACAGGTAGACCCGATGTTGCTCGGGATTAAATAGAGATCACTTCTATGTATTTTTTTTATTATACCCATGACACCATATTACTTTATTTTACTGTCCCCTCCTCTCGTTTCGACCCCTATATAAATATAGTAATAAGAAGTTGAAATGTTGTAAAACTCTCTGAATTAGGGTCTTATACATATGGTTTAAATTTTATTAAAATCGGACATACTTATTTTAAGTTTTAAGGGGGTTCTGTACCCATGGGTCACTTAGAGGTGTGGAAACATACATATTTGGCGCATAAAGGATAATGTAGAAATTCGGGGCCACTTCCATTGTCTTCCTCAAAGAATTTTATATATATGATTTAACTCTCATGCAAAATAAGAACATTTTTGAAGTTTTAAGGGGGCTTATGACCTAATAGCCACCCTAGGGTGCACTTAGAGATTCGCAAACACTTTCATTGTCTTCCCCAGTAAATTTTACATAAGAATACACTTTTAGATTTCATGTAGATTCTCTAACCTTTCTTTCGACAGGGAACACACAAACATCACACACACACATACATTTAGGTTTATATAGAGATATGTAGGTATTTACTGTTGTTTTGTATAGTACATTAGCTGTTTAACATTTATTCATTCGTGGAAAATTGTTTTTGATTTAACAATTACATAAATTTGTTTAATTATTATTATTATTATCATTATTATTATTATTATTATTATTATTATTATTATTATTATTATTATCAGTCATAGTAGTAGTAATACTACCAATAGTATTATAGCTATTATTATTACTACTATTATTACTGCTATTATTGTGATTATCACTGTTGTTATTATTATTATTATTAATTATCTTCACTGTGTTTGTTTATAAATATTAGCATATTTTCCACGCAACACTGACTAATTTTGATATTAGTCATATTGATAATTTTGGATTACTTATTATTTTGTGGAGTGAATTGTAACTTTAAGGATTATATATTTACCTATTATATAAAGTTACCTTGGTCAGATTTTATAACTTAGGTCTAAATAGCAATACATCTGCCAAATCGATATTTGATTCTAACTAACCAGTTATTTTCTAAAATTATCACTTTGTGTTCTCTCCTAGAAAAAATTGCTATTCCACATGATTTTATCGATTACATATTAATTAATTTTATCGATTACATATTAATTAATTTTATCGATTACATATTATATAATTTTACATCTTTTAAATTTTCGAATGCAACATATGATCACTATATCTACTCTTAAATGTATATGCTGTAGCTCCTATATACATATACCTTTGGGTTTTGAAATTGCAATCGAGATTATGGATGGGATAACATATCATAATGCTTCTTCATTATGTATGAGTGTATTGGAATTATGTTTATCCAATATGAAATTCGATGCTGAATTGCGTAATGGCGTGAACTGACGACTCGATTGACAATCTTCAAACTCTGTTGGTTTGAGTAGGTGTTGTTTGTACTAGTCGAAGATATGTCATTGACAATCAGTTCGACAGTGGCATTGTTGCTGTCGGGCTGAGTTATGGTTCGGTTTAGTCCTAGGAGGTCCACCCTCCCAGGCTTTTCTGTTCTCTTTGAGAAGGAGTTAGTTTATTTCTAATTGCTCAAGACGCCCCAATCGGGGAATGCTGACGATGCTGCTCACATATATTTTGTAGGCCAGAGTTCACTTCCTCTAGTGCACCGGCTTTACAAAACCATACCTAACCTTGTGTTTAGCCTGTTTTAAAAACTTTCACCTTCTTTTTCTCTTTATTTCCCGTTGCCTTTGGCGGATAGGAAGAAATTAAGAGAAAGTAAAGAGAGAGAGAGAGAGAGAGAGAGAAAGAGAGAGAGAAAGATAGGAAGAAGGAGAGAGAAAAAGAGAGAGAGACAAAGAGAGAGAGAGAAAGATAGGAAGCGAGAAAGAGAGAGATATTGATAGAAGAGAGAGAGAGAGGGAAAGAGAGAAGGTCAGAGAGAGAGGGAGAGAGAAAGAGAGAGAGAGAGAAGGAGAGAGATAGAGGAAAGAGAGGGGAAGAGAGAGAGAGGAAGAGAGAGAAAGAGAGGGGGAGAGAGAGAAAGAGAGAGAGAGAGAAAGAGAGATTCGAAACGATGACTAAAAAGGTTAGCATGCCGTACATAGAGGCAAGGGATATGAGTTCGAACCCCACCAGGGAATAAGTATCTTTACTCTCATTTTGTTCACATTTAGTAGGTCTATCCTGCGTTGCCCGAGGTCCTAATTTCCGTAAAGTGCGTAGATTACAGAAAAAAATAAAAATCAAGATGGGAACAATAGTCCGAACAATTCAAATAATACATATTGGCAATCCTCATTTACCCCCCCCCCCCAAAAAAAAAACAACATTATCCCAAATATTAAAATGGAAAAGACTCAACGCTCTTTCCGTTTCAGAAACGCATCACACATTTTGAATTATAACAACTATGGTGCGTGTGAGAAAGAAAAAAAAGAACAAAAACATTCTTTCTACCATTTACCAATAAGATCCATTGTCAAGATACTCCTGAAGAAGGCCGGAAGTTATATCGGCCGATCCTTGTGAGAATATCACTCAAGATGAGAACAATAGTCCGAACATTTAAAATAATATAAAATAAAAATCGTTTTACATCATTTTTTTTTCTATGTAATCTAAATACTCTACGAAAATTAGGGCACCGGGCGACGCGGGGTAGCCCTACTAGTAATACATATTAGACAATGCAAGGAAACCGCGCATCAAACGACGAGAATCAACGAACTACCTTCGACGTACGTATTTGAAAGTGTCTATTTTAATAGACCCTCATTCTCTACTGACTAGTCCGAAGATACGTCCTCGGCAATCAGTTCGACAGTAGCTTTGTTGTTGTCGAGCTAATCTATGGTTATGGTAGGAAGTCCATCCACCCAGGCTTTACCTTCTCACCCTTTGAGAAGGGGTTAGTTTATTGCTAATTGCCTGAGGTACCCCTACCGGAGAATGGTGACGGGGTTGCTCAGGCATTTTTTGTGTCCAGTGCGCTTATCCTAGTGCTCTGGCTTTTGAAAACCACATCTGACCTTGTGTCTAACCTCTTGGAGAGGAGGTAAGTATATTAGAGCTCTATTGATTGGCGGGTGTAAACAAGTGAAGAGTTTGCATATGTGTTAGCGGAATAATTATATTTTTTAATGGCGTCTACCAGACACGCAAAGACACACACACACACACACACACATGGCTGTTTTATTTCTTATTTTCCTGTTTTTTTTTTTACTTGATAAAGACGAAAGAAGAAACAAGAAAAAGAACGAAAAAAAATATGGCAGCCATATTGAATATATTTTTAAAAAATTGCCTGCTTTTCAAATAATTTAACCTTTTACGAAGGAATTAATTCTCTAACCACAGGAAATCACACAGATTTCCATCTGGTGGTTTAAGCCCGCATGTTTTTCCAGAATTACTTTTTTTTTTTATTCAAATATTTTATGTGCCCACCCCGCTCTCTCTTTCTCTCTCATATTTTTTTTTCATTTTTCGAAGTTCTCAAAGATCGGGTTGATATTTGAGAAGCGGTATTTTTTTGTGCCGCATAAGTGATTCTTTATTTCAATGCCAACAAGATCAGCCATTTTGTGACTTTATAAAAATCTAAAGTTGCAAAAAAGCGGGTCACCCCCTCCCCTCCCCAAAAAGGAGTGAAAATAGACGTTGTTTTGTTTAACGCCCCCCGCCCCCCCCCAAAAAAAACAAGTTGAAATCAATGGACGTTTCTTTCTTTTCGTGACCCGAACGAAAAGCAAATTGGAATCGCCATTAAAATTAGACACGATGAAAATCATTTTGGGGCGAAATTAAACAAATGATTCTTCTATATTATTTTGGAGCCGTGATTAAATCTGTTCAAACGCTTCTGTCAAACACATCATATTAACATGTAGGAGCGCAGACCATAGCTTAGTAAGATGTTCTGTCTGAGAGAAAATGCTAAGATCAACGCTTACATTTAGATTGTTAAAGAAATATTTAAAAGAGTAAAAACATGGAAAAACAGATAAAAACATGGAAAAACATGTATGAAAGTTGTATTAAGAATAAAGCATGCATAAATTGAAGGAAGAATAAAACGTAGTTTAAAAGTAATGTTACATAGCTACTCCTGCTTGGACCGCGGCAGTACGCGCTTCGTATACTCGTCTTATAGAGGGTTGGTCGTGTCGTCCAGTGAGTGGTCGTCTAGTGGATGAATTCTTTCTTCTCTGCCGTCGTCTGTTGTCTGCAATAAAAGCCATGATGCACTCCGAAGATAAACTCCCTTTTTGAATTTAATTCTTTTTATTGCAACGTTGTTATTTCAACTGGGAGTCATTCACCACGCCGAGAGAGAGGAATAGAGCAAATCCTACTTTTTCGTAGTTAGTTATTAATGTTTTCTTAACTATTCATAGAGAGGGGGGGAAGGATTCTCGTGCTTGTTTTCCCTGAAGGGAAATATTCCTTATCTTTACATTGCGAATCGCACGTCCTCTCAGTTCGCTTTCCAAATCAGACTCTAAACACTCGCTTTTCACGAGAACGAGTGACGTCACAGATCCCTTTGTTTCCTACGCAGAGCCTCTCGCAGATGTAGATTGACGCTTGATCTGGGGTCTCGTCACACGTAACCTTGTCACGTCTGCCAGCTCTGACTGTGAGAACAAGCCCTGTTCTGCACTCGACTGCCCCGCGTTAATTCGCGCAAGTCAAATCAACGATTCCCAACAGATACGCCCATTCCCATAGGGCCATTATCTAACAGTAACACAATATATTTATATATTTACAAAATCTTACATGGTGGTAAAATTTTAGTCTGAAATGGTCGTTGAAAGTCAGTTCTGAGAATAGTAGTGAGCCGTATTTGTATTTTGTTGTATTTGTTTGTTTGAATGGTATTTATCAGAAAGTATCAGTGGTTTGAAAAAACGGCGTCAGCAAATTTGTAGGGACTAATTAATTGGTAAATATGTTTAAACAGTGTAAAACGGAGAAAAAAAATAAAATCGTTGAATGAAGTATAAGGCATGCACATAGTTGAAGGAAGAATAAAACGTAGTTTAAAAGTAACACAATATATTTATATATTTACAAAATACAAAGCATTAATTGTTCATTTCAAGTGTCCAGTTAGAGAAACGATAAATGTTTGTGCCTGTGATTTCTGAGTGCGGATGTGCGTGTGTAGTTGTACGAATGTGTGTGCGTGCACGTGAGTTGAGACTTATCTGGTAGGCATTTGTGTGTGAGCGCCTTTGTCAAAGTGTGCGGTTGCGTGTGGTAGACAACATGTGTGTATATGTAGCAGTGTGCGTGCGAGCGTAGAGTTGATACATCGTTTGGACATTTGTATGTGTGTGTGCCTTTGTCAGCAGTGTGAGGTTGCGTGCGTTGAAGAATAATAGGAGTGTAGGTCTTTGTGTGTGTGCGTGTGTGCGCGTGTGCGCGTGTGCGCGCGTGTGTTTAGTAGTCAGCTGACGCGCTGGCATCCCTCGCCCAAAGGCGAGGGATAGCCGAACTTGTCCTCACTGTTAAGCGTCTGAGAGGCAGAGAGAAAAGGAGAAAAGAGAAAGTTTGGCGTTGCGTGATGCATTTTATATGTTTAACCAGTGGTTTGCCCGACATAGTTGTTAGCAATCCACATGATCAAATTTTTTTTTGCGCCTTTTTTTTAAAACTGCTTCTGGGAGCTGGTCTTTATGGCCCCAGTTTGAGATTTTGTTGTTGAAGTGAATTTCTGCTTAGTTTCTGTTCCTCTGCTTACACCAATTTGATAAAATATTAGGTCAATCCTATAAACACCAGAAGAATACCGGTCTCAGTGCGGGTAAAATAAATTCCTCGAACAGAACAATTTTGCACCACTTTTATGTCCCCTTACCAAGTTTAAAATCAAGATATAATGCTACTAATCGTTATGTCTAAAAATACTTATTCTAATTTTGATCAAAATCAATTAGATGATTTTAATTCTAGGAAATGTCTAAAATTTATGGCTCGAGCTTAAGTGGGCTTAAGAAGAAATTGAAATTCAGGGAATCTTGCTTATTTTAAAAGAATTCCTTTGATGAAAATCGCTCCAGACAAGGCATGAAACCACTTGGTGTAAGGAGCTAAAAAAATACCACTTCAAGGTAAAAAAATAGCCAACTTTGTGTTATATGGGTAGGTTCCGACCCAGAAAACAGCAATTATTCCCCCTTTGTCAGAAACATCACTCATGGAGTGTGAGGACTAAAGGACAAAATAAGAGAAGTGAGAGTTACGAGACTGCCGAAAGTAAATCCAAAGTCCACTTTCTACTCTCTTTGGTGTCTCATAACTATGGATCAAATTTATCGAATTTTCAAACGGGTTAGGGTTAGGGTTGTGCAAATATTTAACAACTCTTGGAAATATTCCGAAGAATTTAAAATTTGGTGAATATTTATTAAAATTTTAGAAAAAAAATAATAATTTGGCAAAGAAAGAAAGAAAGAAACAAAAAAAAAAAAAACAAACAAACGGAATAGTTAAAAAGTGAAACAAAACAAAAGAAAAAAAAAAAGAATCCCGGACAACGCCGGGCGGACGGGCAGAACTATTGATGTATAAAATAAATAAGAAAAGAAAAGAAAAGGAAAATATATTTTTTTGTTTTATGTTTTTACTGTGAGTCGACTTTTCGGTTTGAGACGCCAATTTGTGCGCCGAGGGCGGTGATGCGCGTAATATGTCCCTTCCATATGTTTCATTGGGTCGGTTTCGTTTGTACGGAGAAACACACATAACTCCCTAGCATAATTCCGAAAGGGTCTATCCGTTTCAGAAATGATTAATTAAAATTCTTAGCCGGGTCGGAATGTAATTATAAGTGTTCACACACACACACACACACACACACACACACACACACACACACACACACACACATATATATATATATATATATATATATATATATATATAGAGAGAGAGAGAGAGAGAGAGAGAGAGAGAGGAGGGTTGTGTAGCATCAGTGCAGTTCCAACGAGAGAAAAAAGTATATTTAAAGAATTGTGGTTACCAACGCTAGTAAAAAACTTTTTCAATAATTATTTATTATCTTATCATTTTAACATTTTAAGTTTTTTTTAAAATATAATTTCATAACGCGTTTCGAGCATTTATCGATTATCCATTATGCTCTCTTCAGATGTAAATTCCATTTGATAAAAGTGTTTCATTTGAGAAAACATTTAATTTTTCTTTCATTTAAAAGTGTCTGTTCCATTTGCCAGAAAAAATGTTTGTTCCGTTTGACAGAACAAAATGTTATCTTGTTGAGATAAAAATATATTCCGTTTGGCCAGTGTTTGGTCATTTGAGTACATTTGTGTATTAGGTTTTATTGCTTTAATTGCTGTCGGTCGAATCTGTATGGTATGTGTGTGTGTGGTCATTCCCGGTCATTCATGACGGTGTCCCTGCTATGGAAAATGAAAAAGGAAAGCCCAAAGCTATGTTATTTATGTATTCACATCAACGCTTCGTCTTTATTGAAAGACTTCCTCAGGATGAAGAAACAATGTAGAAAAATCATATATATATATATATATATATATATATATATATATATATATATATATATATATATATATATATATGGCGAGAGTAATCTGCTTAAATAATGAACGGATCATTATGAATTTTAGAATATATATTCTAGGCAACACGGTAACATAATGCCATTATTGTTTTTGTAAATGTTTACATTTAGGTGGGGCATGTATATCATTTTTTGTTGTTTTTTTTAAAATTATGAACAGCTTATTATGAATTTTGGAATGTATAGTCTCGGCAACTCCGTGAATAACGTGGTAAAATGATTATTTTTTTTGTAAATTTTAACATTTAGGAGTTGTGCCCACCACATGTCCTAAAAAAAAACTTTTAAATAATTCCGCGCAAACAATAGCATCAACAAAAAAGGAGCTTAATACATAACATACGATATATATATATATATATATATATATATATATATATATATATATATATATAAATATTTGTTATTTGTTATTGTTTATTATCTATGTACGTATACGTTTCGTCCTTAAACCGGGACTCATCAGCATAGAGATATGATTATTCACTACCGGTCATGCGATTCGAAACCCCGGATCACGAGTATTTTACAACTCAAATCCGACGGCCAATTTGATAATTTTAACACGTTATCGGCGGCTATAACGTCTAGAGCGTTCTACTTTTTTTAGGAAGGAACGATGCATTTAAAGCTAGTGACGTCATGCTGTGTTAATACTACACATACAGTGCTCTACTTTTTTGAGGAGCGACACTATATATATATATATATATATATTTTTTTAATTTCCTTTTAACATATTTCACCCCAAACAAGGCAGGCCGCCACTGTAAACGTAAGTGGCTACTGAGAATTAGGGTGTAGGTTTAGGGTGTCATCCTAAGTTGGGAGCTGTGCAGCGAGGTGTCTGTTTACATTAGTGTTAATATCGGTATAGTCAGGGAAACAGGGAGCAGGGAGGGAGTTCCAGAAGCCGGCAACACGAGGAAAGAAGCTACTAGAGTAGAAGGCTCTCTGGAATCTGGGGACCTCCACAGTGAATGGATGTGATTTAGCTGATTATCGAGTTGGCCTAGAGCATATAATTATTTATAATTATAGATATTATTTTCAAAATAAACCCAAACCTACAATCGTCAGAGGGGGGGGGGACAATCTCTGCCGGCCACACGGTTCGAACCCCAATACGAAAGTTATGTTTGACTCAGTAGCCGAGAAATGGGAAGTAAATTAACATCTAAACAGCAAACACGGCGACTATCCAGCAAGCAGTCGAGAGAGAACTCAATAGGCGTAGCCTAGAGTTATGGATTGCACAGAATGACGGCTTGTTGTCAACTTTACTTAAAGTGCTCAATCTTGCGAGAGCCTTGTAAAATTATGTAATTAATATTCCAACGTAATAGAAAATTAAAAAGAAAAAAAAACACAAAATTATTTATATATTCATCAAGATGTCGTCTTTATTTAAAGACATACTCAAGATGATTAACTTGGAGAAATAACATCGATATTAAAAACAAAATAAAAAACAAAACAAAAAAGCACTCATTCTATTTCATAAACGCACAACACATGTTGAATATTCAGCGGTTATGGTTCGTTCAAACAAAGATAAGGTTATTAGGTTGGACAGGTGGACGGTGAGACACCGATGGTGATTTGTAACGATGGTTGTAACTGGCAGAGAAATTGATTATTTAAGAGGACGGTTCAGCAAGAATTTGTTTACATTGGACTTGAAAACGTTGAAAATGTTGTAGTCATCCGGGAATCAGCCTCGTGGTACTGTGTTCCACAGTCTGGAGTTCTAGGAAAGAAACTTCCCTCATGGAAGTTCAGCTTAGTTTTAGGTACACAAAGGGCGAAAGGGAATTTATTGACAGTGGTTGTAGCTAGACGAGTTTTTGTTGTGTACAAGGGGACCATAAGATGAAGCTAAGTCGAACACCTGTCATGAAAATAACGACAGAGTATTGATTTACTCCTCTCCAGGAGTTAGGCACAAGGCCAGTTTTTATCTTACTCCCACAAGTAAGATGTGACCCAAGCTCGGGTCGGGAAAGTGGGGTTTGAAAAGCCAGCGCCCGAGAAGTGAGCACTCTGGCCATTAAAAATTGCCTGGGCAGCCCCGTCGGAATTCCCCGGCAGGGGCACCTCAGGCAGTAAGCAATAAACCTACTCCTCCCCAAAGAGGGGAGGCAAAGCCTGGGAGGGTGGACCTCCTAGAACTGCACAGGACAGACCCATAGATCGGCGTAAATCAAGCCCCGAAGGCCAAGACAATACCGATCTATGGAGTGAAGTATCCATCGGAACAGATACTACACTTTGATCTTAGCCAAAAGGCCTAGCAACTTCTTTTATTTATCTACCTCCCACAAGGTAAGATGTGACACAAGGTCGGGAAAGTGGGATTAGATAAGCCAGCGCTCGAGAGGTGAGCACTCTAGCCATTTAAAAATTGCCTGGGCAGCCCCGTCGGCATTCCCCGGTAGGGGCGCCTCAGGCAGTAAGCAATAAACTTACTCCTCCCCAAAGAGGGGAGGTGGAGCCTGGGAGAGTGGACCTCCTAGAACTGCACAGGACAGACCCATAGACCGGCGTAAATCAAGCCCCGAAGGCCAAGACAATACCAGTCTATGGGGTGCAGTATCCATCGGAACAGATACTACACTTTGATCTTAGCCAAAAGGCCTAGCAACGTCTTGTTTGTGAGAAAGAGGCTGTAGAGTTGAGAAGAGGACACCCCCTACTAGATTTTGTACTCTGTCAAAGCAGAAAAGGGTGGGCGGGTTAGGGTTAGGGTCTGACTTAAACAGAACCAGCCGCTTACGAAATACACCGTAATTGATTGCGTTTCTTACCAATCTGCAAAAGTGTAAATAGCTATTAAAATCTGTTCACTGCCGGAACGGGGGTACAGTTACTTATTTATATTCATTAATAACTAAATAACTTTTCTCATCAAATCATTTATGGACGTCAGGCGCGAACGCAGGCCCCACAGTATTATTGAAACACATTTGTTACAACTGAAACATACTTATCCAAGTACCATGGGTAATGCAGTTTCAGAAAATATCTGGTTATGGGAGTCTATCTCCAAAACTCTTGTAGGCATTTGTGTATTTCCATTCTATGGAAGTCCAGTACGAACGCAGATCCCATCACATTATTAAACCGTATTTGGATAAAACATATACTACACTTTGATCTTAGCCCCAGAGCCAAGAAAGTTTATTCTAGTTCGAGTTTCACGTTCGACACCACAGCGACATCAGATGAAAATTTGAAAATTACTTTTTTTTTGGATTTCATCTTCAACGATCTGATATAAAAAAAAGTGGTGGGTGGTGATGACGTAGTACGAACATGAAATTTAGTTAGCATATTATTATATAGATAATAATAATAATCATGGACTAAAAGAGCAGATAATTTCCTAATGTTTGGTTGCATATTGGTTTAAGTGAAATGTTTCGGCATCACCCACACGTGAGCAGATTTTGGTAGCCATTTGCAATTGTACGTATTGGTAATAAACGCAGCCAATTACGGTGTATTTCGTAAGCGGCTGGTTCTGTTCAAGTGATAAACGAAAAATGGGCGTAGGCCAACAAAATAAAAAAAGTGTAAAAAACAAAAAGAAAAGCCTAGTCCGAATTAAGTATCGATTTGTTAGATGCATTGCTATTTAAGTCTGACTTTGAAAATCCGACAATATTAGAATTAGATAGAATTCAGTTTGGCATACTAAAAACCCAATCTCGTCTTGATGTTAGTAAACTTACCACCTATGTGATAAAATGTAAAACCCCTTCTCTTTTCTTTTTAGCATCCCCCTGTTAGAATTTTGGTTTCCAATCCGAGTAGGATCTGGCAGACAGCACCTGTGAACCTTTGTCCCCCCCCCCCGAACACAGGTTTCTTATGACCATCATCCTTTTTTGTTTTAGTTTTGTGAAGATGGTCACTGAAAAGAAAATCATCTTGATGAATGTGAAGAAAAGACAAAGAAATGAACCTTTATTTATTCAAGATATTGATGTTACAATATGCCTCTGTGGGCGTTAGACGGTCTAATTTGTATTAATTCTTTTCGTTGGGGGGGGGGGGTAACCTGTCATAGGTATAAAAAGAAACAACAACAACAATAACATCAACAACAATAATAATAATAATGTTATATTATGACAAGCCCTGTATTTTTAAGTGTACGGATCCACGAGTATGAATTGTGAGAGAAATATAATCTAGATAAACTAAGTACAAACTTGAGGGCAGTGGTAAATTAGGACGTATGTGTGGACGTAAGAGAAGATCACTTGACTTACACAATTGTGACAGTGTCATCTGCGTACAAGCTCGGTACAGGTCATTCTCACGGTTTGGGTGACAGTGACGAAAATCTGAAGTTCAAAAGGTGAAAACACAAAGGTAATCTAAGGCAGTTATGAGAGTCGTTGAAAGGTCAGGGGTCCTACGTGACAGATCCTTTGTGTGAAAACTTAGTTTTTGAGTCAGTTCCCGGAGATCGAAGCGAAAGGATCGCGACGGTTAGTTCCCGATCTTCGAAGCGGTAGATCGAAGAAAAACTCAGCCATGTAACTTTGTGTAAAAAGTTAGTTATGAGTTAATTGGGTTGGAAGCGGCCCGAACGAGTTGACAATGTAGCCGCTTACTGTGAGGGCTGTATCTCTCAGGAGATTCAGTACAATTAACGTGGCATTCCCCAGCGAGGAAGAAGGATGAATGATTCGCGGAACGAATGGAAAAAAAGAAACCCCGACAACGAAGAGTGAAATAAACAAGTGAACAGAATCTCTCTGAAATCCTGTCTCTGAGCGTTTTGTCTTTTGCTTGGAAAATAGAATCTGCTCCTTAAAACAGGTACCCCACCACGATCACAGCCAGCAGCTGACCAGCGACGAACGAACCTGTAAGGTAATCTTTCTTAGTTCATTAACAAAAGAGACCTAAATGACTATATTTAAACTGTTATATTGGAAATGCTAGGTTTGAAAATGAATCGGCAGTTTAAAGACTTAAACATGTGTTTAAAAGTGACTCTCAGAAACTGTATTTAAAAATGACTCTTAGAAATGTCTTTGTACAAAAGTATTAAAAAGAATAGATCGAACCACTCTTAATCCTCTCATGAACATTTCGCATTACTTTCGATTCGGAGAGGATGAGATCCGAACAGTTGAAGTGGTTACGAAGAACTGCCTCAGTCGGTAAGGATTAGTTATTATTAATTATTATTATAGTAAAGCTCCCGTCTGTAGTATATCGTCCCGTCTGTATTATAATAGGAACGTTTGTAATTTGTAATGTATTACACAACAGTCTCCCCTTTTACAACTCATCTTCAAGTGATTGTACAGCAGTCCCCCCTTTTGCATGATCCCCCTTTAAGGGATTATGCAACAATAACAACAACAACGAAAATAATAATAATAATAATAACAACAACAACAACAACGAAAATAATAATAATAATAATAACAACAACGAAAATAATAATACCAACAACAACGAAAATAACAATAATAATAATAACAACAACGAAAATAATAATAATAATAATAATAATAACAACAACAACAACGAAAATAATAATAATAACAACAACAACGAAAATAACAATAATAATAATAACAACAACGACAACAACGAAAATAATAATAATAATAATAATAATAATAATGACGATGATGACGATGATGATGATGAAAATCCTCGAATGCGGCAACCAACCCACATAAACTACGAACACTAACCAGCCACATGGAAACCACAGCAGAAGTAAAAAAAAAAAACTGCACGAAACCAAGGAAACTGAAACTGCTAGAAAGGTTATAAACTGCCCCCCCCCTCTCCAAATAAACTGGCATCAGCCTCGGCTGATATCACACAGAATAATTGTGAACGGTCGATGAGATTGGAAAGACCGAAGAGGGACACGACAAACCCTAACCCACTGGAAGAGTACGGAGAGTACTGGGACCTACAGACTACACTACCCTCCTCCCCGAATTGAGCATTGAAAGATAGTACATTAGTCTGAAATAGTATAGTAAACCGAATTGAACATTAGAAGCTAGTACATTAGTCTGAAATAGTATAGTAAACCGAATTGAACATTAGAAGATAGGTATAGAAATAATAGTATGCTTTCGATTTCAGACAGACAGATATCAAATCTCCATTATTAATAGACTAGCGGGGCTACCCGGCGTTGCTCGGGGTCATAAAAACATATATTTGAAGAAAGATCGTGTGTGTAACATCTTTATATTCAAACTTCTATGTCCGCCACCTCTCTCTATAGCCGTCTCTTTATCTGCTACCTTTCTCTTCCCTGGTCGCCCCATTTCGCCGCTACTTTCTAATTTTGCCTTTTTCAAAAGCTGTTTCTTCCCCACCATTTCTCCTATTGCCCAGGGTAATAGTATGACATATTTCTATAAAAAGTAACACCTCTATCTGCGCCTTCTATATAGGTACTTATCTCCACCCCGGTGTTCATACTATATACGTATCTATCATCACCCTGGTGCGCATACTATATACGTACCTATCGCCGCCCCAGTGCACATACTATATACGTACCTATCGCCGCCCCGGTGCAGATACTATTTAAGAACCTATCGCCGCCCCGTTGCGAATGCTAAATAGTACCCATCGTTGCCCCAGTGTGAATGCTAAATACATACCTATTGCGCCCCGGTGTGCATGCTACATAAGTACCTATTGCTGCCCTAGTGCGAATACTAAAGACATACCCATTGCGCCCCGGTGTGCATGCTACATAAGTACCTATCACTGCCCTAGTGCGAATAATAAATATGTACATATTGCCGCTTTGGTGTGAATGCTAAATACGTACCTATCGCCGGCCCAGTGCGAATGCTAAATACGTACCTATAGCCGCCCTGGTGCGAATGCTAAATACGTACCTATAGCCGCCCCAGTGCGAATGCTTAATACGTACCTATCACCACTACGGTGCGAATGCGAAATACATACCTTTCGCCGCCCCGGTACGCATGCAATATATGTACTGATCGCCGCCGCAGAGCGCATGCTATGTACGTACTTATTGCTGCCCGTGTGTACATGCTATATACGTAGCTATCGCCACCCCTGAATTCTGAATACGTACCTATCGCCGCCCTGGTGTGGAAGCTAAATACGTACATATCGCCGCCCCGGTGCGAATGCTAAATACATACCTATCGCCGCCCCGGTGTGAATTCAAAATACGTACCTATTGCCGCCCCGGTGTGAATTCTAAATACGTACCTATCGCCGCCCCGGTGCGGAAGCTAAATACGTACATATCGCTGCCCCGGTGCGAATGCTAAATACATACCTATCGCTGCCCCGGTGTGAATGCTAAATACATACCTATCGCCGCCCCGGTGTGAATGCTAAATACGTACCTATCGCCGCCCCGGTGTGAATTTTAAATATGTACCTTTCGCCGCCCAGTGTGAATTTTAAATATGTACCTTTCGCTGCCCCTGTGTGCGTGCTATATACGTACCTATCGCTGCCCCGGTGCGCGTGCTATATATGAACCGATTGCTTCCTCAGTGCGCATGCTAAATACATACCTATCACTGCCCCGGTGTGCATACTATATACGTACTTATTACCGCCCATGTGCACATGCTATATAAATACCTATCACCACTGCTGAATGCTAAATAAGTACCTATCGCCGCCCCGGTGTGGAAGCTAAATACAGACATATCGCCGCCCCTAAATTTGGGCAGACCCTAAAAAATTTGGCCGGACCCCTGAAATTTTCCCCGTCCCCTAAATCTCTCCAGCCTCTAATTTTTCACTCTCTCCCAACCATGAGAAATATTTTGACTTCAAAACAAAAAAAAAACACAAAAAATTTGGCCTGACCCCTAAAAAGTTCGTCCTGACCCCTAAAATTTTCCCCGACTCCTAAATCTCTCCAGCCCCCTAATTTTTCACTCTCCCCCAACCATGAGATATATTTTGACTTCACAACAAAAAAAAACAAAAAAATTTGGCTTAACCCCTAAAAAGTTCGTCCTGACCCCTAAAATTTTCCCCGACCCCTAAATCTCTCCAGCCCCCTAATTTTTCACTCTCCCCCAACCCTGAGAAATATTTTGACTTCAAAACAAAAAAAAACAAAAAAAAAGAAAAAAATTTGGCCTGACCCCTAAAAAGTTCGTCCTGACCCCTAAAATTTACCCCGACCCCTAAATCTCTCCAGCCCCTAATTTTTCACTCTCCCCCAACCATGAGATATATTTTGACTTCAAAACAAAAAAAAACAACAAAAAAAGAAAAAAATTTGGCCTGACCCCTAAAAAGTTCGTCCTGACCCCTAAAATTTTCCCCGACCCCTAAATCTCTCCAGCCGCCTAATTTTTCACTCTCTTACAACCATGAGATATATTTTGACTTCATAACAAAAAAAAAACAAAAAAATTTGACCTGACCCCTAAAAAGTTCGTCCTGACCCCTAAAATTTTCCCGGACCCCTAAATCTCTCCAGCCGCCTAATTTTTCACTCTCTTACAACCATGAGATATATTTTGACTTCATAACAAAAAAAAAACAAAAAAATTTGGCCTGACCCCTAAAAAGTTCGTCCTGACCCCTATAATTTTCCCGGACTCCTAAATCTCTCCAGCGCCCGAATTTTTCACTCTCCCCCAACCCTGAGAAATATTTTGACTTCAAAACAAAAAAAAAAAAAAAAAAGAAAAAAATTTGGCCTGACCCCTAAAAAGTTCGTCCAGACCCCTAAAATTTTCCCCGACCCCTAAATCTCTCCAGCCCCCTAATTTTTCACTCTCTTACAACCATGAGATATATTTTGACTTCAAAACAAAAAAAAACAAAAAAATTTGGCCTGACCCCTAAAAAGTTCGTCCTGACCCCTAAAATTTTCCCCGACCCCTAAATCTCTCCAGCCCCCTAATTTTTCACTCTCCCCTAACCATGAGATATATTTTGACTTCATAACAAAAAAAAAAACAAAAAAATTTGGCCTGACCCCTAAAAAGTTCGTCCTGACCCCTAAAATTTTCCCCGACCCCTAAATCTCTCCAGCCCCCTAATTTTTCACTCTCCCCAACCCTGAGAAATATTTTGACTTCAAAACAAAAAAAAAAAAAAAAAAAGAAAAAAATTTGGCCTGACCCCTAAAAAGTTCACCCTGACCCCTAAAATTTTCCCCGACCCCTAAATCTCTCCAGCCCCCTAATTTTTCACTCTCCCCTAACCATGAGATATATTTTGACTTCAAAACAAAAAAAACAACAAAAAAAGAAAAAAATTTGGCCTGACCCCTAAAAAGTTCGTCCTGACCCCTAAAATTTTCCCCGACCCCTAAATCTCTCCAGCCCCCTAATTTTTCACTCTCTTACAACCATGAGATATGTTTTGACTTCATAACAAAAAAAAAACAAAAAAATTTGGCCTGACCCCTAAAAAGTTCGTCCTGACCCCTAAAATTTTCCCCGACCCCTAAATCTCTCCAGCCCCCTAATTTTTCACTCTCCCCAACCCTGAGAAATATTTTGACTTCAAAACAAAAAAAACAAAAAAAAAGAAAAAAATTTGGCCTGACCCCTAAAAAGTTCGTCCTGACCCCTAAAATTTTCCCCGACCCCTAAATCTCTCCAGCCCTCTAATTTTTCACTCTCCCCCAACCATGAGATATATTTTGACTTCAAAACAAAAAAAAAGAAAAAAATTTGGCCTGACCCCTAAAAAGTTCGTCCTGACCCCTAAAATTTTCCCCGACCCCTAAATCTCTCCAGCCCCCTAATTTTTCACTCTCCCCTAACCATGAGATATATTTTGACTTCATAACAAAAAAAAAAAAAAAAAAGAAAAAAATTTGGCCTGACCCCTAAAAAGTTCGTCCTGACCCCTAAAATTTTCCCCGACCCCTAAATCTCTCCAGCCCCCTAATTTTTCACTCTCCCCTAACCATGAGATATATTTTGACTTCATAACAAAAAAAAACAAAAAAATTTGGCCTGACCCCTAAAAAGTTCGTCCTGACCCCTAAAATTTTCCCGGACCCCTAAATCTCTCCAGCCCCCTAATTTTTCACTCTCCCCAACCCTGAGAAATATTTTGACTTCAAAACAAAAAAAAAAAAAAAAAAAAATTTGGCCTGACCCCTAAAAAGTTCGTCCTGACCCCTAAAATTTTCCCCGACCCCTAAATCTCTCCAGCCCCCTAATTTTTCACTCTCTTACAACCATGAGATATATTTTGACTTCAAAACAAAAAAAAACAAAAAAATTTGGCCTGACCCCTAAAAAGTTCGTCCTGACCCCTAAAAATTTTCCCCGACCCCTAAATCTCTCCAGCCCCCTAATTTTTCCCTCTCCTTCAACCACGAGAAATATTTTGACTTCAAAACAAACAAAAAAAAAAAATTTGGCCTGACCCCTAAAAAGTTCGTCCTGACCCCTAAAATTTTCCCGGACCCTTAAATCTCTCCAGCCCCCTAATTTTTCACTCTCCCCCAACCCTGAGAAATATTTTGACTTAAAAACAATAAAAAACAAAAAAAAACAAAAAAATTTTCCCTGACCCCTAAAAAGTTCGTCCTGACCCATAAAATTTTCCCCGACCCCTAAATCTCTCCAGGCCCCTAATTTTTCACTCTCCTCTAACCATGAGATATATTTTGACTTCATAACAAAAAAAAACAAAAAAATTTGGCCTGACCCCTAAAAAGTTCGTCCTGACCCCTAAAATTTTCCCCGACCCCTAAATCTCTCCAGCCCCCTAATTTTTAACTCTCCCCCAACCCTGAGAAATATTTTGACTTCAAAACAAAAAAAAACAAAAAAAAAGAAAAAAATTTGGCCTGACCCCTAAAAAGTTCGTCCTGACCCCTAAAATTTTCCCCGACCCCTAAATCTCTCCAGCCGCCTAATTTTTCACTCTCCCCCAACCATAGGATATATTTTGACTTCAAAACAAAAAAAAACAAAAAAATTTGGCCTGACCCCTAAAAAGTTCGTCCTGACCCCTAAAATTTTCCCCGACCCCTAAATCACTCCAGCCCCCTAATTTTTCACTCTCCTCCAACCATAAGAAATATTTTTACTTCAAAACAAAAAAAAACAAAAAAATTTGGCCTGACCCCTAAAAAGTTCGTCCTGACCCCTAAAATTTTCCCGGACCCCTAAATCTCTCCAGCCCCCGAATTTTTCACTCTCCCCCAACCCTGAGAAATATTTTGACTTCAAAACAAAAAAAAACAAAAAAAAAGAAAAAAATTTGGCCTGACCCCTAAAAAGTTCGTCCTGACCCCTAAAATTTTCCCCGACCCCTAAATCTCTCCAGCCCCCTAATTTTTCACTCTCCCCAACCCTGAGAAATATTTTGACTTCAAAACAAAAAAAAACAAAAAAAAAGAAAAAAATTTGGCCTGACCCCTAAAAAGTTCGTCGTGACCCCTAAAATGTTCCCCGACCCCTAAATCTCTCCAGCCCTCTAATTTTTCACTCTCCCCCAACCATGAGATATATTTTGACTTCAAAACAAAAAAAAAGAAAAAAATTTGGCCTGACCCCTAAAAAGTTCGTCCTGACCCCTAAAATTTTCCCCGACCCCTAAATCTCTCCAGCCCCCTAATTTTTCACTCTCCCCTAACCATGAGATATATTTTGACTTCATAACAAAAAAAAAAACAAAAAAATTTGGCCTGACCCCTAAAAAGTTCGTCCTGACCCCTAAAATTTTCCCCGACCCCTAAATCTCTCCAGCCCCCTAATTTTTCACTCTCCCCAACCCTGAGAAATATTTTGACTTCAAAACAAAAAAAAAAAAAAAAAGAAAAAAATTTGGCCTGACCCCTAAAAAGTTCGTCCTGACCCCTAAAATTTTCCCCGACCCCTAAATCTCTCCAGCCCCCTAATTTTTCACTCTCCCCTAACCATGAGATATATTTTGACTTCATAACAAAAAAAAACAAAAAAATTTGGCCTGACCCCTAAAAAGTTCGTCCCGACCCCTAAAATTTTCCCGGACCCCTAAATCTCTCCAGCCCCCTAATTTTTCACTCTCCCCAACCCTGAGAAATATTTTGACTTCAAAACAAAAAAAAAAAAAAAAAAAAAATTTGGCCTGACCCCTAAAAAGTTCGTCCTGACCCCTAAAATTTTCCCCGACCCCTAAATCTCTCCAGCCCCCTAATTTTTCACTCTCTTACAACCATGAGATATATTTTGACTTCAAAACAAAAAAAAACAAAAAAATTTGGCCTGACCCCTAAAAAGTTCGTCCTGACCCCTAAAAATTTTCCCCGACCCCTAAATCTCTCCAGCCCCCTAATTTTTCCCTCTCCTCCAACCATGAGAAATATTTTGACTTCAAAACAAAAAAAAAAAAAAAATTTGGCCTGACCCCTAAAAAGTTCGTCCTGACCCCTAAAATTTTCCCGGACCCTTAAATCTCTCCAGCCCCCTAATTTTTCACTCTCCCCCAACCCTGAGAAATATTTTGACTTAAAAACAATAAAAAACAAAAAAAAACAAAAAAATTTTCCCTGACCCCTAAAAAGTTCGTCCTGACCCATAAAATTTTCCCCGACCCCTAAATCTCTCCAGGCCCCTAATTTTTCACTCTCCTCCAACCATGAGATATATTTTGACTTCATAACAAAAAAAAAAAAAAAATTTGGCCTGACCCCTAAAAAGTTCGTCCTGACCCCTAAAATTTTCCCCGACCCCTAAATCTCTCCAGCCCCCTAATTTTTAACTCTCCCCCAACCCTGAGAAATATTTTGACTTCAAAACAAAAAAAAACAAAAAAAAAGAAAAAAATTTGGCCTGACCCCTAAAAAGTTCGTCCTGACCCCTAAAATTTTCCCCGACCCCTAAATCTCTCCAGCCGCCTAATTTTTCACTCTCCCCCAACCATGAGATATATTTTGACTTCAAAACAAAAAAAAACAAAAAAATTTGGCCTGACCCCTAAAAAGTTCGTCCTGACCCCTAAAATTTTCCCCGACCCCTAAATCACTCCAGCCCCCTAATTTTTCACTCTCCTCCAACCATGAGAAATATTTTTACTTCAAAACAAAAAAAAACAAAAAAATTTGGCCTGACCCCTAAAAAGTTCGTCCTGACCCCTAAAATTTTCCCGGACCCCTAAATCTCTCCAGGGGCCGAATTTTTCACTCTCCCCCAACCCTGAGAAATATTTTGACTTCAAAACAAAAAAAAACAAAAAAAAAGAAAAAAATTTGGCCTGACCCCTAAAAAGTTCGTCCTGACCCCTAAAATTTTCCCCGACCCCTAAATCTCTCAAGCCCCCTAATTTTTCACTCTCTTACAACCATGAGATATATTTTGACTTCAAAACAAAAAAGAAAGAAAAAAATTTGGCCTGACCCCTAAAAAGTTCGTCCTGACCCCTAAAAATTTTCCCCGACCCCTAAATCTCTCCAGCCCCCTAATTTTTCACTCTCCTCCAACCATGAGAAATATTTTGACTTCAAAACAAAAAAAAACAAAAAAATTTGGCCTGACCCCTAAAAAGTTCGTCCTGACCCCTAAAATTTTCCCGGACCCCTAAATCTCTCCAGCCCCCTAATTGTTCACTCTCCCCCAACCCTGAGAAATATTTTGACTTCAAAACAAAAAAAAAACAAAAAAAAACAAAAAAATTTGGCCTGACCCCTGAAAAGTTCGTCCTGACCCCTAAAATTTTCCCCGACCCCTAAATCTCTCCAGGCCCCTAATTTTTCACTCTCCTCCAACCATGAGATATATTTTGACTTCATAACAAAAAAAAAAAAAAAATTTGGCCTGACCCCTAAAAAGTTCGTCCTGACCCCTAAAATTTTCCCGGACCCCTAAATCTCTCCAGCCCCCTAATTTTTAACTCTCTTCCAACCCTGAGAAATATTTTGACTTCAAAACAAAAAAAAACAAAAAAAAACAAAAAAATTTGGCCTGACCCCTAAAAAGTTCGTCCTGACCCCTAAAATTTTCCCCGACCCCTAAATCTCTCCAGCCCCCTAATTTTTCACTCTCCCCCAACCCTGAGATATATTTTGACTTCAAAACAAAAAAAAACAAAAAAATTTGGCCGGACCCCTAAAAAATTTGGCCTGCCCCCTAAAATTTTCCACGACCCCTCGTATCTCTCCAGCACCCTCCCAACTTTTTTTGTCAGTGTCCCACAACCCTGAGAAATATTTTAAGTTAAAAAAAAAAAAAAAAAAAAAATTTGGCCTGACCCCTAAAAATTTGGCCTGACCCCTAAAATTTTCCCCGACCCCCTAATCTCTCCAGCCCCCCCCAACTTTTTTTTTTTCAGTATCCAACAACCCTGAGAATTATTTTAAGTTCAAAAAAAGAAAAAAAAAATTTGGCCGGACCCCTATAAAATTTGGCCTGACCCCTAAAATTTTCCCCGACCCCCTAATCTCTCCAGCCCCCCCCCCCCAATTTTTTTTTCATTGTTCCACAACTCTGAGAATTATTTTAAGTTCAAAAAAAAAACCCAAAAAAATTTGGCCGGACCCCTAAAAAATTTGGCCTGACCCATAAAATTTTCCCCGACCCCCTAATCTCTTTATTATAGATACAAATAAATGCACATTGGCCTTTATTATAGATGCAAATAAATGCACATTGGTCTTTATTATAGATACAAATAAATGCACATTGGCCTTTATTATAGATGCAAATAAATGCACATTGGTCTTTATTATAGATATGAATAAATGCACATTGGTCTTTATTATAGATGCAAATAAATGCACATTGGTCTTTATTATAGATGCAAATAAATGCACATTGGTCTTTATTATAGATACAAATAAATGCACATTGGTCTTTATTATAGATGCAAATAAATGCACATTAGCCTTTATTATAGATACAAATAAATGCACATTGGTCTTTATTATAGATACAAATAAATGCACATTGGTCTTTATTATAGATTTGCTTAATATCCCCCCCCCCCAAGAAAAGATTTGGCCTGAGGCGCTCACACCGGCGAATGCTGACACTCTCTCCTCGCAACAGATACTACACTAGGAGGAGGTAATGCCTATCATGATAACGGAAGGGAGGGGGAGGAATATTAGCGTCTATTAAAAGGTTGTAGTGTGAGTGAATTTCTTCCCGCCACTTTGCATTATTTTTCAAATTATCTGCCACTCTCTGACGTCATGATATAACCGGACACAATTTAGAGCAAGACCGGGTACATCCGGCAAGGGATTATGGGACAGGTGCGGATGTGATTGAGCAACCCTTGTTTCACTACACACTCTTAACGTAGGATTACTATGTTGTTATTGATGCATCCGGACAGAAGTTATTGGATGATCTGATACAACCGGACACAATTTAGGGCAAGACCGGGTACATCCGGCAAGGGATTATGGGATGTTTACAGTGACTCTGCATTTTTATCGGATTAGTACATAAATACATTAGATTATTTCGAATTTACTATCGAATTTGACCTCCTAGAACTGCACAGGACAAACCCATAGACCGACGGAATGAAGCCCCGAAGGCCAAGACGATACCAGTCTATGGGGTGCAGTATCCATCGAAACAGATACTACACTTTGATGTTAGCCAAAAGAAGTGAATTAATGTCATTTTCGGTAATGGCGTATGAAAGCTATGTTGAATTAGAGAAAAACGGCCTAGGGGAGTCTAAAATTCATTTTTGATATTCCAAACTTATATAAGAATTTGTTAAATAGTAGTATACAATGTTTTTTGAAAGAAAATCTTAGTTATTATTACTTGTTAATTTAATAATGTAATTTAAACAGTGTCTAGTGGATAGACCGCTGTTCAGGTGTAGATTGGTTATAAATTTGCCTCCCCTCTTTGGGGAGGAGTAAGTTTATTGCTTACTGCCTGAGGCGCCCCTACCGGGGAATGCCGACGGGGCTGCCCAGGCAATTTTTAATGGCCAGAGTGCTCACCTTCTCGGGCGCTGGCTTTTCAACCCCCACTTTCCGACCCGATCTTGGGTCACATCTTACTTGTGGGAGTAAGATAAACCTGGCCTTGTGCCTAACCTCCTGGGGAGGTAAATAAATTTCTTACGCTTCGTTGGCCTTTTGGCTAAGATCAAAGTGTAGTATCTGTTCTCTGCATTTTTGCCTTGAGATAAAGTGTATTATCTAGTCCTATCCGACGGTCTTAGGCGCTGCCCTCCCCAAATTTTACCTGAGTCGCTCATAATGCTGAGGCCGACCGAGGCCGACCCTCCCCATATTTAGCCTGAGGCGCTCACACCGGCGAATAAGTCCCCCTCCACCAAATTCGGCCTCCCCATGCCGACACTACTCCCCAAATTCGGCCTGAGGCGCTCCTCCCCGAATTTCGCCTGAGGCGCACCACCGCCGAATGCCGACACTCACCCTCCCCATATTTGGCCGCTCACACCGGCGAATGACGCAACTCCCCCTCCACCAAATTCGGCCTCCCCATGCCGACACTACTCCCCAAATTCGGCCTGAGGCGCTCCTCCCCGAATTTCGCCTGAGGCGCACCACCGCCGAATGCCGACACTCACCCTCCCCATATTTGGCCGCTCACACCGGCGAATGACGCAACTCCCCCTCCACCAAATTCGGCCTCCCCAAATTTCGCCTGAGGCGCTCATACTGGCGAATGCCGACACTCCTTCCCAAATTCTGCGCCCCACCGGCGAATGCTGACACTCACACTCCTCCTCCCCAAATTTCGCCTGAGGCGCTAATACCGGCGAATGCCGACATTCCCCTCCCCAAATTTGGCCTGAGGCCCCACCGCCGAATGCCGACCCTTCGCCTGAGCCGCTAACACCGACGAATGCCGGCACCTATGTCAACAGAAAAAAACTCATGTTAAAAAAAGTGCCGTTATTGATTAAACAACACTTGCGTCACTATAAACGCATGTATCAAAAAGTGCCGTTAGTAATTCAGCAACCCTTGCTTCACTATGGACTCGTGTTCAAAAAAGTGCCGACACTCACCCTCCCCATATTTGGCCTGAGGCGCTCACACCGGCGAATGACGCAACTCCCCCTCCACCAAATTCGGCCTCCCCAAATTTCGCCTGAGGCGCTCACACCGGCGAATGCCGACACCCCCCACACCCACCCCAATTTTTCAATATGTATACAATATGTATACAAATATTAGTGAAAACAATGGGGGAGCATACAAATATTAGTGAAAACAGTGGGGGAGCATAATTATTTATTACTTTAATTTTACTGATACTACACTAAAATTTTCCCCGACCCCTAAATCTCTCTAGCCCCTAAATTTTTCACTCTCCCCCAACCATGAGAAATATTTTGACTTCAAAACAAAAAAACAAAAAAAAATTTGGCCTGACTCCTAAAAAGTTCCGCCTGACCCCTAAAATTTTCCCTGATCCCTAAATCTCTCCAGCCCCCTAATTTTTCACTCTCCCCCAACCATGAGAAATATTTTCAGTTCAAAACAAAAAAAAAGAAACAAAATTTGGCCTGACCCCTAAAAAGTTCGTCCTGACCCCTAAAATTTTCCCCGATCCCTCAATCTCTCCAGCCCCCTAATTATTCACTCTCCCCCAACCCTGAGAAATATTTTGAGTTCAAAACCAAAAAAAACAAAAAAATTTTGCCTGACCCCTAAAAAGTTCGGCCTGACCCCTAAAATTTTCCCCGACCCCTAAATCTCTCCAGCCCCTAATTTTTCACTCTCTACCAACCATGGGAAATATTTTGACTTCAAAACAAAAAAAAACAAAAAAATTTGGCATAACCCTTAAAAAGTTCGTCCTGACCCCTAAAATTTTCCCCGACCCCTAAATCTCTCCAGCCCCCTAATTTTTCACTCTCCCCCAACCATGAGAAATATATTGAGTTCAAAACCAAAACAAAGAAAAAAATTTGGCCTGACCCCTAAAAAGTTCGGCCTGACCCCTAAAATTTTCCCCGACCCCTCAATCTTTCCAGCCCCCTAATTTTTCACTCTCCCCCAACCATGAGAAATATTTTGAGTTCAAACAAATAAAAAAATTTGGCCTGACCCCTAAAACGTTCGGCCTGACCCCTAAAATTTTCCCCGACCCCTCAATCTTTCCAGCCCCCTAATTTTTCACTCTCCCCCAACCATGAGAAATATTTTGAGTTCAAAAAAAAAAAAAAAAATTTGGCCTGACCCCTAAAACGTTCGGCCTGACCCCTAAAATTTTCCCCGACCCCTCAATCTCTGCAGCCCCCTAATTTTTCACTCTCCCGCAACCCTGAGAAACATTGTGACTTCAAAACAAAAAAAAAACAAAAAAATTTGGCCTGACCCCTAAAAAGTCGGGCTTGACTCCTAAAATTTTCCCCGACCCCTCATTCTCTCCAGTCCCCATCCCAACTAATTTTTAACTCTCCCCCAACCCTGAGAAATATTTTGAGTTCAAAACAAAACAAAAAAGAAAAAAATTGGCCTGAATCCTAAAAAGCTCGGCTTGACCCCTAAAATCTTCATACAAATATAAGTGAAAACAGTGGGGGAGCATAATTATTTCTCTTACCTTACTTATTGAGACATTATTTGACATGTATACAAATATTAGTCAAAACAATGGCGGAGCATAATTATTTCTCTTCTTTCTTCACTGATTGAGACCTTATTTGATATGTATACAAATATTAGTGAAAACAATGGTGGAACATAATTATTTCTCTTTTTACTTTACTTTGTCGACGTTATTTAACATGTATACAAATATTAGTGAAAACAATGGCGGAGCATAATTATTTTTCTTCTTACTTTACTTATTGAGACGTTATTTAACATGTATACACATATAAGTGAAAACAATGGCGGAGCATAATTATTTTTCTTCTTACTTTTCTTATTGAGACGTTATTTAATATGTATACAAATATTAGTGAAAACAGTGGTGGAGCCTAATTATTTCTCTTCTTACTTTACTTATTGAGACGTTATTTAATATGTATACAGATATTAGTGAAAACAATGGCGGAGCATAATTATTTCTCTTCTTACTTTACTTATTGAGACGTTATTTAATATGTATACAGATATTAGTGAAAACAATGGCGGAGCATAATTATTTCTCTTACTATTCTTATTGAGACGTTATTTAACATGTATACAAATATAAGTGAAAACAATGGCGGAGCATAATTTTTCTCTTCTTACTTTACTTATTTAGACGTTATTTAATATGTATACAAATATTAGTGAAAACAATGGTGGAGCATAATTATTTATTACTTTAATTTTAATGATACTACACTAACTTCACACCTCTTATAATTATTTCTCTTCTTACTTTACTTATTGAGTCGTTATTCAATATGTATACAAATATTAGTGAAAACAATGGCGGAGCAAAATTATTTCTCTTCTTACTATTCTTATCGAGATGTTATTTAATATGTATACAGATATTAGTGAAAACAATGGTGGAGCATAATTATTACACTTCTTACTTTACTTACTGAGACGTTATTTAACATGTATACAAATATTAGTGAAAACAATGGCGGAGCATAATTATCTCTTTTCTTACTTTACTTATTGAGACGTTATTTAACATGTATACAAGTATTAGTGAAAACAATGGCGGAGCATAATTATTTCTTTTCTTACTTTACTTATTGAGACGTTATTTTACATGTATACAAATATAAGTGAAAACAATGGCGGAGCATAATTATTTCTTTTCTTTACTTTACTTATGGGGACGTTATTTAATATGTATACAAATATTAGTGAAAACAGTGGTGGAGCATAATTATTTCTGGTCTTACTTATCTTATTGAGACATTATTTAACATGTATACAGATATTAGTGAAAACAATGGTGGAGCATAATTATTACTCTTCTTACTTTACTTACTGAGACGTTATTTAACATGTATACAAATAATAGTGAAAACAATGGCGGAGCATAATTATTTCTCTTCTTACTACTCTTATTGAGACGTTATTTAATATGTATACAAGTATTAGTGAAAACAATGGTGGAGCATAATTATTTCTTTTTATACTTTACTTATTGAGTCGTTATTAAATATGTATACAAATATTAGTGAAAACAATGGCGGAGCATAGTTATTGCTCTTCTTACTATTCTTATTGAGACGTTATTTAATATGTATACAGATATTAGTGAAAACAATGGTGGAGCATAATCATTTCTCTTCTTACTTAACTTATTGAGACGTTATTTAACATGTATACAAATATTAGTGAAAACAATGGCGGAGCATAATTATCTCTTTTCTTACTTTACTTATTGAGACGTTATTTAACATTTATACAAATATTAGTGAAAACAGTGGTGGAGCATAATTATCTTTTTTCTTACTTTACTAATTGAGACGTTATTTAACATGTATACAAATATTAGTGAAAACAATGGTGGAGCATAATTATTTCTTTTCTTACTGTACTTATTGAGACGTTATTTAATATGTATACAAATATTAGTGAAAACAGTGGTGGAGCATAATTATCTCTTTTTTTACTTTACTGTCTGAGACGTGATTTAATATGTATACAGATATTAGTGAAAACAATGGTGTAGCATAATTATTTCTCTTCTTACTATTCTTATTGAGACGTTATTTTACATGTATACTAATATTAGTGAAAACAGTGGCGGAGCATAATTATTTCTCTTCTTACTTTACTTATTGAGTCGTTATTCAATATGTATACAAATATAAGTGAAAACAATGGCGGAGCAAAATTATTTCTCTTCTTACTATTCTTATTGAGACGTTATTTAATATGTATACAGATATTAGTGAAAACAATGGTGGAGCATAATTATTTCTCTTCTTACTTTACTTACTGAGACGTTATTTAACATGTATACAAATATTTGTGAAAACAATGGCGGAGCATAATTATCTCTTTTCTTACTTTACTTATTGAGACGTTATTTAACATGTATACAAGTATTAGTGAAAACAATGGCGGAGCATAATTATTTCTCTTCTTACTTTACTTATTGAGACGTTATTTAATATGTATACAAATATTAGTGAAAACAATGGCGGAGCATAATTATTTTTCTTCTTACTATTCTTATTGAGACGTTATTTAATATGTATACAAATATAAGTGAAAACAATGGGGGAGCATAATTATTTCTCTTCTTACTTTACTTCTTGAGACGTTATGTAATATGTATACAAATATTAGTGAAAACAATGGCGGCGCATAATTATTTGTTCCTTTAATTTTACTTATTTAGACGTTATTGAAGTAAAATAAATTTCGAAGAGAAAAAAAATGAATGGAAAACCTATAACGATGACGTCATATACCTATTACTGTGACGTCACGTGCACAAGAATAAGTTGGTTGAAAAAAAAATTATTATTACATAATTACATTGGCTGATTTCCAAATTAGTAGTAAATAACATTGAAAAAGCGTGAAAAAAACAGACCCGCTGCTGAAAACTGGCACCGTTGACCCTCAGTAAATTTTTTTTTTGTTGTAATTTTGAGATATTATGATCCCAGGTGTTGTCCGGTCCTAAATATATCAAATTTGTGAAAGTTTGCTGAGTAGTTTTTGAGGAGTAGCTGGACATACAGACAGACAGACAGACAGACAGACATACAGACAACTGCCCATTATAGAGGAGATGCGTGTATACATTATTCTAGACTTCGTGTTTCATGTCGAAGACGTCACTTCCGCTCTCGTCAGAAACAAACGTCAGAATCGCCTCGGACCGCCGCGATGCTTATTATTGATGGTTTTATTTACTCCTCCCCAGGAGTTAGGCACAAGGCCAGTTTTATCTTACTCCCACAAGTAAGATGTGACCCAAGATCGGGTCGAGAAAGTGGGGTTTGAAAAGCCAGCGCTCGAGAGGTGAGCACTCTGGCCATTTAAAAATTGCCTGGGCAGCCCCGTCGGCATTCCCCGGTAGGGGCGCCTCAGGCAGTAAGCAATAAACTTACTCCTCCCCAAAGAGGGGAGGCAAAGTCTGGGAGGGTGGACCTCCTAGAACTGCACAGGACAGGCGTGCAGTATCCATCAGAACAGATACTACACTTATTGGTCGATTCGAATGGATGCGTTTATATTTGCTTACACGGGTTAGATCTTTCGATGCTTGTACAGATTAGCGTGCACATGAAAAACGCTGAAAATCGCAGTTCCAATTAAATTAACCAGAAAACTCTTTGAAATACTTATGTATCAACCAAAAATAGGTTTGTACACCAAAAATTAGCAAAAACTATCGAATAGAATTGTAATTAAAAAAAATTAAAACTCCGTTATATCGTTTAATCGGGTTCGGCCATTGATTCGAGCGAGAAACACGAAATTCAGGGGGAGATAACTCAGTCTGTCAAGTAATAAAATCAATTGCATTCATTAAAATACGATGAAACTGATTTTTATTTTTCATTAAAATTCTACTTAATCATTTTTCCTACCTTTTGGTGAGGATACTTATTTAAATCTGCAGCATAAGTATATGATAATGTTTTTTTTTGGTATTGATAATTTAATACGGACGCTTCTCTGTACAAGCACCGATCTTTCTTATCTTTACTGGCGGTCATTTTCCCCCATTCCATTTTGAGAGGAAGGGGCCTGGAGGAGGAAGGAAGTATGCACTCGTTTATCTGGGAAAGAAGGCCGAGTCTGCGTTTGGGTAGTTTGAGGTCATGACGCGTAGAGGTCAAATGTCGTAAGATGGTGACAAAATAACAAAAAGAAAAAAAAAGAAAAAGAAAATAAAACAAAAAAACAAACAAACAAACAAACCCTTCGGGCTGAAAACGGAAGTTGTTGATGAATCAGAATAAAAAGAAATAAATCTTGAGAGACGTCGGTTAAGTAATTGCTCTTATCAGCAATTCTTTTCCTCAGATGTGAATCACTCATTATCTTTCAGACAACGGTTTTCTCACAAGTGGACACATGATAAGTAAAGCGCCTGTGACACGACAGCCACCACCTTTGCCCCTCACGGAAAAATACCCCTCATAATAAAAAACAAAACAAAAACAACAACTTTACATCAAAATACAGTTACGTATGATGAAAAAAAGCGGGTAAATTTGACTGGCAAACTGTTAAATTTAGTTCGTCTGTTTTTTACGGCATATCAACCCTTTGAAGAATTAGAATATTTGATGCACTATTTCATCAAGTTTAGCAACGCGTGCGTAGAGAAATGAAATTAATTCTCAACACACTGCTAAAATTCGCCGCGTTTTAGTGTTGTTTTAACCGTACATTTGGAATAATAGTAAGAGTGTTTGCTAATGGGCCGGGGGACTGGGGTTCAATTCTAGGTCGAGTCATACGAAAGACTTGAACAATGGTACTTGATGCCCCCTTGCTAAGCACTCAGCGTTATAGGGTGAGGATTAAGAATAAGTGGAGGAATCTTGGGAAAGGAGTGGTGCTCTCCCCTACATCTTTATGTAGTCGCTATTAAAAAGGGAGCCTTCGGGTCGCCCTCAACTACGGTCGACCACTTTTACTTTTACTTTTATAAACAACAAATTGCACGAACACTACTGAACTTACGACCACGTGGAGCGCCCTCTAGCGCTGACCAATTATTTCAAAGGGAGATTACTCTTGTCCCAACAACGCCGTTTTATTTCATATATAGCTTGAAAATTATATAAATGAAAAACAAAATTACGAAAACAAATGGCAATATAACGAAAAGCGAAGGCGGATTTAATCGGCTTCCTACGAAGGAGTAAGTTTCTAGGGAATATCAAATTCACAAGCGATCCCCAGTCGCATGCATATTCCGGTCAGGGGAGATAACAACGTTCGGTTTTTGCAGTTCTTGCAGGGAGATGTTACCATCCTCCCACAAAGAACGCCTGGTAACTCCAAATGGTCACCCATTCGGTACTGACCAGGCCCAACGTTGCTTAACTTCGGTGATCTAATGAGAACCGGTGCGTCAACGTGATTATTCCGTGTATGGCAATATGGGATTCTGTTATTTCGTTATTCGTAGTCGAAAGTAGAAAGAAGACAATATTATCAATCAACTTTTATTCTACATATTATTTACCTCCTCTTTAGGGGAGGTTAGACACAAGGTCAGGTGTGGTTTTGAGAAGTCGGCATACTAAAATAAATGCAATTTTTTCCATGCAAAATATGCCTGAGCAGTCACGTTGGCATTCACCTGTAGGGGTGCCCCAGGAGATTAGAAATAAACTAACCTCTTCTCAGAGAGAAGGTAAATCTTGGGAGGATGGGCCTTCTAGGACTGAACAGAACCCTAACCCTAACAGCCGACTGAATTCCTACGCACTTCCTTACCACCGTGGGAAGATAGGGCACAAGGCCAGAAGACGGGGATGGTAGGCAAGCACAGAAAAGGTAGCGGACTCTGTCCCCGCAAAAGATGCCTGAGCAACCTCGTTGGCATTCCCCAGTTAAGGTGCATCAGGCGATTGGCTATAAACCAACCGCTTCTCAAAGAGAGAATCTAAAGCATGGGAGAGTTGACCCCTTAGGACCACCAAGAACAAGTACCTTAGCCCAACAGAGCTGGGCCAGAAAAGGCCACAACGATCCGCCCTTTGTCGGGCGGATCGTTAGGGACGTACCCTAAACTGATTTCTCTATGTAGAGACTTCTCCACCTAGAAGTCTCTATAATGAAATATGTACATATATTTATAGTCTTTAAGACGAATTTACTCAGTTCGTGCGGGTGGTTCTATCACTCCACAACATGTTCAGGACCGTGGATAGAAATACATGGGTGTCCATGCTAGTAATAAAACGATCATATTATCTTTATGCGATGTTAAGAAAAAAGAAACCAAGGAGGAGATGCCATCTCGTTGATTTGAGATAAGAACGCGATAAAACTGCTTAGGTGATGCGTCCTCCGTTCATGTTTTTCTCTTGTGATTTTGTTTACCGTTTTTTTTTTTTAATTTGTCTTTTCTAGAATAGTGTCTCCTCCGATAAATACACTTTATCTTTGATTTCTTTTTACTGATGGTTCACTGCTTATCAAGGCCCGGGGGACGGGCCATTCGAGGATAAGGGTTAAAGAGATCGTCGGTTGGACGATGAGCGCCACCATGTGAGGATTAGAAAACAACCGTGGAATGGTCATACGATTTCTTGAGAGGAATTGTTTATCCAAGAGGACGGCTCAACAAGTATTTGTTTACATTAGACTTGAAGACGACCATGTTGTAGTCGGCTGGGAAGCAGCTTTGTGGTATTTTGGTTTACAGATGGGACGGTCTAGGAAAGAAACTTTGTTCATGGAAGTTCCACTTGGTTTTTGGTACTGAGAGAGAAAGAGAGAGAGAAATAGAGAAAGAGAGGAGAGAGAAATAGAGAAAGAGAGGAGAGAGAGAGAAGAGAGAGAGAGAGAGAGAGAAGGGAAAATTCTGTGCTGTGGTTGTATCAAGAAAAGTTCTTACTGTGAATATTTTACGGGGATGTGGAACCATAGATTGGAGCTCAGTCGAGCACTTACCATGAAGATAACGAGAGAGTAGAGAGAGACTAGCAACATCTCTTCTGTGTGAAAGAGGTAATAGGGAAGAGAAGAGATCATCCCCTACTAGATTGTGAAGTCGGTTTTGTTAAGCAAGAAAGAGTTTTAAGCTCACCAACGCTGCATAATAATCGACGGTAGCCTATAAAACTTTTATTCTAGACAGAAATTACTTTCTGTCCGCCAATTTAAAAGTTTCAAAATCACTTTCAAATGACAAAATCTATCACATGAACATCTTGTCGGACATGTTCTTTCTATACCATATACTAGCTGTCCCTAGCTGGCGTTGCCCGGGATTTTCTTTTCCAAAAGAGGTGGGCTAGATATTATGGACGAATAAATAGCTAAACCCCCTTTTTCAAAATGGTTACCATTGAAAACTATTTCCGAGTCGGTCTAATTATGTTCTGGAAACAATTAGATATATTAACATTTTATTTATCTGAAGAACATGGTTCAACGATCACGAAATAATTTCTGGCTATTCAAAATGAAATATTGATTTTGTAGGACGCGAAGTATACATGACAATATATGAGAATCAGACAAACTTTTCTATGTTATAGACCAGAGATCGGCAACCCCCAGCACGCAGGCCACATCTGGTCCTCGAGTGGTTTTCGTTTGTCCGTCAACTTAACAGCTGGACTCTGACTATCCAATAAGTATCGAATAGAAATGTGATATTTCGATTCAGGTTAACCGATTACAGGCATAATAAGCAGAAACAAGTGTCTCAATAAATAATTTGCTTGTAGAACAATGCCGGTCCCCTCGACGGTCGCCGAGCCCAATGTTCGTGCGCCGTGGTTTTTTGTTCGTCTTCATCTTTCGTTCTGGCCATGTCACACACCCAGAGCACAGCTAATTGGTACGCAATGTATCGGAGTTTGGGGTTTCTCTTGTCAGTCTGCGTTGTTTTGTTTTTGTATACTTGTAAACCAGCGATCGTTGAGGGCACAAGCACTGGTTTACAAGTGTACAAAAACAAAACAACGTAGACTCACAAGAGAAAACTCAAACTCCAATACATTGCGTACAAATTAGCTATGCTCTGGGTGTGTGTGACGGAAAAGGACCCCCAAACGCTAGTTTGCACATCTTGGTTAAGTTCCGGTATATCAGCTAATACCAAACTGATATAATTCCTCTGTCAAAGCCATTATTGTCGTTACTCGGAGTCGTCAGATCATCTCACAATCTGCTAAATCTCTGCCGGACTCTAACTGCCTCTTGAACTCTCTCGGGGACCTTCCCAAGCCGTAATCTGCCTCGAACAACTCTGACTCCTAAATATATTAACTTACGACCGGAAATCATATATGTCCGGTCTTATGTCTTAGTCCCTGTCCCCTTGTTCAGCGGACTACTTCCGCTCTCACAGCTGTCCACCCGGAAATTGACCACCAACTGTGAGGCCTTCTTCTGTCTCAAGAGTTCAAAAGATTTCGGCGGCCACCATCGTCCTTTTACGCATCTTTTGCTTTTCTGCTGAATCATTTTCTCACATTCTCCGGGTTCTTGACTGGGGGGGGGGGGGATTTATTATTTTGTTAGTAGTTGTTTTTTAAAAAAATTATTCCTGTCGTAAAATAAGATAACTTGTTTAAATATAATTAGATTCAATTCGCTTTTTTAATCCTTAAAAAACCCCAGCGTTTTGGGCAGATCGGTTTCAGTCTGAGACCATTTATTTGCATCATATTTAATACCATGGCCCTTCACCGAGACACTGAATAGCCAATCGGCCCCTCTCGCCGGAAGGATGTCGATCCCTGTTATAACCATCGACAAAAATGGCGGTGCCAGATATTTCTATATGGCTATCGAAAATTCGAAAGCGATTTTGAAGCGTTTACATTGGCAGGTAGAAAGTATTTTATGGCTAGAATTAATGTTTATAGGCCAAAGTCGAGTATTATGGTTCACTTGTGCTCATAAACAAAAATATATACTTTATTTCCCAGGAGAAATCAAGAAAATACCAAGAGCACATCACGTGATAGGTTCAAGAAAATTAATTTAACATTAATTATGAACCCAGTCAAAATATTTTAAAGTGCCTAGGCTAAATAAAATAAAATAAAAAAACTCTACGTTAAACCTTTTGACATATCGTAAAAATTGTCAATTTTAAATATTGTAAAATGATTTTGATTCTAGAAAATGTCTAAAACTTAAAGCTTGATCTTAAGGAGTCTGAAGAAGAAATTGAAATTCATGGAATCTTGGTTAGTTGGTGTATAATGACCATCGATCAAATGAATGCAAATCTGAAATATTTGAATTTTCAAATATAAAGTTGTGTCCATATTATGTCGGCTAAACACCCTTTAGAAATAAAATTTCCGATTCTTTAGTATCATTTTCTACCCAACGGTCTTTAATTTTAGTCAGTTAGTAACGTAGACGAAGGTGGCTACTTTGCTCAGAATCGGTATTTACGTGAACTTTAAAGGTATATAACTCTTACTTAATATTGATTTTTTAACGCAAATAGGTCACAAATGAGTAGTCAAGGCAAAATAAATCGTTTTTGTTGTTGTTGTTTTTATTTTTTTTACTGTATTTCCTTTAAAATAACTCATGTCGGTAATAGTAATGCTTATTTTTTCTATCCGGGATATTCATAAAAAAGAACAACAAAAAAACAACAACATGATTTTCACTTTTATTGCCCGTCCCTATGTAAAACCCAGACCCCACCAACCGCCCGGACAAATATTTGGTGCCGAGAGAATTTCTTTCGTTGCAATATAATCTTTTGTATTTTAAGAGGCAAGCGAACATATATTTTATCTTCTCCTTCTTTTTCTTTGACTTCTTTTTCTTCTTCTTTGACTTCTTTTTCTTTGACTTCTTCTTTGACTTCTTTTTCTTTGACGTCTTCTTTTTCTTCTTCTTCTTCTTCTTCTTCTTCTTCTTTGACTTCTTTTTCTTTGACTTCTTTTTCTTCTTCTTTGACTTCTTTTTCTTTGACTTCTTCTTTGACTTCTTTTTCTTTGACGTCTTCTTTTTCTTCTTCTTCTTCTTCTTCTTTGACTTCTTTTTCTTTGACTTCTTTTTCTTCTTCTTTGACTTCTTTTTCTTTGACGTCTTCTTTTTCTTCTTTGACTTCTTTGACTTCTTTTTCTTTGACTTCTTCTTTGACTTCTTTTTCTTCTTCTTTGACTTCTTTTTCTTTGACGTCTTCTTTTTCTTTGACGTCTTCTTTTTCTTCTTCTTCTTTGACTTCTTTTTCTTTGACGTCTTTTTCTTCTTTGACTTCTTTTTCTTTGACGTCTTCTTTTTCTTCTTTGACTTCTTCTTTGACTTCTTTTTCTTCTTCTTTGACTTCTTTTTCTTTGACGTCTTCTTCTTCTTCTTCTTTGATTTCTTCGACTTTTTCTTTGACTTCTTTGACTTCATTGATTTCTTCTTCTTTGACTTCTTTTTACTTCGTCTTCTTTTTAGTGTGTGCGTGTGTTCATTTGTGTGCGTGCGTGTGTGTGTATGTGTGTGTATGTGTGTGCCTCTGTTTATTTGACGCAGTGAAATCAAAACGTAAACATGTCGTCGAATATCCTCGTCGAATCTCCGCTTACGAACAGGCGAAGCAAAAGAATGAGTTGCGACAGAAGGAAGTGGGCCAAAGAATCTGGCGTGAAACAACTTTCCACTTTACGACACGGAAGCAAAACAGTCAGCGTTCGCGACTGGCAATTCTAACCGACATTAACCCCCTTTTGTTCGTCCTCCGCCATTATCCAATCCTGCGCACCAATAGCTGGCAATTACGTGATCCCCACCGCACCAAGATGTGGCACAAGGCAGGAAGATGGGGAGAACCAGCTCCCCCGAGGGTGTCACACTGGCCAGATACCAAAAATAGTCATGGATGCAAACATACCGGTCGGCATTCATCGGTAGGAACCCCTCAAGCGATCGTCAATAAACCAAACTCGGCCAAAGTTAGAAGATAATGCCTGGGAGTGTGCACTTTCTAGGACCGAACCGAACCATACCTATTGACCTTAGTCGTGAAAAGACGTAGGTTATAGGTAGGAGGAAAACAGTCAGCAGGAAGAGAGTTCCACAAATCAGCAGTTATTGGACAGAAGCTATTGGAATAGGAAGATTTATTACAACGAGGTACCTGAACAGCGAATTAACGAAGACCACTAGACCAACGAGTCAAACGAGCTGGAACAAAGGAAGCAGGTAATAAATAAGACAATTCTGAAGAACACATGCGATAATAGTACGTATAGAAGAGATTGCGACTAGCAACAGCACGTATGTGAGAGAGAGGGTGCAGAGAATAAGAAAGGGTGGGGTTAACCAAATGATTTATAAATTTAACATGAAATAGTCATAGTGATACTTATAGCGTAGCGTAGACTGTTAAGACTAACTTCTTTTATTATATTTATCTAAATGAATAAATAGGAAAGTTTTTTTTATTCACCACTACTATACCACCATCAAAACGGGTCACTGTTTTTTTTTTTAAATTAATAATACAAGATAATATTTAGAAATACGATATATAAAGTACTGACGAAAGGCCCTTAGACAGAAATTTGAATCTTAATTTGCATATCTATTTTTAAAAACCGTCTATAGTAAATTAATGTTTGGTTTCATTCAATTGTAATTTCATGGTCTTATTTCTCTCGTGTATATGCGATGGTTTCGTCAATATTAACAGTAAGTAATTAAAGTTATTTAATAAAAAAAAGGGTCAATTCATTCATTTTCAAAAAAGGTCAAGGTCATTTAAACGAAACATCTCCTTTATTTAGCTAGAAAGAAATATATACCGACGCATAGGAGTTTGTAGCAGTTATCTCCCCCTCTCAAACATAATTGCACCGGTTTGCCAGTAGGCGTCGCTTTTCACCGTCAGATGGCGCTGGAAGACGATCACAAAGTTTTCTGCCTTTCTTGATTATATAAACCGGTGCACAACGTCAGACAGGCCTCTTTTTCAGTTCCGGCCACGGCAGACGGTAGTCATCGGAGACGCTGCTCGTCTCCTTGTCTAACCCACAAAATCACAAGTGTTCAAATTCATAAACACATTTTTCTCGGTAAGAGATTTTTCTTCACACATGCATTCATATTCCTACAGAGACAATTTCTTCTCCAAAACATTTTATTTTCATGTACACAATTTCTTTATTAAACATATTTTCCCATGTGCGTTTCAATCATACGAATTATTTCAACTCCACATACATACATACATACATACATACATACATACATACATACATACATACATACATACATACATACATACATACATACACACACACACAGCATTCATCATTCCAAATGACCACTGTATAGTATTAATATACTCTGTTTCATTGTCGTTACACACGTTCAATAAACGTTTCATTTAAACAACCTATTGCCTGTGAATTATTATTTTGCCTTGCATGTGACATTGCTTGTATTATGAACATGTAACCGGGATTCTCCACTAAAACTTCGACAAGTTCATAGACAGAGGGAGTAGGTGAGTGCTCCCCCATTCCCTCTCCTTCTCTGGCTCCTTCTCTGTCTCTTTCGCAACACCAAAGCCAAATGTTCTTTTTTTTATATTGTTTTTAAAAATACCCCCGCATCATCGCTCAAGTGAATTGATCTATTCTTACTATCCATTTATTTTTTATTTTTTTGAAATAAATAAATTCCGACCGAAATGACAAAAATAGTACAATAAATCTATTTCTGCAAATAAATGCAAATGTTTTTATCCCGTGTTTACAAGACACTTATGAATGAAATGTCTATTATTTTAAATTTTGGTTTAAAGTAGCGAACTTTTTGAAGCGATTTTATTTAGTCAAGAAAATATACGCTTACAATGTTTCACAATTACGAACACAATTTATTTCAAAACGATTAGGGATGAATGGTCATCAAATTTTGACAATAAATCTTTGTCTGTGGGGTCGATAGTCATACCGTTTTTATTTCAAAATACTTTTGACTTACTCAACGCTAGACACTCTCACCAAAACTTAACCCTTTACTTGCGAAGCGATAGCGAGCAGGCAGGTGCAGCCAGTATTATTTATAAGAACGAAAACGTCACACGAAAGGAAAACAAAATCTTTTTATAAACAACGAAAAGGTATTTATTCAAATTACCTACACCGTTGGGTATAGGTTGGCAACGTTAGGACAGTGTCTGAGTAAAGAAATGAAATAAGAATTTTTTTTCGAGTGAATATAGTCGATGCTCGGGAATCTAGTGAACAAAGGCAGGAAGAGAGTCAGTGGGCGCCTCTTTTGGTTGCTTTCAGGAAACTTACTGTGGATTCATGTGATTCCCAAAAGTAGTCCTTTAGGGCCCGGATGAAATTAATGCGCCCTGGAAGCTGATTGGTTAGTGTGTGACCAAATCACCTAACAGCGACTGTGCTCCGAGAGAGAAAATAAATGTCGTGATTTATGATTGCTACATACTAACATTAAAACAGATGACCAACGAAGAAAACGTGCTGTGCTCAGAGACAGAAATAAAACGCTTACAAACTTGGCTAAACAATTCTAAACTTTTAATGGGGTGACTTGATCTCGAAGAACTATTGGCTAAACAATTCTGAACTTTTAATGGGGTGACTTGATCTCGAAGAACTATTGGCTAAACAATTCTGAACTTTTAATGGGGTGACTTGATCTCGAAGAACTATTGGCTAAACAATTCTGAACTTTTAATGGGGTGACTTGATCTCGAAGAACTATTGGCTAAACAATTCTGAACTTTTAATGGGGTGACTTGATCTCGAAGAACTATTGGCTAAACAATTCTAAACTTTTAATGGGGTGATTTGATCTCGAAGAACTATTGGCTAAACAATTCTGAACTTTTAATGGGGTGATTTGATCTCGAAGAACTATTGGCTAAACAATTCTAAACTTTTAATGGGGTGATTTGATCTCGAAGAACTATTGGCTAAACAATTCTAAACTTTTAATGGGGTGACTTGATCTCGAAGAACTATTGGCTAAACAATTCTAAACTTTTAATGGGGTGACTTGATCTCGAAGAACTATTGGCTAAACAATTCTAAACTTTTAATGGGGTGGCTTGATCTCGAAGAACTATTGGCTAAACAATTCTAAACTTTTAATGGGGTGACTTGATCTCGAAGAACTATTGGCTAAACAATTCTAAACTTTTAATGGGGTGATTTGATCTCGAAGAACTATTGGCTAAACAATTCTGAACTTTTAATGGGGTGATTTGATCTCGAAGAACTATTGGCTAAACAATTCTAAACTTTTAATGGGGTGATTTGATCTCGAAGAACTATTGGCTAAACAATTCTAAACTTTTAATGGGGTGACTTGATCTCGAAGAACTATTGGCTAAACAATTCTAAACTTTTAATGGGGTGACTTGATCTCGAAGAACTATTGGCTAAACAATTCTAAACTTTTAATGGGGTGACTTGACCTCGAAGAACTATTGGCTAAATAATTCTAAACTTTTAATGGGGTGATTTGATCTCGAAGAACTATCGCAAGAAGGCTAACTGAAAATAAAATTATTTTTAAAATAAGCGCTAAGAAGTCTTTGCTATTAAAATCGAATGTCGTCACGGATTAATTGCATTTTGCAGGAAAATATTTTACTTTTGATTATAAAAAAACGGTTTGAGAGAATACTTATGGCGAGTCACGATTCTGTAGGTAATCTTGTAGTATATCATCCTTTTAGTCGCCTGTTAAGCAGAGAAATCGAAAAAAATACAACAAATAACTTTTACCGAACGCAATAAAGTTTTTCTACCGACATGTAAGTTTTTAAAGTTCTGAAACTGTTTTAAAGTGTTTGAAATTTTAATTTAAGTATAACATTTCATCGATACTTGTCGTTCAGATCCATTAAAAATCAAACATGGCTGTCGGCATTTTTCGTTCAGCCTCGAGGTCTTATAGTTAACAGCCGAGAAATCGGAAAATAAAAGGAAATTACAACTAATAACTTTAAAAGAACGAATAAAAATGTATTTTATACCGACCTGTCTACTTTTAACGTTCTTAAACTGTTTAAAGGTGATTTAAAAAAAAAAATTCAATACAAGTTACAGTATTTCAAAGCTTTTGCCCTCACGTGATCAGCCATTTTGTTTTTAGTGTGACGATAACCCACACGAACATCAAAAACAAATTCTGAAAAAAAAACAAAAAAAATTACAAACAGTTTAGCACGTTAAAGTATACAGATCGGTACATAATTAAATTCTATTACGTATGGTATAAGTCTCTCCCTCTTAGACAATGTCCCCCAAAAGAGCCTCTAATCTAATAGGTCCCACAATATCTACCAAGCTCCAATGTTGTATCTGTGTGCTTGTTGCACACGTGAATACTCCGACCGACTCGACAATCAGCTAAATCACACCCCTTCACTGTAGAGGTCCCCAGATGCCGGAAAACTTTCTATTTTAATAGCTTCCTCCATCAAACTGTTTTCCTTTTGAATCCCCCCCATCTGCTCAGTTTCCCCGACTATATCAACATGCAGAAAATTAAATGTAATGTGAACAAACATCTCTCTGGACAATTCCCCACCTACGATGCCCTATAAATCTGGCCCCTAATTCACAGCAGCCACTTACGTCTCAGTGGCAAAGTGTCCCCTTGTTTGAGGTGAATATAAGTACAAAAAGTGAGAAAGCCGCCTCTGCCAACCCATTACTTCTGTACTTGTTATTAACACAATTTCTTGTTAATTACCTTCAGTTCGTGTCATTTCGTTTTTTGTCCTCTAAGGCCACAACAGTTTGTTATCGAAATGTACCGAAAATCTTAGAGTTTATGAGTATTGAAGTACCTACGCCAAAGAATCGGCCTAATTTCACACAAAAATAACAAGGCGCTTTTCCTGTGTCGCCGTGATGATGAAAGCAAACCGAAACAGTAAGTACTAAGTACTTACATATCTCACAAATATTTACTGCAGAGCAAACGACTTGAAGTAGCGCATATATACTTTCTCCGCCTTGAATAAAATTATCGTTATTGTTGGGAATATTTGAAATACAAAAAAAAACAATTCGTATGAATCAACATCATCTGACTTTTATTGTTGACATTGGTTTCCTCAATATTTTCTAGAATCGGGTACTTACAGGATAGATCACGTGAAGGTTGCCAACATCCAGGGTGAAAGTGGTGATATTGAACGGAGAGAATTCTAAGTTGCTAGTCCACGTCAGTATCCACTTCACAACGGCCACCACCCGAAACTATTCATTATTTCCTGTGAATAAAAAAAAGCGGGAATGTTCAATTTTGTATGTTGATTGTTTGATAGATACTACTCGAAATGTGACCACAAATGATATACTTTTGTGCACGCTGATGGGAAAGAATTTTAAAAAACTACCCGGTGAACCAAGTGCAAGAGAGATCTAAACAATTACACTAAAAGGGACGGTTAGAATCCTAAAAAGATCTCTCGGTCGGAGTCTCTGAAATATTGGATGAATGTCTGGCATCCGGAAGAATGTCCCATCCCCAGAAAAATACAAAGAGAAAAGAAAATTGAACAACAAAAAAGGAAAACTATAGAAGAAGGGGACGAAGTTCATTTGTAATAAATAAAACAACTTTATTGAGTCTTCCTCGTTGGTACGTGAACAAAAAGGAAAAATGGACGAAGACAAAAGTTAAAGAATTTCCAGTTATTATAATTCCCCAGTGGGGAAAAGAGAATTGTTCATAATATTGAATGTTTGTACACCGGCTACAGTATCAGGACGTGCACATATGTGTATGCAAGCATGTATGTTTGTACACCAGTGTGAAAGTTAGTTCACATGTAAGCAGTTATGTGTTTGTGTGTTATATTAAGTCCATGTGTATGAGGCAGTAGCCATTTTGTCTTCTTGTCTAAGTTGAACCCAGGGTCAAAGGGCCGGGAAAATGTATGTTGCGTCTCCAGAGATAGGGGGGGGGGGCGTGTGTTTGGTAGTGCCAAAGAAAGGGAGAGAAGTGTCGTCTCGTGCCACAGAAGAAAAAGAGGAAAAGTAGATGGCGCTCAAGTGTTTATATAGTTATGCTAGCTATCCGAGATTCGCCTAAGAGAAGGCCACTGATTGGTCAATTCAAGGAGGAAGTAGATTGCTTGAACCAATCAGCGGGCAGGTAAGAAGCGAATGATATTTAAACAATATGGCGGCTTGCAGGAAACTGCTACAAGACAAACATCTCATGTCAGAAAAAAGGTGCGCATGAGTATTGAGAACTGACATCCTTCGGGCATCTTCGAGATTTATAAGAAACTAGCTGACTTTGCCAGCTCGCTATCGCTTCGCAAATATCGCTGCTTGAAATATTTGAAACATAAGTGTTAACGTTTAAGCATTTCATTCATAATTTGCTGTGAGATTTTAGTAATTGCGATCTTTTTTTATAAAACTACCAAAACATGAACAGACAGAGGAAATCAATTCGCTCTGTGTATGCGTGCGTGTGTTTTCTTTATTTTTCTTTATTAAAAAAACGGTTAAAAATGTGACGTCAGTCGCTAACGCGAGGAAGCAGTCAAACACGCTTTCCCCTTTCTCTATATGGCGTCGCTAACGGGAGAGAAGGAGAGGGGGTGGGTCAATCAGTCAACCTTTTCCCCTTTCAGAATTATTTCTTATGCCCCGTGTATCTTTCCGTGGCCGTCGTAAAGCCAATATCTTTCTCTCTAGTTTAAATTACTTCCTCTAGGCAATATTAAAAAAAATGTTTTATTATCTATCCTTTTTGTATTAAATTACTTTAATTATTTACTGTTAATAACGACAAAAAATATTGCACATGTATGGAATAAACAGAACGATAACATTACGAATGAATGACACCAAACATAAATTATTACTGAAGTGTTCAGAAAATCGATAATTTTTTAAAATATCTATCTGCGTTGCACAGCGTTACCCATATTAAAAAACAAGAGACCAGTAAAAAAAAATTTAAAAAATTAACATCTTCGTTCCATTTCTATTCTGACGGACAACTACCAACAGGTACCGCTACTACTTCTACAAATTCTATCTGCTTGACAAAGCTAGGTTTCTAGCGAAATGATCGCAAAACGAAAAAGTAAATACATGAAAGTAAATATGAAAAAAAAATCTGTCTTGATTTTGATTTTTACTATTATATTCTGCATCCTCTGTACTTGTAGAGTTATCCGCAGAAAAACTGTTTCAAAGATTTATGACATAATCAATATATTTTTGCAATCATGCTCCAAAAAATTCAACATGCACAAATATCATTGTGTACCAGGGCCGGCACGACAGTTATAAAAGTGGGGGGTTCTCCTAAAAAGTGCCAAATATGGGAATAAATTCAATATCTTGACTAAAAATGATCGTCTGATAGTGGGTGAAAGCTCGTTAGAAGCAGAATGGAACTCTCTTGGTGATAGAAAAAGAAAAAATTCAAAATATTTCAATTTTTTGGCGTCTGGGCTCAAATTACCTTATTTGGGCATATTGGGGAAAATCACTGTTTGGGGCATATTTTGGTTTAAAATGATCGTCTGGTAGTAGTTAATGGCTCGTTAGAAGCGGAATGGAATACTATTGGTGATAGATGAAGAAACATTAAAAAAATTCAATGTTTTGGCGTCTGGGCCCAAACTACCATATTAGGGTATTTTTGACCAAAAATACCCTTTTTGACACAATTTAGACATGAAATGATCTTCTGATAGTGGTTGAGGTTTTGTTAGAAGCATATTAGCAAGTCGCTTCTGGTGAAAAAAGAACAAACAGAAATGTCAATTTTGGAGGGGCTGGGCCCAAATTACCATATTTGGTCATTTTGGGCCAAATACACCTTTTTGGCCTTAATCTAGACATAAAATGGTTTTCTGACACTGCTTGATGGCTTATTTGAAACATATCAGCAAGTCGCTTTTAGTAAAAATGACAAAATTCAAGAATCAATTGGTTTATCAAATATAGAGAATACATAAAGTTAAAAGTATTAACTGACAAGGTGCATATAAAAGTACAAAAGTAAAAAGTATAAAAGTTTAAATGTATTAAGTATACAAGTATAAATGTATGTATTGGAATTGGAATAGCTCGTTGGAAGCGTATTAACAAGGCAGACTTGCATTGTTTCTCTGTTCTTCACTTCAAATTGCGTTCATTGGACTTTGCTCAAAAGATACTGTATCGGTTGTTCTGTGGACAGAAGGACTGGAGGGAGGATTGAATGAATAACTTTGGATATTATGCGGATCCTCAACAATGCGAAAAAAGAATGTATCGATGCAATCCGAAACATCACCGGTATGTTAATGGATGTACCATGTGCGAGTGGAGGAAATACAAATAATGGTCCGCTTTGCAACAGATTTTTCAGCCCTCAAAATCGCTTTTACGAATGTTCTCTCATCCGTAAGAGCGTCGATCGCGAAAATGTTGAAACGTTCATGAATAACACCAACATCATCCTGGCTATCACCCAGTCTGTCACAAACAAATGTGTGCATGTGGAAGCATTGAAAACCTTGGGCGTCGAGATAATGATTCATCTCAGAATTGCCTTCGTCGATGAGAAGGCTAAACCATGGATTATGATAATCTCGAGCTACCATCAAATTAATTCCGGAATGAATATAAATATAGAAGTCATAGGTAGAAATAGAAATAACGTAATCTGATATTCGCGGAAAATCATCAGAGTGAACGGGAGCGGTCATTAAGTTTGCGTATTGCTTTATATTATGTAGTAAATTAATACCAGACAAATGATAAATAAGAACGGAGTCTTTTGTGAAAATTAAACTGTGTTTATTAGTTCCCGGTGTCAATAGCGGAGTGACAGTACAGAATTGTTAGGGAGAAAAGATTTGCTACCACCTATATGGAGTTGGTTTGGCGGAGAGTCGTAGATGGTGGGGCAAATGTAATATTTAGTGTTTGTTGATGAAAAATAATGAACATTTACTATAACACGCTCGAGTGAATAAGCGTAATGAATTGGTGAGTTTAGTAACCTGTGATAGATGGGGTTATTTTCCTATTAAGCAAATATGTACAGGGGAAAAATCCTCTCTACTTTATATAAAAAAGAAAAGAAGAAGAAGAAAAGAAGAAGATTTTGTATAAAAACTCCTAATTCTGTTATTCCGGTAGATTGTCTGCCGCGGTCTTCAAAAAAGGAAAGCAAATCAATTGTGATCCACAGCTAAACTAAAGAAATGCCAAAATCAGTTTAATTCAAGTTTCACGTGTTTTGCTTCGGGGTGTGGATTTTTTGGAGAAGAAAATGAAAGTCCGTAAATATATCTATAGAATAGGGACCTTTAACAAAAACTCACCCATTTCGCTTGGTTTTCGCCAAATTTGAGATAAAATTGATTGTTGGTCTTATATTGTGATGATGACAATGTAATACCAACAAGCAAATAATAGATAAGCTAATTAGATAAAAATAAACACATGCATATCAACTTAATTATTGATGACCGTAAAGTGGGGAGGGGCAAGTAAAAAAGGGAAGGGGCTTGATTCTCCCTCCCCTCACACCGCCGTCCATGTGTACATATGTTTCAGAGATTTTTATTGCCCTATAATTTTATCTTTAGCGCAACACTTATTTATCGATTCGTTACAGGCAAAACTAAGAATGCAATTGTTAAATGAGCACAAACACATAAAACAAAACCAATTTTCTTGGTCTTACCGGATTCCAGGACAAGAATTCATCTAGTCTGGTGGAGTATCCAGCTTAGTTCTCTTACTTATTTTCTTTTTTTTATCAAAGTTAGATTCAAAGTCAAGAGATATATAAAGTTATAATCATTGAATTTGAGTTTTTTAAAACACACACACACATACACACATATATATATATATATATATATATATATATATATATATAGTTATCCACAGCCACATGTTTCGTCGTGTCTACGACACATCAGTGAGGCTAAACGTAGTTAGATTCGAAACCAAGACCCCAGTGATTTACGTCCGGCGCTCTACAAATGAAGCTAACTAAAAGTAACTAAATACTTTTCAATTATGAGTATCTATAGGAAAAAATATATAAATAAATAACATCATTATATATATATATATATATATATATATATATATATATATATATATATATATATATATATATATATAATAAAATAAAGAAACACGGAATCACAATCACCGGTAAAATAATTTATTTCGACCATCCGTCCTTGTTTGAAAACATGTAATCGCCTCAATTAGGTGCATGAAAAGTCCGGAGGGTCTAAATAAATTATCGCATCGGTGATTATGTGATTCCGTGTTAGTTTACTTTATTTTATTCTTGCTCTGCTTATCACATTAACCTCTCATACTCGGATGTCCTTCTGGAATTTGTTTCACTCTAACACACACACTATATATATATATATATCTCTCTCTCTCTCTCTCTCTCTCTCTATATATATATATATATATATATATATAGAGAGAGAGAGAGAGAGAGAGACAGAGAGAGAGCAGAAATATAAATATAAATGATAATTTATTTCATTTTGACTACAAATGGTAATGTTATTCTAAGACCTGAGGATCGGGAGCCACTCAAACTGCTCTCGTGAAACAAAATCAATTTTGTAGTCAAAATGAAATAAATTATCATATATATATATATATATATATATATATATATATATATATATATATATATGATTAAACTCATTATTTTCTTCAGATAATCTTTCTATTATCTACTATTGCCAAACAGATGACGTTAATTCGCCATTAAGACAACAATAAATATTCCTACGCAAAACCTAATAATTATTTTGAGGTCAGCCCCTTGCGCTATCGAAAATGAGTCCAGAAGGAATACATCTTACCTAAAACAAGTCAATAGTTGGATCAAAATTGAAAACATAACCCAGCGGTTTAGGACGGATGGGGATGGGGGTGGCGGGTGCTAGGGCAAGGAAAGAAGTTGACTCGTCGACTGGCGACTCTTTGTTGGGAACGAAGTCACACCCTGGTCTTCGATAGTTGACCCCTTTTTTGGGTCTCGTTTTTCGTTTTTTTTCTCTTTTTCTTTCGTCTTGGATGAAACAGAACAACCAACCCAGTCACCTTTCAGTCAAAGCGAATCTTTGTTTTATCGCGTATGGGTTTGATATTGGAGACAGGAGGGGGACGTTGGGAGGGATCACAGGACTAATAAATTTGGGCGTTGGTTGATTCGTATTGTCATGGGACCCAGTGTTACTTTAGCTCAGTACATAAATATTTATAGATGGCATTATAGTCGTCGAAGTGATTGATAAGGAAGGGGGCTCTGCAAAGTGGTGCCAAGTGGAATTTCCAAAAGCCTGCCAGCGTCGCAGACCGATTACTTGGAACTTTATCGTAACGATCAATAAGCGAATGGACCATGCCCCTACCCTTTATTTGGTAATAGAGAGCTCCCACATTACTTATATTCACGCCAAACAAGGGGTCACATTGTCACTGAGACGTAAGGGGTTACTGTGAATTAGGGGCCATATTTATAGGGATATCCACGAGATGTCTGTTCACATTACATTTGAATTTTTGCATGATTCTACAGTTGTGGAAACAGGAAGCAGGAAGGGAATTCCAAAAGGCAACCAGTTCGAGGAAAGAAGCAGAAGAAGAGCAGAAAGCCTTCCGGCATCTTGGGAACTCTAGAGTTAATGGGTGGGATTTTGCTGTTTGGCGTTTTTTTTTCCGGCGGTATTTACATCGTGGGGGCATCAGTGCGGCAAGTTCATTGCACATTCCATTGAAGTTCCTGTAAAACAAGCACAGGAATGCAACATTGCGACGATAGGACAGGGGCTGGACCTTTGTAGACAGTGTGACACCTATTAGATTAGAGGTTCTATTTTTGTACCCTGTCTAAGATGAAGAGACTAGTGGTTTGTGCGTAGCAGCCATAAACAGACCTATTTTCTCCTCCCGAAAATTATGTGATCTGGTTACACACTGACCAATCAGTCTGCAAGGCGCATTGATTCCTTCTGTCAGCTGAAGAACTATTTCGGCCCATTTGGGAACCACGGTCGGTCAGCAGAGAGACTTCAGTCCAGCAAGCAACGAGGAAACACTTCTATATTCTGTCTCCTGCCTCCCTGACCACTGGACGTTCCAGCAACTATTTATCTTCGATATCTGGAGATAACTGCACAGACTTTCGGCAGCACCAGAGAACTTCCTATTTTCCTCTTCCTCACTCGGACACTGTCCAACTTTCTTCCACCTGTACCAAACGGTATAGGTAACCGTTTTTGAATAAAACCATTTTCTTTGTTTTCGTTGTTTTCGTTGTTGTTGTTGTTGTTGTGAGCAGGGTTTTTGTCATTTCATTTCGTGACATAAACATAAGATAGGGACAACGTGTCTACCTCACAGGTGCACCAGCCCAGATGTGGCACCAATACTCCATCTATGGGCGAATTGTGACTTTGTAAAGATATGGGATACTGCCAGGTAAGAGAAGTTGGTGCAACTCCAGTTTAGCGGATACTTAAAAAACAAACAAACAAACAAACAAACAAACAAACAAACTGATGAATATGTTTGATGTACGTACCTGTCACGGGCTGAATATATCCTATACCAAAATTATGGGTGGGACGTAATGGGTGAACATTTCAGATTCATGCGAGTAGTATTTTTTTGTGTTCATTTATACATAAATAACACTAAACAATCAAACATTTTGAACATTTTGCAAAATTCAGAAAGTGCAGCCCAAAAATAGCCGTTAGGGCTCCACGGGATTCAAAATCCATCATTTTTCGGTGAAAAAGTGGTTTCATGCGACATCCTCAAAAGCTATGAATGGATATAAATGGTTAAATCTGATATAGTACTTTAATTTAGGACCATTTTCAGGCTGTGAAAGGGTTTTCATGAATGTAAAATAGCCAAAATCTAGTGGCCTGCACCTTCTGAATTTTGCAATGAATTTGAAATTTTCACTCATTACGTCCCACCCTAATAAAAAATCACGTAAATTAATCAAGTAGTTTTTTTTATTTTTATTTTTTTTATTAAAGAAAATTAAATTTTAGCGATGTACAAGTATGACAGCCATTTTGAAAGTTTTCAAAGGGGGATAAGCGTAATTCATTTACGGTTATCCCCCTTTGAATAATCTTAAAATGGCTGTCATATTTGTACTTCGTCTTCGTAAATCGCTAAAATTTAATTTTCTTTAATAAAAAAAAGACTAATTGATTAATTTACGTGATTTTTGGTATAGGATATATTCAGCCCGTAACAAGTACGTACATCAAACAGATATTCCTCAGTTTTTTTTTCGAAAGTATCCGCTAAACTGGAGTTGCACCGAGAAGTTTTCTAGCCCGGTAGAGGGAACCCACCTTCTTTGCAGCAGACTTGGCAGCATCTGCTATGTATTTATACAAGTTCATGTTACCTGTGCCAATTCCCTTCTTTTATTTAATTTTTTTATTATCTTGAAACGACACCAACTAATCCCAAAATTCACCCGTATTTCCTTTCCGTCACTTAAGTTCCACTCCCATTTAGAGATCGGCCAGATTGTTTTCGGTTCTAAACAAACAGTGAGTGGTCTTTTATTCAGAACTGGGAGAATCTTCCTATCCTGTTTTTAGTTGGTTTCTTTGTTGTTTCTTTTTCTTTTTGGGTGTTTTTGTTGTTCAACTTTCAATCATTTCCCAAGGAAAGGTAAACGTATCGTTTCCCGACCAATATAATTTTATCAGAAAGGAGATATTCAGTAGCCAAAAATTGTATTAAAAAAAATTATGACATGCTAAACGTATTGGCGTTAAAATCAATTTAGTATTACGTATGAAATAGAAAAACACGTTTTAAGTTAGTAAATTAGCCGACATACTGACATAGTTCCAATATGGTTGCCTGTTTTACTAGTCGATATAAACATTGAAATGGAGAATAGTTTAGATGAAAAGAAGTAAAACAATTTAATAAAAATAAATTATTTTTAAATTTTTTAAATTGTTTTAAATAAATTATTTTTATAAATATTTTAATTGTTTTAAATAAATAATTTTATAAATATTTTAATTGTTTAAAAAATTATTTTATGAATATTTTAATTGTTTTTAATAAATGATTTTTATAAATATTTTAATTGTTTTAAATAAATTATTTTATAAATATTTTAATTGTTTAAAAAAATTATTTTCATAAATATTTTAATTGTTTTAAATAAATTATTTTTATATAATTGCAATGAATATGAAGTGCGTTATTGACGTCAAGAAAACCGCCCCCTTTTTTTAAACCATATCCCTAACCCTTTTTTCTAAACCCTAACCCTACCCCTTTTTTCTAACCCTACCCCTTTTATCTAACCCTACCCCTTTTTTATAACCCTACCCCTTTTTTATAACCCTACCCCTTTTTTATAACCCTATCCCTAACCCTTTTTATCTAAATAAAAGAAAAAGACTGTAAACGGAATCAAAAATATATCACTTATAC
>OY744535.1:69640170-69650170 GCA_963556195.1 Sepiola atlantica
TTTTGATCACGTGTTATTTTAAACTTAAGCTCGACAGACCGACAAAACTGCTATTTAAAAATGAGGTCCGACAGACCGACGAAGTCAGCTTTTTATAGAGATTCTTGGACGTATCTAAAGTAAGATGCGTCCATCAAATCGTCGCGTTTATCGATGAAAATGCTATGTTCCACCGAAGCGTGACAGACTGACGAACATACAGACGAAGCCTCTCAAATAAATGCGCTGACGGAACCTAAAAAAAGAAAAGAAACGAACGTGCTTGTCTTTTAAACAGTGAAGACGAATGCCACACCGGCTTGAAAATCGCAAATGACGATCAGATAAAACTATCTTAAAAAGCTAAACTAAAAAAATGGGAGAACTGTCTTCAAGGTGAATTCTACGCTTTTCCGACCACATATTTTCATCATTTCATGTCCGTAAGTCAAACGATCTGTTTTAGAATAGCAAAGAATTTACAACAGACAACCGGAAGTCAACAAACCGGAAGTGGCGCTTTTACAACGACTCTTTAAGGCAGAGATAAGAAACTTAAAAGCCGCACTCGGCGCGGCTTTTAAAACTCGTGGAAGTCGAATTACGCTTTGCGTTTCGGATAATAAAAAAAAGCGAATTTAAATGAGTAAACTATTTATCCGAAAAAGCAGTAAACGAATCGGAATTTTGAGATGAGGATCGATAATTTGTATTAACGTTTCGGTCGATGTAAAGAAGGTAGGAGATTACATCGGCCGAAACGCCATGAGAATAACATCCAAGATGTTTTCCGAATAATCCCAAATAATAAAAGCAGTAAACGCTATAAAATGTAACTTTTTTTTCACTAAAGAGTAACCCTAACCCTAACCCTAACCCTAACCACTTACCAGGGCCCAAAAAAAGATAAGGGTCAATGGATGTGTGAGGTGGACGGCGAGACAACACCGTCATGATCGGTAGCGATGGTTGTAACTGGTCAGAAATTGATTATTTAAGAGGACGGCTCAACAAGAATTTGTTTACATTGGACTTGAAGATGACATGTTGTAGTCAGCTGGGAAGCAGCCCATGGTACTGTGTTCCACAAACGGGCAGTTCTACGAAAATTTTTTTTTGCTCATTAAAGTTCCGTTTCGTTTTAGGTACAGAGAGAGAGAGAGAGAGAGAGAGAGAGAGAGAGAGAGAGAGAGAGAGAAAGAGAAAGGGAAATTATTTACAGTGGTTGTATCTAGACGAGTTTTTGTTGCGAATGTTTTACAGGGGGGGGGCATAGATTTAGACTCAGTCGGCTAAACAAGAACTTGTTTACATTAGACTTGAAAACGTCAATGCTGTAGTCAGTTGGGAAGCAGCCCTGTGGTATTGTTCCTCATTCCGACAAAGAAAGGTCTAATTATCAGCAACACAGTTTCTAGGTTGTCAGAATGGTGACGAGGCGAACCTCGTCTGTCTGCATGCAGTTCGAAATGTCATTCACCCCTTCTCGGATTTTCATTTAATATTCTGATTGTTAAAAATTATATACGTCAATTTCACTATTCCGCAAGAAACAACATTTAGCCGCACTGAAGAGCTGCGATACAGCGAAACAGTCTGTTTGTGGATGACTATATAAGACCCCCCCCCCCTTCGCGGGTTGAGCACTATCGTTAAAGGATATCACCCGCTGCTTCTTAGTGTAATGCACAGCTCTTTGTAAGTTAACAAATAGAGCCCTGTAAAGCGGCGGTCAATGTTTGTATAAAGACATTGTAGATATGTAGATATGATTTACCAGGGCCTGTCGCGCGCGATATATATATATATATATAAATGATAATTTTATTAACACAGACATGTACGAAATCTGCGACACTGGCATGTCGATGTTACTATAAACTGAGATCTCATCAGGCAGAGTTAGAATCCGATCTTAACCTCAGATCATATTTGGAGAGAAATATGATCTGAGGTTAAGATCGGATTATAACTCTGCCCGATGAGATCTCAGTTTATAGTAACTGTTGATCGATAACATCGACATGCCAGTGTCGCAGATTTTGTACATGTCTGTGTAAATAAAATTATCATATATAAAGCTCTATTTTGATATTGAGCATTTTTTATAAACCCGATTAAAATTCTCTGGATTACCACCCTGTGGATATTTTTTACCTGGATTATTACCATTATATATATATATATATATATACATATATATATATATATATACATATATATATATATATATATATATATATATATATATATATATATATATATATATATATATATATATATATATATATATAAATAAATATTAATTATTTATTACCTACAGACATCGATGTTTCATGCTTACGCAATCTTCAGTGCAGGAAGCTAATTTCCGACGGTCGACGGGCGCGAACTCCGATCACAAATCGCCACTGATTCGCAGTCAAGAGAGTTACCAGTTGGCCACCAGAAATTAGCTTAGAATGTAGGAGGAATTTAACTTTGTAAATACCAAGTCGGCGAGTATTCACAGCAAGCGGCGAAGAGTGATCAACAACAACAAATCGTGTTGGGTCTCGCAATGAAGCTAGTAGTACTGCTTGTTATTAAATTCACTCAGAGTGCCCAGCCTTAGAAAATGGGGCTACAGAATAATATTTATAAATAAATATTATTTATTACCAACAGACATCGATGTTTCATGCTTACACAATCTTCAGTGCAGGAAGCTAATTCCCGACAGTCGACAGAGAGAGAGAGAGAGTCGAGTTCACCATGGTTGGACATAATTCTACGTGGCTCCTAATATAAAGAAGCTCTGGTCTTTACAGAATTGTAGAGTTCCCCCTACGAATCGCGAGTAACAACTATATATATATATATATATATATATATATATATATATATATATATATATATATATATATATATATGTAAGCACAAAAAAAAAGGGGGAATTCAACCAAATACAATTTTGCACGTTTATTTAAGTGCAACTGGACATATAACGCAACATAATAGAACATAAAATATACATAGTTGTTACTCGCGATTCGTAGGAGGAACTCTACAAGTCATGGTAAGTTACGAACCTCTGTAAAGACCAGAGCTTCTTTATATTAGGAGCCAAGTAGAATTATGTCCAACCATGGTGAACTCGACTCTCTCTCTCTCTTACTCTCTCTCTCTCTCTCTCTCTCTGTCAATCTTTTTCTCTCTCTGTACCTTCTTAGACCTAACCAAATGAAATAACCCACCGATGTCCATTAGAAACGCATGTCATTTTTTTATGTAAGGAGCTAACAAGAACGAAAGATGATTATCGCAAAGACATGAGATGCCTATTGGCCTTAGTCTTGAAAGGTAGGAAGAAAACAGTCAGCAGGAAGAGAGTTCCACAAGCCTGTGGTTCTTAGAAGGAAGCTACTGGGATAGGAAGCTATATTACAACGAGGTATCAAACCAGCGAATTTATGGAGACCATTAGACCAACGAGTCATACAAGCTGGAACAAAGGAAGCAGGGAATAGATCAAACAATTCTGATGAACACGTGTCATAATAGCATTTATAAAGACGACAACGACGAGAAACATCCTGTCCGTGAGGAAGAGGGTGCAGAGAAGAAGAAATGGTGGAGCCAATCAAATTACAGATATGCTTTTGCACCTTATCAAAACCCTCAAATGGCACAGAATTTCACTAGCTCAGACATGACAACAGTACTCCATACTTCGTCTGATAGTAGATTTGTAGAGATAGACAATAGTCTCAGGTGTGAGAAAGTGTTTGGAGCGATAAAGAGAACTGACTTTACGAGAAACAGAAAGAGCAGTGGATCTAACGTATGAACTCCGAGAAAAAATTGATGAGAAAGAAAGACCAAGAAGTTTCAGAGTCGATTTTCTCCTTAAGAGCAGAGCCGTCCATGAGAATCGCAGGAAGAAAAGGGACACGTCTACGATTGAAAGACACGAGCTGAGTCTTAACAGGATCAAACGAAACAAGCCATTTCGTACCCAAACCCGAAACCGAACCCAGGTTAACTTCTAGAGCAGTTGCAACACCAGAATAGAGAATGGTATCATCAGTATAGATGTTAATCTTCTGAATAATATTCACAGGAAGATCATTGGTATAGAGAAGAAACAGTGTTGGGCCTAGAATAAAGCACCGAGGAACACCAGCATTGATAGGAAAAGAGAAGGAAGAGACACCATCCAAGGTTACTCGCAAGCTTCGGTCAGAAAGACAAGATTGAATAATGTCAAGAACGTCACTATCAATACCATAACCCTGAAGTGTGTGTAGAATACCAGATTGCCATACTCTGTCGAACGGCTTCGAAATGTCAAGTCACATGGTTCTACCCTCTATTGGAGGAAAAGGAGGAGGAGGAGGAGGAGGAGGAGGAGGAGGTACGTGGTCGCGCTTAAAGGGTTACACCTTTAGGTTATGCTCAAATCGGCGGCGTTTGAAAATTACCTCGATGAAGGTTTGGAGGCTAGATGCGCCTTCCCGAGACGCATCGTGCTTAGTGCGCCATTTCTCTGTGACAGTCAGTCATAGATCACAATTGCTTTCATAATGGGCTCCATTAATCTGACATCTCCACATGTGTCGTCGCACGCTTAATAATTCATAAATGATCTCTCTCCTCCCTCTCCCCCTCTCTTTTTCATACGCATCCACACAGATGTCAACACATTCGCTCACATGCATTTTCTTTGAAACACACACCCCCACATACACACACACTCTATCTCTCTATCTATCTACTCTCTCTCGTTGTCTTCATTGCTGACTATCTGTCTGTATCTGTGTCTGTCCTCTCACACATGCCCGCATTTTCTCTTAAACACACACACACGCACAGAAACTCATTCACACACACGCATTCTATTATTTGCACGTGCTCATTCTCTCTCTCTCCCATGCACCCCCTTCTTCTCATATGCCCTATTTCCTTTCCGACACATCCCCTCACTCACGCATATATATATATATATATATATATATATATATATATATATATATATATATATATATATATATGGTAAATTATATATATATAAAATATGAAACTAAAAGTATACTTTTAGAGGATAGAACATATAGTGAAATGGTTTAAGCTCAATATACGAGATAGAGCAATTATAAAGATAGATGAAGGAAGAGGGATAAACATGTACAAATGACAAATTTATTTCAACTTCAATTGTTCAATGCAAGGTGTACTCGGTAAAAACATGTTTATGATTCTTTCCTTAAGTCAAGGCTTTTCAAAGATTAAAATCTTATCATCAGAGGAATTACATAGATGTTGGCAGTGGAAAAGCCAAAATTATATTTTTTCAAATTTTGAATTTTGGCTTTTCCACTGCCAACTTATCCGTCTATGTAATTCCTCTGGTGTACAAACTTATTTTTGCTTGATACATAAGTATATCAAAGAGTTTTCCGGTTAATTCAATTGTGAACTGCGATTTTCAGCATTTTTCATATGTACGCTAATCTGTACAAGCACCCCCAAAAAACTTACTCAGAATAACATCTGGAAAATAAACTACATAAATTTAACTGATAGAAAAATCCCAAAAAATATAATGGAAATATTTGGACCTAGAGCTCCTCGGTCGTGCTTAATTGCTCCCTTAAAATAAAAGTATAACCCCTTACCACGTTGCTATAATGTTGTTTCCCTGAGGGCTGCAACATGGTTATCTTCAAATCTAATGTCAACAAATACTTTTCATTAACCGTCCTCATAAGTAATCAAACATTGTTCATTCCCTTCATTATTTTCAATACTCCCATAATATTCTTCATCATTCAACTGACAAATCATCCATCTCATTAACCCTGATCCTCGAGTGGCTTTTAGACTTGATAAGTGGTGACTCATTAGTATAAAAAACAACGTTATGATTATTTAATTATTTATTTTTACGTGTGTTAAAATTTTAAAAAATACAAACTACTAGCAACGTACAGATTAAGCAAACAACATCCAAGATTGTCCCATCAGTGAAACACGTTGCCACAAGATTGCTTCCCTGATGGCTACAACATGATCATCTTCAAATCGCATGCCAATAACTACTTGTCGTAAACCGCACTCATAAGTCATCACATTTTATTAATTCCATTCGTTAAGCTTAATCGGTTCAATCATTCCACTCTCAATCTATATATCTCACTAATCCTTGTCCTCGAGTGGCTTTTAGCCTTGATAAATTGTGACCTATTATTGAAACAAAGAAAGTAAGTGTTGATAACCGTTACGCCACTCACCCACCACCGACACTGTATGTGAAAGATGCAATGTTTTCAAAAAGCACCGAGAAAATGAAAAGAAAAGCAATATATATATATATATATATATATATATATATATGAATAAATTATTATTATTTCATGTATCCACATAAAATGTTATAAGGACAGGACCGGCGGGACAGTTATAAAAGTGGGGGGGGGGCTCTCCTAAAAAGTGTGTGGGGGGCGGTTAAACACATGCATATATAACTTCATTATTGATGACCGTAAAGTGGGGGGGGGGGCAAGTAAAAAAGTGTGTGTGTGGGGGGGGGGGGGGGGCTTGAGCCCCCCCCCCGGTGCCGCCGTCCATGAAGGAGATATACTTTTTTATGTATCAATTTTCAGTATTTACCTCAAAAGTGCTCGATACGTAAGTAGAGCTAGGTAGTAAGTTATGATAATATATTTATGTCAATTAAGCTACACAGAGGCTTCCTGCGTTTCATCCCCGGGGGGGATCATTTTAGCCTGAAGATTCTCCCCAGAGATGAAACGCGAGAGCCTCTGTGTAGCTTAATTGCCATAAATATATTTTCATAACTTACTATTTATAATATATATATATATATATATATATATATATATATATATATATATATATATATATATATACATATATATATATATACTTAGCCTACAAAACACGCACCGACCAAAGTAGGAGGAGTGGGTACAGAATTAATGAACAAAAGAGGGTTTGATGAAGTTGGTCATTTCTATGAATAATGTTCAAAGTGTGTTCTTCGTTCGCAAGTAACACAGCAAATCTAATGTAAATTGAACTCTTATCACACACACACACACACACACACACATATATATATATATTATATATATATTTTAATTTAGGCAAACATTATTAAATAACACGGAGTGTTTTTGCTTGATATAGTTTTTTTTTGTATTTTTTCAATTTTCTGAATGGTCCATTTAAATTAAATTGCTGTATGTAAATTCCATGTGTTTCTTGTTCCATTTTCTTTCCTTTTTCGCGAGTACTTTCGATTTGATTCGTCAAATCATCTTCAGGTGGTGTTAGTTTTGGTTTCTTGAAAAAAATGTGTTTACTATCGAGTTTTTTATTATTATTATAACGGCCAATAATTTACAACTTAAGGGAGCGTCTATAATATTGAGATGTTATATGAGAGCGTGATTACGTTCTAAGAGCGTGCACGATTCAAAAGTTTGATTGCTTAACCGCTACGAATTTGATTACGTTCTAAGCGCGTTCAAGATTCAAACGTATAACTGCTTAATGGCTAAGAATTTGGTAACGTTTATTTACTATGCTGGACATTTTAAAATGTTGTGACTAGTTTCGTAATTCACATTATTGATTGTGGGATGTTTAGTTTTTATGTAAAAGGCTTTAATAATTTTTGATCTTTTGGTATTGGTATCGTGGTGTATTATTTTAGTATTGTTAACTAGTATGTGTCTATATCGAGAAGAGGGGCAGTCATGTTTTTAGGTGTTGGCAAATGGAGCTAGTGTCAGAGAGATGTAAGGTTAATCTTCTGGAAATTGTTGTGGTAGTGAAATCGATGTAAGAATTAGTTTTATTATTATTGTCGGAGATAATTCTCCAATGGTGCATTGAAACTGATATATTACATTGGTTCTTTCTAATATATTTTGGGTCTGACAAGTGTTATTTTTAACTAGATGGTTCGATGTTTTCATTTTTTTGTTATAAATGATGAATCTTATTTTATTAGCAGAGTTTTTGGAGGTTACGTAGTGATGTATTATATTTTTAAGAGCTTTTTCATCCAATTTAAAGTTTGGATGCATTTGATTACAGTAGAATAGATTTATCTAGTAGGAATTATTTAGCTGATTATTATTAGTATTGTCTAAGTTTCTAATCATTAATTTTATTTGTTTGTCTAGGATATAATTAGGAAAGTGATTATTAATTAAGACTTGCTTAATGTTTTTTAATTCGTTAAAGAATATTTTTGGTTGAAGAAATTAGCTTTGTATGGTTTAATAGATTTTTAATCATTGCAATTTTAGATCGATATGGGCATTCGCTTTTATAACTTATTAGCGGAACCCGTCGCCCCGGCGTTGCACGGGAGAAATTAGTACCTATTGCATGACGTCGAATAAAAAAAACGGCCTATAGTTCTTTCTCCACCCCCACCCCCTATACCGTGTTAGCGAATGTTTTAAATTAAAAAAAAAGAAAAAGTGGCAGAGTAGAATGGGATCGAACGCTGAAACTGTCGATCATTAAATCTCCCTTCTTACCCAATGCGCCACGGTTACGAATTTCAAATACATGTGAAAATAGGCTAATAACGCTATGCTTGTTTATTGACATGCGTGTTATGTTAACATTTACATTCTGCCGACCAAATGGAAACTTCAACAATGACACGGTGTAGGTCATTTTTTGATGAAGTAAATTCATTTGGGCAATTTTTCGATAATATGCGTCTTTAAGGTGTATGATTTTGAAAATGTAAATGTATCCGCGTCTACCAGTATCTTGGTGCTTATTGAATTAAATAGGAAGTCGATTCGATTAGGAAATTTTGGCCGCCATGTTGAATCAATAGATGTTGTAGGAACTGTGTTCGTTAATTTCATTCGTTTTTAAGGGAAGTGGTGTCTGATCAACTCTGCTGGGAAGCCATAAGATAAAAATACTGTTTTGTCTTTAAATTCCCGAAATACTTTTTCATGGTAAACAACTGATGATCCCTTAAATAATGTTAAGACTAGCGTAAATTCTTGGAAGCAGACTAATATAGTGACTGTAAAAAGTAAATTGACTTACAAGCAAAGTAGTTTTCCAACGAAGGACTTGGGACTAAAAGTGTTGCTTTTTTATATAGTTTTTATGGTTGAAAAACTTCCAAGACATATATATATATATATATATATATATATATATATATATATATATATATACACAATCCCTCATTACACTGACGAAGGCCGAAGGATCGCGGCCGAAAAATTTGTCCTCCTTTCAAGAAAAACTTTTTGATTTTTTTTATAAAAAGGGACAATTGATATTCCTAGACGTCAAAAAATAGAAAATAAATCAAATATATATTAACAATATATACCTCTCACATTGAATTTATATACATTATATATATATATATATATATATATATATATATATATATATATATATATATAATGTATATATATATATATATATATATATAGAGAGAGAGAGATAGAGATAGAGATAGAGATAGAGAGAGAGAGAGAGAGAGAGAGAGAGAGAGAGAGAGAGAGAGAGAGAGAGAGAGAGATCAACTGAGTCGTGGTTGTTTCGGTTTATCCTTGTCTAGTGAAGTGAACTGCTGTTCATTTTTAATCTGAAGGTCAAATATAATGAATGAAAGGAAGTGATTCTCGGCACTTTTCGGTGCCGTTTCCTTTCGGGTTTAAAAGAAACATAAATATTTGTTTAGCCTGCGCCACATCTGCCCGCGTAGCCACTTAAACGAGCCAAAGACACGTACGCAAAAAAAAAAAAATGGCGGAAGAAAATAACGGATACAAGTATAACAAGTGAATGGCACTTAATGCCAAACGGTAGAGATAACGGAAATTTTAGAAAATCGAGTTATCTCCCCCTGGAATATTGCCCCTTCCTCCCGCCCCACCAAAAAATAAACATAAATAAAACCATAAATACGTTATTCATAATATTTTAAACAAATCACGAGTTTCAAAATATATATCTTACT
>OY744535.1:69655170-69657670 GCA_963556195.1 Sepiola atlantica
TATATATATATATATATATATATATATATATATATATATATAATGGCTTGTAACTAATGATGATAATCTTTTTCAGAATTTGCCCACTTCGGAATTAATTCTTTTTTTTTTTCCCTTGTCTTCAGAAAACCATTTTTTAAAATTATTTCCACCATCTGCCGTGAATATTGTAAAATCGTTACTGGAGCGTTACGGCGCCAACCCATGACGGAGTCTCATTGCTTCTATGCAACAACCCCGTAGCAACTCAAGCGCAAAGCTAAGAACATTCACCCTGCCTACCCCACCCTTCCTCACCCCAGCAACCAAGCCCTCATCAGAATATGAGGTGCATTAAACTTTATTCTTAATCATTTCGAGCAAAGAAGAAAGGGGAACTCTTCATCGAAGCATCGCGAAAAACCTGTCCCTCCTTAAAACAGTCTGGAGAAAGACAATTGCTTATATTTCAGCACTTGTAACAAAACTCATTTTCGAAGGTAGACTTTGATTCTGTGCCGCCTAGGGCTCGACACCGATTTTATAAAAGGGATCAAAACCGGTTTTCATATGCTGAGTGTTGTCTGCTTCAGTGAAACATACTGCAACATATCAATTTCCTATCTTGGATGTAATGTTGTCCCCCAAAAGATTTTTCTGTTAAAGTGATTAGTGTTTTATATGTCAACCTTTTATGTACATTTATTCCCTCTACAATAAATCAAATGTTGTAGCTCACAACAGTGTAAGAAATAAATATTATATAATCGATTGCTTTATGTTGAAAATGGCGCACAAATTAAAATAATTTCCCTATTTCGTTTTTTTTTTACAATAAAAAATGAATGGTAAATTTTTACTATCATTGTGACAATGTTATCGAACGGAAAAGGGTTGATTCGAAACCGGGCCCTGGTTTTTCCTAAGAAGGCTTCCAGCTTATTTTGCCCCAAGTGAAACACAACAGTGTAGACATGATTAGTCTACCTTGAAAACGAAACACAAATAAAAAATAATTCCCCAATTTATTTTTTTTCTCTACAATAAATCAAATGTTGTAGCCGTCAACAGTGTAAGAATTAAATATCATATAGTTGATTCAATAACTACAACAATTAATTTAACCAGAATGCCTTTTGGATTAGTCCTATATTGGTAAGATATTTTCATTTTTTATTAATAATTAAAAAGAAGAGCCTGAGAAATTGGCAAGGCATTGGTGATAGGGTTCAAAATCGATTTTACATAATTGTTTTTGTATGATGATCACTAAAACCAAAACCAATTTTAATGCTTGTAGTTTCTGCTTTCCATGAAACATTTCTCGATTGTTTCCATCTGAAGAAATATCATTGTAATTGCAGTGAGTCAGCTTTTAGCTAGATGAGTGCTGTATGTTTCAATAGAAAAATCCGGGGAGACAGACATAGACAGAGGTTTAAGAGAGTCCGATACAGAGGCCTCTATAGGTCTCCTTTGTTAGGATTTGAAACCGACGGGAGTGATGTTGTTCTGATCCTCTGTAATACAAACATTAATATATATATATATATATATATATATATATATATATATATATATATATATATATATATATATATATGCAAGATCCAAATACAGTTTGTTGATCACTTTAACTGTTCGTGTAAATTAGCCGCCGACTCGCTATTTAAAAAGTTAAATTCCTCTTTAATTATTAGCTATTTCCTTATGGCCGATGGGTTACCGCTCTTGACTGCAAATCAGTGGCGATTTGTGATCGGAGTTCGCAGAATTAGCTTCCTGCACTGAAGATTGCGTTAGCATGAAACATCGATGTCTGTAGGTAATAAATAATTAATATTTATTTATAAATATATATATATATATATATATATATATATATATATATATATATATATATATATATATATATATATATATATATATATATATTTGTAATGTCTATACTATGAATAGGGCGTTTTACGCCGAAAAAAAAAAATCCTAATGAATGATATCTTTATTTAAAAAAAACACATCGCTTGTTTGGCTTTCTAAAATTCTTAATAAAATTCAAATTTCGCGATGTTTCAAAAGTGAGACTACATTTTCAATTGTCAACAAACGCAGCCAGCGTGCAACCTCATATATTGACATTTAACCCGCACCGTAACAACATGGAACTGTCTTCAATCACTAAGAACAATATACCTCTTGTCTTCCCTTATTTTGCCCTTTAGTCCTCGCATTCAATAAGCAATGTTTCTGACAAAGGGGGAAAATTGCTGTTTTCTGGGTCTGAATCTATATTTTAGCTCCCATCAAATGTCTGGATAAATTTCCATAAAAAAAATTAAAAAAATGAAATATGATTAAAAAAAAACAACTTTTTTTTTTACATTTTCGGCGTAAAACGGCATATATATATATATATATATATATATATATATATATATATATGCCTATTTCATTTACACAGACACATAGACGCACAAGCCGCTAGCCGAAATGAACATGTGTACTCAATTTTTCTTTACAA
>OY744535.1:69665170-69677670 GCA_963556195.1 Sepiola atlantica
TACTAATACGAGAGGCAACGTTCTGTCTGTGGGTGCCCCAACTATGTTTAGGCTATTTGAATTAGAAACGTGACATTTAGTAGGTATGATTCTCTACCCATGAACATTATCTGAAGCGGGACCACTAGTCGAGGATTCGGAAACTTTATATATATATATATATATATATATAATTAAAAAATTAAAAAAAAAAAATTAAAATTAAAAATACTGGAAGCTATCTACATAAAATCACAACAACCTAAAATTAATGACATCACATATGAAACCAGTGGTAACATTTTAAAATGCTTAACGTAATGCGATTTTGTTCTGTGATGCCACTCCAGCGTCGCTGAATTTAAATTGTCAACGACTTTCCTGGAACAATGCGAAAAACATTTTTTGCGCGTTTTTCTGCCTTCTTTTTCAAAATTCTCTTCTTTCTCCATTTTTTTTGTTGTTCATTTGCTTTTGACACCTGAGGATGATTCAACGAAGAATCGGAAACGTTCGTGAAATCTATGGAACATTTATTTTCATTTTTTTTAATTTTAATACAAAAAAGACCATCAGAAAAATTGAAAAAATAAAAAAGGTATTATTAAACAGACGAATTCTGTTATTTTTAACAATGTTTGCACATATATATATATATATATATATATATATATATATATATATATATATATATGTATATATATGTATATATATATATATGTATATATATATATATGTATATATATGTATATATATATGTATATATATATGTATATATATGTATATATATATGTATATATATGTATATATATATATATATATATATATATATATATATATAGAGAGAGAGAGAGAGAGAGAGAAGAGTGAGAGAGAGATAAAATGAAAAAGAAAAGAAAAACTAAAATTGTTTATATATTCATTAACACAATCGTCTTTATTGCAAGACTTTATCATGATAACTGATTTGAAGAAAAATATAGAAGTCAATATTTGAAAGTACGTGGTGCGTTTATGACGTGAAAAATATGTTCTTCTTTTTTTCGAACGAAACACAGACATTAGAATTCAAAATGTGTTTAGCCTCCTGTAGAGGAGGTAAATACAAATATTTGACCTTGTGTCTAACCTCTTTGAAGTAAATAAATCGGCCCCCATAGCACCCTTAGAAATTCAGAACCACCTCCATTATCTTCCCGAGAAAATTTTATACATATGATTTAAATTTCATAAAAATAGGATATATTTGAAGTTTTAAGGAGGTTATGCCCCATAGCCCCCTTAAAGGTGAACTTAGATATTCAGGAACACTTCCATTGTCTTCCCTAGTAAATTTTACATTAGAATACACTTTTAGATTTTATGTAGATTCTTTAACCTTTCTTTCTATACGGAACACACAGAGATTACACACACATACATTGAGTTTTACATATATAAATATACATGGACAGTTAAATTCTATCAGATATAATTTTCTGAATTCAACACCAGGACAACTTATAGTAACCTTGCTAGGATACACATATAAGCTTCTCTTGAAGTCTGATTGAATATTAGGGTAGCGCAGGATGTCTGAGACCCTCGTGTGAGATAAGAAATGCTAATTAGATGAGCGTCTTGTCGGGGAGTCAACAACTGCAGTTTGTTGGCAGGTTGAGGTCAGAGTTCAGGTACTCCGTGTCGGGGAACAAGTGTGAGAATAGTTAAGACGTGTTTTTGTTACGAGGCCGATTTTAGTCGGCAGAGATTTCAAAATGACTTGGTAAGAATAGATGTTCGATTTGTGTTACTAGTGAGGGTTACAAGAGGGTTACAAGAGGGTTACGCCCTGCTTAGGAGAAAACCAAAAAGGTTTTCTTCCCGGCGATAAATACGGAAACGCGTCGATAGAAATGCTATGCCATGATGATCCTCGGATCTCTTTCTGCTTTCCATGGTCTTTAAACACTGACCCAGTCCGAACTTCTCTGCCTTCGGGCTGGGATCAAAGTGTAGCGTCCGCTCTCAAGACTCCATCCCTATTTCTTTATCCACCCACTTAGGTCCCACTCCCATTTAAAGATTAACCTGCTTGTTTTCGCTTTCGAAAAAATCGGAAAATAGTTGGCGGTCTATTATTTAGAAAGGATCAGGTTTGTTTTATTAACCGTTTTTTGTCGTTGTCCCACTCCCCACTGCCAATAAATGTGTATAAACATATACAGGGTGTCCCCAAAAGATGTGTACACCCTTTGAATCGTTATAACTCGTTCAATTTACTGACTTGAAAACAAGATTTTGACTTGAATTTTTTACTTGAATTTTTGAAAAAAAATCATGCCAATTTTGAAAAAAAAAACATGCCAATTTTGAAAAAAAAAACATGTCAATTTTGGAAAAAAATCATGCCAATTTTGAAAAAAAAAACATGCCAATTTTGAAAAAAAATCATGCCAATTTTGAAAAAAAAACATGCCAATTTTGAAAAAACAACATGCCAATTTTGAAAAAAAAAACATGCTAATTTTGAAAAAAAAAACATGCCAATTTTGAAAAAAAAAACATGTCAATTTTGAAAAAAAATCATGCCAATTTTGAAAAAAACAAAAAACATGCCAATTTTGAAAAAAAAAAACATGTCAATTTTGAAAAAAAAATCCATGTCAATTTTGAAAAAAAATCATGCCAATTTTGAAAAAAAAAATCATGCCAATTTTGAAAAAAAAACATGCCAATTTTGAAAAAAAAAAACATGTCAATTTTGAAAAAAAAACCATGCCAGTTTTGAAAAAAAATCATGTCAATTTTGAAAAAAAAAACCATGGCAGTTTTGAAAAAAAATCATGTCAATTTTGCCAAATATATCAATATCAATATATCAATATCAAATATTATAAAATATTATCAATATATCAAAATATTATCAAACATATCAATATCAATGTCAAAAAAATAATTTTGACTTGAAAACCAGATTGATAAAAGAGTAGCAGAGTAAGACTACACATTTAAAAAATTCTTACTCTTCTAGTCTTTTACTTTTATTTTATATTCTTTGTTTTCACGACATTGTTTCGGCCGATGTATTCCCCGACCTTCTTCAGGTGCATCTTGAACTCGGAAATCTGTACGGAATTGAGAACGGAACCTTTATCTAATTCCCGGGGAATTGAATCTTCTAATTCCCAGAAGACTGTCATCGTGTAGGATGGTATTGTAATTCTCACTTTGTTCAAAACGTTAACACAGAATGCCCCCCCCCCCCAAGTAAGGTTTTTGTTCATACCTAATACAGGGCGACCCTCTAAAAATACCAGCCATGAAATTGTTAACATTCACAATTCTTTTTGCAATCCAACCATATTTGGTACAGATAAACCTCAGTCTATGCCTGACTTGTCCACCAAGTTTCAGCCATGAATGTCCAACAGTTTTTGTTCTATCTTTGTTCAATGATATATAGGACTCTTTGATGATCATCATACTCACCGGACCATAACCACCCAGATTTTTATCTGTGAGGTTATCTCAAAGATAATGTCTATCAAAACAATTCTCAGGCTATTTATGAACTGAAGAAAATGGCCGTCACAGACCAAATCAGGACAGCACCAAGAGAAGAATGTGTTAGAATTATTAACAATCACTCTGTCAACAGAGGAAAGTGGAATCGCGACAACCATGCCACTTTGACGCTGAGCGATTCCACCTCTAAACTGACTCCCAACACGACCGCTCTGAAACTCTTTTTATGGAGAGTGACGATAAATGGTATTATCACTTAGCTGTGAGAATAACATCCAAGATGAGAATAGTAGTCCAAATAACCCAAATAATACAAACTATCAATCCTCACCTGCTCCCTGTTTCCCCGAATGTACCAACATGCAGAAATGTGAATGTAATGTGAACAACAATCTTGCTGCACAACTCCCTTCTTCAAATGGCCCCTATAAATCTGAACCCTAATCAGAGTAGCCCCTTACATCTCAGTGGCAATGTGACCCCTTGTTTGGGGTCAAACAAAAGTTTTTAAAAATCTAAAAAAAAAAAATAGAAACATAAGGACTGAACATAGTTTCACCCAAAATCAGGTTGAAAAAGAAAAAATGGATTCGTATTTTTTTTCTCCGAGTGCAAATAACAAGTGCGGAATTTGAACGTCGAATTACCAATTCCACATTCCGTGTCGATAACCGTTCCGTTCTTTGCCAATTCACGCAGAAGATCGTGCCGATAGCGAATACCTTCTCGATGTACGCGTTATTCCTCAGCGTTTGTATCTATCGATGAAATTCAGCAATTCTTGTTTGTCGCCGGTGAATAGATTCCAGGGAAGGGAGGTTTCGTGCCTTGTTTAGTCTCTTTGATGGAGACACGCAATAAGATTTGGTATTAATGTCTGCCGAAACGAAAATTCTTTAGATTAACACAAGTAATTCCAATCATCCTCATTATATGAACGAAGACGGATGTGACGTCATAGCACCGGATGTTACGTCACACCACCAGAATTTAATCAGATGTTCGCTAACTTTACGCAGCTTGAAAATTAAGACGTCGCTTTACCTCATTTTAGGGGGCGAGAAGTTTTACAAATAATAGAGAAAATAAGTTCAATATATTTGCCAACTAAAGTATCGTTTGATATGTTATTTATTTTATTTACCCGCCACCCCCAAACCCGCTGGCTATCATAACCAATGGGAAGTCTCGCTTGCAAATATTAGATAGATGTCGAAAACGAAAATTCTTTTGATTCATACAAGTAATCCCAATCACCCTCCTTATATGAACATAGACGGATGTGACGTCATGGCACCGGATGTTACGTCACATCACCAAAGTTTAATCAGATGTCGACTAACTTTATGTACGTTACGCCATGTACTCTGAACACGTCAACTTAATGTCTATAAATATGCACTAGGATGTTGCATGTTTCGTGGGTTGCATGTTTGCATGCATGCGAATAGCAAGCTTGCTGCGAGTGAGAGATATCTGACCAGAAGAAGAGAAACCACACAAGAAGTTGGAAATATATCTGGTTTGGAGTTTCGACTACCCAGAATTCGATTTGTCTACTTTGAGGGTGGTCCGAGGATATCTTCAGTAGATGCCGATGTGCTGAATCTTCGACGCTCTACCAGAATCCGTCGAAGTCCTCAGTATTTAACTTTAAACTATCAGTTTTGAACTTTGGTTTGATTTTCTCTTTTTCAGTTTAATCAGAGATGCCCACCTGAGAGTCTTTAGAACCCTTCTTCCCAAGTCGAACACACATCCTTGATCCTTCCCTGGGTGGCGGAGAATGTGATGAAAAGAGAACTCTTCTATCTACTTCTATGCTTCGGAAGTGAATTACTTCCCTTGATCACTCTTTCTTTTTAGTCAGCCATTGTTTCTCGTATAGACTAGATCCCTGCGTAGATCTTTGTCGAATAAAGCTTCTTCTTTTGACTAACTCATTACAGTTCTACAGATACGAGGTTCCTTTCTGTGACTATGACTGACTCGGTCTTCCAACTGTAATGGCCGTCCAGATACGGGATCCCTAGGCAGTAGTTTTTTGTTATATACATGAATAAGCATGCCCATTATTGGCAGGTGGATTCTGGGTGGTCTAAATCACCACTGTCTTTGTCATATTATGTTACAATTCCATTAGGGCACCATAAAAAATAAAGAATCTATCCAAGTTAAAAATCACTCAGTGACTTCTTGACCATCTTGTATATATATATATATATATATATATATATATATATATATATATATAAAATTAATAGGTTATCTCCCTTGTTTTCTAAAACCTGATTATTTCGCCTTGTCTATTTTGTTCATAAATTGACTTATCACTGGGCATTTAATTTTGGCGGGATAAATGCGAAAAGGTTTGTTTTGTCGAACTCGGGGATTTTTTTTGTTGAACCCGAGAATTTCGAACGGAATTTCGAACGGAACCCTTTATGTAATCCACATGGGTAGCTTGCTCTCGTTCCGTCAGTCATGACCAGGTAAAAATCTTATCTAATTCGTAATTATATTCTTAGTATCACACGTATAGATTCCCGAGTTCGACATAAAGATTATTAAGTTCGACAAGACGCACCCGAAGAAGGTCGGAAGTTATATCGACCAAAACCTCATGAGAATAACATCCACGATGAGAACGGTAGTTCGAACAATCCACATAATGCAAATTATCAATCCTCATCTAAGAGAATTCCGAAAACATAGTAGTATCAGATAAGTTGGTCTTTTAATTACGCCGCAAACACGTTTTGTTTGCAAATTCACTTTAATCAATAATTCTTATACACGAAATATCCATTATAGTAAGAACCTCTGAAAATATAGACTGCATTAAGAATTGTAATACGATAAATATCGGTCGATTATTTTTTTTTACATTTTGAAAATAAAAATATTTAAAAAAGAATAATTCAAATAAAAAATGAAACACACACAAAAAACAACAACAAAGATTGACATCAGCGTTTCGGAACAAGTCACTTAAAATGTGACAAAAAATGAGGCGTTTTCGAATGTCTGCATTCCTCAACGCCATATTTATATAAAATAAAACTCCCAAAATGTTGATTGGGCAGAAATAAGTATAAAAACTCCACCGCGGACAAAAAAAAAAGAAGAAAAAAAAGGGGTATACATTTAACTTTAACAATTCAAAGACCAAAAACATATCTTGGTCCTTTTCTCCGTGCGTGGGGCAGTTAAAGGATTACACTATCAAGAAATGGTAGCACATCGCAAAATGCGGCCCCTTTAAAAGAAACAACAACAACAGCAACAACAACAACAACAACAACAACTTTGGTCTTTACAACACGGAAAAGAAATTAAAAAAAGTTAACACGTTTATTCATTTGGCGCAATGCGCAGGGTGTGTGGAACGTAACTCTGTAAGAATAGGGGATTTGTTAACCCCTATCTGTTCCGATGGATATTGCACCCCATACGAGTATTGTCTTGTCCTTCAGGGCTTGACTTACGCCGGTCAATGGGTCTGTCCTGTGCAGTAATAGGAGGTCCACCCTCCCAGGCTTCACCTCCCCTCTTTGGGGAGGAGTAAGTTAATTGCTTACTGCTTGAGGCGCCCCTACCGGGGAATGCCGACGGGGCTGCCCAGGCAATTTTTAATGGTCAGAGTGCTCACCTCTCGGGCGCTGGCTTTTCAACCCCCACTTTCCGACCCGACCTTGGGTCACATCTTACTTGTGGGAGTAGGATAAAACTGGCCTTGTGCCTAACTCCTGGAGAGGAGTAAATTTTTTTTTCTCTTATTGTTCAACACACGAAATGAATTAACGAAATAACGAAAGCTTTTTACAACAACAAACGAAAGGGGTTTGTTCGCATTTCAGGTTACCTATACCATTTGATATAGGTGGAAGAAACTTTGGACAGTGTCCGAAAGAAGAGGAAGAAGAAGAAGAAGAAAAAGAAGAAGAAGAAGAAGAAGAAGAAGAAGAAGAAGGAGAAGAAGAAGAAAGAGAAAATAAGTTCTTAGTTCAAACATCTTCAGGCGAAGATAGCAGGCGCCGTGAGCGTCCAGTAGACAAGAAGGCGGGACAGAGGCTGAGGCGATCCTTCCTGGCTGGTGCCAGGGTACCGTCTGATCATCATCCGCAATATCCTAAGGGAGCTCAAGTAGTCCCTTAGGGAACTAATGATATCAATGCGCCTTGCGAGCTGATTGACCAAACCAGCTCACAGGATACACTGATACGCAATACAAAGTAAATCTCATTTATGACTGCTACATCACGCCCTACTTATAGGAGGGACCATGTGAAGGTTGCCAACATCCATAATAACCGGAAGTCAAAAAAAGCGCAGACAATCTCTCTATGATTAACCGGAAGTCAAAATGCGCAGACAATCTCTCTATGATGAAATGCTCGTAATTTATTAATGAAATAAAAGATGGAGAGACTGAATTACTTATACGTGTCTACGGTCGCACATTTTTGCTAGTATACAAAATGAACAGTCGATTGTGACAATTTGATGTTGATGTAAGCTACCCACACCACAAAAGAGAGGTTAATTCATGGGAAGATACTACACTACCTCACAAAGAAGGCAGTAGTGCTTGTAAGGATTATCTCATGACAACAGAAAGGACTATCTCCCTGAATAGAACATTGAAAGATAGTACCATATCGGCTTCAGATATAGAAATAATAGTATAGTGTGGGACCCCGATAGACAGATACGAACTTTCCATTAGTAATAGATATGGTAGCAGAGAGGAACTCGTTAGTGATACGTGGCGAATAAGATGATCAGATCTTCCTCTTTCTTTCTGGACTGCGAGATAGATAGATTGTGAGAGAGAGAGATAGATAGATAGAGAGAGAGAGAGAGAGAGAGAGAGAGAGGAGGAGGAGGAGAGAGAGAACGGTTGCCTTCGTCACACCCCTCCTATTCTCTTATAAGAAATGAATATGATAAGAAAGTGTATAGCATGGGGTTTTATTTAGAGTTCAATATGGGCACCAGCATTCGCCACCAGCTTCTCAAGCCGCCTGGGAACCACATCAACCGATTTCACAGGAACTCGTAACACCCTCTTCCCTCTATTTTTGCCCCTTAGTCCTTCGTAAGCGATGTTTCTGACAAAGGGGGGATAATTGCTGTTTTCTGGTTCAGCAGTTGTTTTGAGTGTATGGTATGTCATTTGTTACGGAAATATAATTATTATAAGAAATGAATATCCTAAGAAAGTGTATAATATGCGCTTTTATTTAAAGTTCAATATGGGCGCCAGCATTCGCTATCAGCTTCTCAGACCGCCTGGGGATCGCATCAAATAATTTTAAAAGGAACTCTATTTTTTATGGAAATCGCTCCAGACAAGGCACGAAGCCACTTGATGTAAGGAGCTAACAAGAACGAAAGATGATTATCGCAAAACAAGAGATGCCTATTTGCCTGAGTCTTGAAAAGGTAGGAGGAAAACAGTCAGCACGAAGAGAGTTCCACAAGCCTGCAGTTCTTGGAAAGAAGCTACTGGAGTAGGAAGCTGTATTACGATGAGGTATGAAAACATGGAATTGATGGAGACCACTAGACCAACGAGTCAAACGAGCTGGAACAAAGGAAGCAGGGAATAGATCAGACAATTCTGAAGAACATATGCCATAATAACATTTATAGAAAAGACTGAGACTAGCAACATCATCATTTTCTTCTTCTTTCGTGTGAATCAGATGATTCTGGTGTTGGCATTAGTTTCCCCGATGTTTTTCTAGTAAGAAATATTTCTGGAAAGACATCAGGTACTTACGGGAAGGACCACGAGAAGGTTGCCAACATCCCTAAGTGAAAGTAGTACTGTGGAACCGACTGGATTCGAACTTGGAACACCCAGGTCTTCAGTCCGTGTCACCTCCCATCATTTTACTAATGAGTCACCACTTATCAAGTCCTAAAAACTACTCGAGAATAAATGTAAATAAAATGGATAGATTGTCAGTTGAATGATGATAGGTACTATGAGAGGATTGGACATCTCCGCGTACAACTCACTACCCCCTCCAAAAAACAGCCGACCCAGAAAACAGCAATTCTTCCCCTTTTGTCAATATACCATGCCGACAGCATTCATTTACTATAAGAATTATATTTAAGTAATAAATTCCGAGCACTTCATAATAATGCATTAATCTCCAATCACACTGTACTCTCCCCCATGGGTATCGTAGACCATTTTAATTGACAGCAAGAGATATAAAAGTGATGCTATATACGATAATAAGTCTGTCATACTTGTTTTGCTAGATTTGTAAGTTTTGTTTATTATTGCAAACTGGATTGTTTTAATTAAAGAATTGTGTGTTATTGGCCTTTGTTTTACTTACCTACTTACTTATGTGCCACCACTTATCAAGGTTAAAAGCCACCCAAGGTTAAAGGTTAATGAGATGGATAGATTGACAGTTGAATAATGATGAATACTATGAGAGGATTGGAAATTTCCACGTACCACCCACTCAAAAAATAGCCGACCCAAAGAACAGCAATTCTTCCCCCTTTGTCAGAAACATCTTTCATTGGATGTGAAGGACTAAAGAATAAAATAAGGAGGTAGCCATGTAACTCCCGCTTCTTTCAATGTTGTCCTTTAGTCCTCACATTTCTCAAGCGGTGTTTCTGACAAAGGGGGAATAATTGCTGTTTTATGGGTCTACTTTTGTTTTGAGTGGGCGGTATTTGGCAAGTTTCAATCCTCTCATAACATTCATCATCATTCAACTATCAATCGGTCGATCTCAAAAACCCTTATCTTATCGTTATTTTAACCTTGATAAGTGGTGACTCATTAGTAAAAAAGAAAAAAGTTCCTTTTGAAATCAGTTGATGCGATAGCCAGGCGGCTTCAGAAGCTAATGGCGAATTTCAAAAACTCATTCTGACCCACATTCTCATCCCAAGTTACATTATATCAGCCAACTTTTGCAACCCCAGTTCTTGTCATCGTAATAGCTATTATTATTATTATTATTATTATTATTATTATTATTATTATTATTATTATTATTATTATTATTATTATTATTATTATTATTATTATTATTATTGTTGTGGTGGCAACCACTCATTTGCATATACGAATAACGTTACACTATAAATGGCAAGCCTAGGTTGGCCTTAGTGTGTGTTACCTAAATGCCACCGGAAGTGACGCCGAAGAGCGTACATGTCCTCCCACCAAGACTCTCTGACTCGACACCTTCATTTGTACATACTGTAACTATACCTTTTCTTTAATACACTTATTATTGCATTCTCCTTGTTGTTTGCGTCTTCATTGTATTCCTCACTAATTATTGTTCAACCTTGCAACCACAACAGTTGGCGACGAGATATGAAGCGTCAAATATAACAGTTTGACGAAGAACTATTTTAAAAAAAAAAGTACAATGCAAAGTGTTGACGAGCAAACGGATTTTACGCTAAAGAAAAGTTTCAACTTAAGTGAAAAAAAAACAAAAAAACTCGAACGTGGCAAAAGCGACAATTTACGCCGTTTTCTGGGAATCCGACTTGCAAACGAATGTAAAAGTGAATTTTTGTTTTGTCGCTAAACGACAAATCTGTTTTGTATTACTAAAGGACCAACTTGCAAACGAAAAGCGGATTTTGTTCTGTCGCAAAACGACAGGTCAGACTTGTATTACGAAAAGCAAGGAAGTAACCTACGAAAAAAAAAAGAAGTTCACCAGTGGATTCTAATTACTGCTCCCCGTTAGCAAAACAACAACTAAAGGAATCTTTTAATTAATAATTTGTTTGGCGGCGATACTAAAAGGAAATACCATAGCTAGAAATTAAAGCTCAAGGAAAGGATTTTTTTTTTAAAAGTTGTCACTGGATAACGGATAATACAGTAAAACGTCACGAAGAAAGAAAAAAAAAAAAAATGGAAGACTTATCAAAAATGTTCATGCAATTTTTACAGGCACAAGCTGACCGCGAGGAAAGGCAAAATCAGGCACAAGCTGACCGCGAGGAAAGACAAAATGAACGTTTTGCTAAAACACTGGAACTACTAAAGAGTAATCGAGAAAATGTCGACAGTGTTAATTTCTCCCATACAACTATCTTTAATAGTATGGACACATTTAATTATGTGCCAGAGGAAGGAAAGACTTTTGAAGCATACTATACAAGATACGAGGATGTCTTTCAACTGGACTGCAAAAATTGGCCAAATAGCCAGAAAGTGAGCCTCTTACTCAGGAAATTGGGTACATCAGAACACAGCAAATTCATAGATTACATATTACCTAAAAAAACTGCGGAATTAGAGTTCATGGAAGCTGTGAAATTACTAAAAGAATTATTTAATCCAAATATATCTCTTTTTCATAAAAGATGGCTGTGCATGAATCTAAGAAAGATGGACAACCAAGATTATTTGACATACGCATCAGTTGTCAATAAAAACTGCGATAATTTTAAGCTTGCGGAACTAACGGTAGAAGATTTTAAATGTCTAATCTTCGCACAAGGGTTAGTTTCCACGAAAAATGCAGAAATACGCAGACGAGTGTTGTCTAAGCTGGAATCTGAGCAAGATTTAACCCTCCAGAAACTAGCAGAGGACTCTACAAATATATTGTCTGGTGTCAGCCTAGGCCGGCACCATTTTAAAAAAAAATTCTTTAATTAATTATTTTTTAAAGATTTTTTTAAAATTAAAATTTTGTTATAATTTTTTAAATTAAAAAAAAAATTATTATTATTATTATTATTATTATTATTATTATTATTATTATTATTATTATTATTATTATTATTATTATTAGTAGTAGTAGTATTAGTATTAGTAGTAGTAGTAGTAGTAGTATTAGTATTAGTAGTAGTAGTAGTAGTAGTAGTAGTAGTAGTAGTATAATCACCTCCAACCCTCAGAAGCAATCCCATTACATACGTAAAAGTAAATATGACGACTGGTGTTATTCAATATTTAAATAATATTCCGATTATTGTTTCCAAACGTATCGACA
>OY744535.1:69682670-69687670 GCA_963556195.1 Sepiola atlantica
TTTTGTTGTTCTGTAATACGTAATTTTGAAATAGAATTTTCGTTGGTCTTCACGCTTAAATTTAAAAATGAATTTTCATGTGTCTGTCACACTTAAATAGCTGTTTTGTCCATTGCACGTAAGTTTGAAATAACATTTTGATTTGTCTGTCATAATCAAAAATTGTTTTGTCCGTGTGTCTGTTATTCATACTTAAATATTGTTTTGTCCGTTACGAGTAAATTTGAAATAGCATTTTCGTTTGTCTGTCACGTGTAAGTTTGGAAAAACATTTTGGTTTGTTTGTCACGCGTAAGTTTTACATAGCATTTTCGTAGGTCTGTCACACTTAAATTTGAAATAGCATTTTCGTTGGTCTAGATTATCCATCGATAAACGCGTAGATTAAATGGACGCATCCACTTGTTCTTATTTACAGCATTTAGTGTTTGTATTCCGAAATGTTTAATATTAGCGTGTTTCTATTTTAGACAGCACTTATAGAAGCCCCAGGTGCTACCCAGGTGGCAGATTCCTTGAATTAGATATGGTAGAAATAAGAACCGACCTCGGGTGCCGTGGGATACAATTAAGTACATTTTTGATTGTGTTCTTCGCACCCGAAGGTTCACAAGAAAGCCCCGTAGAATCAGAGCGATCTAAATACAGTCCATTGTAAACCTTATATCTACGCAGTAGGACAAAAGAAAAATGTTTTTTTTTGTTGTTGTAGAATTTAGTATATTCGGACTACTGTTCTCATCTTGGGTGTTTTTATCACAACGTTTCGGCCGATGTAACCTCCGATCTTCTTTAGGTGTACCTTGTCAAACTCGGGAATCTTTCTGTCGAACTCGGGAATCTGGACGGAATTTCGGACGGAACCCTTTATTAAATCCACGGGGGTAGCATGCTCTCGTTCCATCTGTCATGACTGGGAAGAAGTCTTCAGTAATTTGCAATTCTTCGTATCGCCTGCACTGAGGATTGAACCTTCAACCTTCAGATGACTGTCACTTAGAACTGAATTTTTTAATGTTTTTTTTTAATTATTATTATTCACATTCCATCAGATTGGTTTGCGAAATGGAACGAAACATACAGTTAGTAAAACTCAATACTAAATGCCAGTACAGGGTGACCCCCCCCCCCCCGAAATGCCACCCACGCAATCTAATCATATTTCGTGCAAATAAACTTCAGTCTATGCCTCACTTTTCGGGGGTTAGGGTTCATACCAAAATCAGACCTGCAGACTCCCTCCGCCGGTCTGAGGTATGGTCCTGGTCAGTTTTAGGAGGTCCACCCTCCCAGGCTTTACCTTCTCACCTATTTGAGAAAGGGTTAGTTTATTTCCAATCGCCTGAGGCGCCCTTACCGGGGAGTGCCGACGATACTGCCCAGGCATTTTTTGTTCGGCCAGAGTGCTCTTCCTCTAGGGCGCTGGTTTTTAAAACTCCCCACTTTACTGACCTTGTGCCCCATCTTATCGCCGTAGGAAGGAGATAAACAACTTCAGTCTATGTCCGACTTGTCCACCAAGTTTCAGCTATTAAAATCCCAACAGTCTATTTTTTTTTATCGCCGTTCAATGATATGCAGGGACACTTTCGTGATCGTCTAATAAGTAAGATGTGTAATTCTGAATGTGTTTGACATTCACCGGACCTTAACCTCCCGGATTTTCAACTGTTGTATCATCTCAGATAAAATGGTGTGAAATCAAACAATTGTTTGTAGATTCAATTGATTTGTAGGCATACATTTTGTAAATAGTCAGTAAAAGATATACGGGGTGACCCCCCCCCCCCCTAAAAATGTCACTCATGGAATCGTTAATAAAAATCACAATCATATTTGGTACTAACTAACTTAAGTCTCTGCCCGACTTGTCCACCAAGGTTCAGCTATAAAAGCCCAACAGTCTTTGTTTTATCGCCGTTCAATGATATGCGGGGACACTTTGATGATCGTCTAATCAATAAGATGTAAATTTCAGTCTATGCCTGACTTGTCCACCAAGTTTCAGTCATGAATGTCCAACAGTCTTCGGCGAAAACTCTAACCTTTATGTCAAATGGGCCGGTCCCTATAATAGATAATTGATATTTTACTAAATCTGTTGTAAAATATGGAGCACTCGGCTGCAAATATCACAACACCAAGAGCAGGGGGGGGGGGTGTAACGGGTATTTACCGACGATCTGATGGAAAGATGTGAGCTAGGGTCATTTTTTTATTGTGGGGTTCCCAGCTAATAAAAGACACAAGGTGGTTAGTGATCTTGAAATAAGAAAACTACTATGTGTGAAGAGCCCGCTGGCGCTACAAGATCATAGACCCACCCACGTATCTACAATACGCCTCCTTAGTAGGAGATCACTATTTGTAAACCAGCGTTGGCTTAGAATATTCCAAATATATAATTCTTTGAACGATATTCAAGTTACCTCCCTTTAATTATTCTAGCCAACCCGAGAATGCACCTTCTACTTCCGGAAACATTATATATATATATATATATATATATATATATATATATATATATATATATATATAAATTTTCCACGTACAGATGTTTCGCTATCTTTCGCCTTTAAGACTAGTTATCTATTGTATATAAACACTAGCAAAAATATGCTCCCTACGGTCGCATATTTTTGCTAGCCTGGGGGGATGATATCATACTGAACGAACCTATTCTACACTGACCCCCTAAACGAAGAGGTAATGACTGAAAGCACAGTATCATGACAGAAGCCTCCACCCAAAGGAGGATTTAATGCCTGGGAGGATGATATAATGACAACAGAACAGATAGTACACGACTCTCCCCAAAAGAGAACATAATTATGGAAGGGTGGTATCATCAGAGAACAAAAATATACTATACGGTCCTCAATAAAAGAAAATAATGCTTGGGAGGATCGCTCTCATTAAAGGAGAAGGTAATGCCTGTGAGTAGGGGATCACAGTTGATAAGTGGTTAACAGCGCAGATTGGGGACCTGGGTGTACCGAGTTCGAATCCAATTCGTTCCACATAAACACTTTCATCAAAACCCACATCCAACCTTGTGTCTAACCTAGGAGGTAAATAAAATACCTGGTAGTATGGTATCATGGAAACAGAACAGATATAACACTACCCCCCCCCCAATAAAGGAGCAGCTAGTCCCTGAGAAGATAGTCGCTTGACACTAGAACAGATATTACATTAACCCCTCCCCTCAAAAAGGATGTAATACCTGGGAAGATCAACCCCCTATAAAAGGAGGAGGTAATTCCTGGGAGGACGGTCTTATGACAACAGAACCGATACTACACTACCCACCCCCATTAATAGATAATACAATAATAGATTAAATCATTTTTTCTCCATTTATTTAAATGTGTCTAGCCACAAAAAACATTATTTTTTCAGTTACTTGGCCTTTTGGCTATGATCAAAGTGTAGTATCTGTTCGGATGGATACTGCACCCCATAGACTGATATTGTCTTGGCCTTCGGGGCTTGATTTATGCCGGTCTATGGGTCTGTCCTGTGCAGTAATAGGAGGTCCACCCTCCCAGGCTTCGCCTCTCCTCTTTGGGGAGGAGTAAGTTTATTGCTTACTGTCTGAGGCCCTCCTACCGGGGAATGTCGACGGGGCTGCCCAGGCAATTTTTAATGGCCAGAGTGCTCACCTCTCGGGCGCTGGCTTTTCAAATCCCACTTTCCCGACCCGACCTTGGGTCACATCTTACTTGTGGGAGTAAGATAAAAACTGGCCTTGTACCTAACTCCTGGAGAGGAGTAAATCAATAAAACCTGTTTTGATGTTAATATAGTTAGGATAGATGGAAAATCTTTCGCATTTGTTCATTTCGTTATAAAAAATGAATAAATAGAAATATATGAAAAATGAAATAATAAAATAAAATATAAATATATAAAAAATTATCCGTAGTGAAGGACGACCCAAAGAGTCCCTTTTCATTGACTACTACCCCCCTCTCTCTCTGTCTCTGTCGCTCTCTCTCTCTCTCTCTGTTTGAAGTCAGCCGTGTCCGACTGGCGCTCCATCTTAACATGGTTCCACGATTCTGACGTGTTTCCCGTCAGACGCCTCCCATCGCAGCTATCGGAGGGTAAATAACTTGATTTTTTTTACACCAGATTTCAAAAGATTCCAGAATATTCTGAAGATTCCAAAAGATTCCAAAAGATTCCGGAAGATTCTAACAGTGCTCAAAAGATTCTAAAAGAATTTGTTTAGACATATCTTTAGTTATTTTAGAAGTTTATTAAAATCTTTAGCCTAGGTAACAGACAGAACAAACAACAGAAAAGGCAAATGTAATTGATCCCAGAAAATCGGGAGAGGGAAGGGGTCAATAAGAAAATTAGAATTATCGATACTAAACGCTAATCCTAATGACACAATTCATGTGTTTGCCCTCTTAAATCGTGTATCCGATCTCTTGAATGATTTCTTCATGGCAGACTTTCACGCACTATTGCACGCCCAGTGAAGCACACAGACGCCGCTCGAAAAACTCACATACACTCTCTCACTAACAAAACAGGCACGCTTATACACACACACATCTACATGCCTATTCCATTTACACACGCGTAAACGCACACGGTGCCAGCTAAAATTAACATGTGTACTCAATTTCTCCTTTTAGATAAAGTTTTTTTTTCCGAGGGGTAAATAACTTGAATTCTTTGACACAGGATTCAAAGAAGATTCCAAAAGATTCCAGAAGATACTAGAATCTTCCGGAATCATTCGGAATCTTCCAACAATTAAAAAATCTAAAAGAATTGGGTTAAACATATCTTTAGCTTTTTATTTTAGAAGTATATAAAAAAAAATTAGACTCAGTAACAACAGAAAAAGCAAATGTAATTCATTTCAGATTCTTTCCGAAAATCGAGGGAGGGGGTGGGGCAATAAGAATATTAGAATTATCAATAGTTAACCCTAACCCTAACCCTAACCCTAACCCTAACCCTAACCCTAATGACGCAAT
>OY744535.1:69692670-69722670 GCA_963556195.1 Sepiola atlantica
TCAAATAATTATTACAAACGAATTTAGAGGATTTTGTTTCACGAAAAGGGGGAAAATACGGAGGCCCAGTAGGAGAATAATTATGTACGAACACTAGAAACATATGAAATAAAAAAGGAGCTGCATATTTTCGTACAAAATCGGCTCCACATTCAAATCAGACAAATAGGAGAAAATATGTAGAGGAGTCACAGAAAGCTATCACAAAGCAAGGAATGGAAATATTTTAGTGTTGGTGTTGGTTATTTAGTCACAACTTCTACACTGTGATCTAATGTGTGTGACCGTGTTCCATAATATATTTCGAGGTAAAACCTCTTTATCAAATATGGAGTTTTAAAATCTCCTGAAACTCGTGTTGATTGAAAAGAAAACAAATATTTTTCAGCCTATGATTTTTTGTGATTCGTTTTAAAATCTGACGATTCTGATAATTTTTCAGATAATAAAATTTTAGTTTACTTTCGACTCCCTTAAAAGGGCACGTTGGATTAAGAAAAAAAATGCCTCAGTCTAGGAGCAAGGTTATAATTTATACTATACTTTGAATTATTTATTGGCAAATAAGAAAATTAATTTCACTTACAAATTAGGCACAAGGCCATCAAAAGTGTAGGGAGTGGAGTCAGTGATTATCCCCTGTCTATTCTACTCTTAACTAGACGCATTTTGACCCATTTGTCCATCAGTTTAATTTCGACAGTCACCAAAATACCACATTTACTTGATATCCCCAATTGTTTAAAATAAATTTGATTGAGAAATTTTCAATTTCATTGGAAAAAGCTGGGGGTGAGACAAAAAAAGCCCCCCCCCCCCCAAAAAAAAAGAGAAAGAAAAAAACCGAAAGAAACAAAATTAAATCAGGGACAGGTTACTAAGATCTCCCCAACCCTTTTAGAATATTTTCTAAATTAAATTGATCTTGAATCATAAGGGTATTTTAAGTAGGGTAGTTCTATAAAGTAAATGTGGTATTATGGTGACTGTTGAAGTGAAAATAGATCCGCGACTGTTTTCAGGTTTGTTAAGCACCGAAAACAACCAGGGCAATCTTTAAGTGGGAGTGGGATTAAGTGGGAGCTAAAGAAATAGAGTTGGGGTCTGGGAGTGGATGGTGTCATTCCAAGATGAAAAAAAAAGATCAAGGGAATAAAAATAAAAGTGGGGATTGGGCATCTTGGTTGATCTCTATAACCGAAAAAATATAAAAAGGGGACAGGACTCACTCAGTTAGCTAAGAGGCTTCCTTAAGCGGAGTGAGATAAAAAAAAAAAAGGGCCCAGAAACGTGTACGCTACATTCAAGCAGGGAATATTTATTCATACCTGACCCCTCACTTTGAATAATTTATTCTCTATATTATATAATTACAATAAATATGAAAAAAAACAACCCCAAAACAAAACAAGAATAGGCGCACGGCCATGAAAAGTGTGTAAGAGAATTGACGATCCTACGTTGGCTAGAATCACTGCAGTCTCCATAATACCACATTTACTCTTGAGACAATCCTACTTAAAAACATCCCCTAACGTGTTTAGGAAATTTCAATTTTATTCTTAAATATAAGTTTTTAAATATTTATTGGCAGTGGGGAGTGGTTCACACCCCCAATAAAAAAAAGTTAGTAAGCCCCTCCAAACCTTTTTTAAATAATAGTCTGCTCACTGTTCTCTGGTTTGATCAGAAACGAAAACAAGCAGGTCAATGTCTAAATGGGAGTGGGATCTAAGTGAAAGGATGGAGTTTTGATAGTGGATGGTGTTCTTCCAAGATAAATACCATTTTGGGGATGCCGAAGGCAAACAAATAATAGTGGGGAGTCGGCATCTTGGAGGAGCTCTAAGGAAGTCTTGTTAGGGTGTCGCTTCACCAAGAAGTGGAATATGTTATGTGGTCGACGGGCGAGTTGAGAATTCGCCGTGACGAAATGGTGGCGAGGGAGAGCGGTGATCAAATAAACAAAGCGGCAATTGACAACGTGAACAACGGAACCCTTTGTTTGTTTCTTTTGATTATTCGAGGTGTGAACGACAGTACCACGAATGTCAGCTGAAGAAAGAGAGAACATGCTTCCTAAAGAGGGCATGCGCGGCTGGCTGTATCGTCATTCCGGTGTGGCAACCTATCCAGATCACTGAGTTTTTTTTTTTTTTTTTTTAACAGAGTTCACCTCAAACAAGGCATGCTGCCACTGTAGACATAAGGGGCTACTGAGAATTAGGGTGAAAAGTTTAGGGGTGTCATCCTAAATTGGGAGCCGTGCAGCGAGATACTTGTTAAATTTCTGCATGTCGGTACAGTCAGGGAAACATGGAGCAGGGATAGAGTTCCAGGGGCCGGCAGTTAAGCTAAACACGGTCACCCACAGTCTTATCGAGTGGCGTGCAGACGTACGACGGAGCGGTGACCCCGGGCACCCAAATTTGAGGAGGAGCATCCAATCATTTTCAAACTATCTCTCTTTCTCATGAAATTCCTCAGTACTAGGACTTATACTTCGGAGCATACAATCAAGGAGTTGCCCACGGCATCACAAGGGCATCATAATTGTTTAAATATGACTGAATGCCCTTCATCTCAATAGAATGCCCCCTCCCCCCTCCTATACACGCCACTGCCTACACCCCCCTTTTTCCTACATGGACTTACTAATATAGAGAATCACTATATATCATAATCTGTATTAGTAAGTCCACGTAGAAAAAAGGGGGTGTAGGCAGTGTCGTGTAGAGGGGGTGGGGTAGCCCCAGGCATCCAAATTGGGGAGGGGGCATCCAGTCATATTTTAACTATTTCTCTTTTTCATAATATTTCTTAGTACTAGCATTAATACTTTGGGGGCATAAAACCAACGAGTTGGCGCCGGGCACCAGATCTCTAAATGTCATTGGTCGTTTACCCTCAATTGTATCCTAGTGCTACCAGATCAGGCTGTCTAATAATACCGGCTTCCTAGCCCAAAATGCACCAAACATTGATGTTATTGTTTTTTTTTCTTTTCCCGTTGCAAAACTTAATCATGTTCTGCAAAGCTAAAAACGAAAACAATATTTTTCTATCTACAAAACAACTAAACCAAACACCATGAATAAATACTTGAACATATCAAGAACTTGAAGCATAAAAAAACTTTTACCAAAATGACCGGATTCGGCATTAAATAACTTGAAAAGGGTTGATATGCCGTAAAACAAAACAACAAAACCTCATTTGTATTACCGTCTGACGTCAACAAGTTCCTGGTTACCCTCTTAAAAAATTCTTCTAGTATTCTATTCTAAAATAAAAATAGAAAGAAACTAATTTCTATTTTTAGTCGCCTTTTTTTTTTGATATTCGCAAAATGCAAATTTTAAAAATGTATCAGAATTTTAGGCCATTTTTAAAAAACAATATTTTTTATTATATTTAAAAAAAAAACAATATTTTTTATTATATTTTTTAAAACACAATATTTTTTATTATATTTGTAAAAAACAGTATTTTTTATTATATTTAAAAAAAAAACACAATATAATTTTATTATATTTTTAAAAGATTTATCTCGATCTCCATTTATATAAAGTTAGGGATGTTTATATGTTTATATATTTCTATGTACAGGATTCAGTCCTAAACTAATTAACCGATCATTATGAATTTTGAAACACGGCTTCTAGGCATAAGGGTGGGTAATATGAGCTATATTTAGTTCAATTTTGTTTTAAGCAAAGACGGGTTGGAAAACATTCGTGAATATTCTATGGAGACGAGTGGAGTGATTGGCTCTGCCACATGCGACTTCCTCGGCAGCCTTGATCTATTAATGACGCGCAACACCGGAGACAATCACGAATTGTCTTGGCTGTACGAGCGCCTCTCTATCGCCATTATTCGTGGAAACACGTTGAGTCTGCTCTCGGCCTGCAAAGCCATCGGACATTCGAAGAAAACTATGGACTGTGATACAATTATATATAAGGAATCAGGATTTCTTGAAATTTAACTAAACAATGTCCAAGTGACGAATAAGGGATGTATTAATTATTTATTGAATTATTAATCTTATAGTTTAATTTTTCACCGAATGGATCAGTGTAATATATTTGTTTCTTATTTTTTTGTGATTGAATAAAACTTCATTGAATAATAAAAATAAATAAAAAATATTCAGATATCTTTAAATTTTGTGAAATTTGAACAATAGATATTAGACATTAATCAATAAATATTCCCTCAATTTCAGTTTCTTTGGGGTATTTTTAAGGGGGTTTTAGGGGGCATATTTTAAGGGGGTTTTAGGGAGCATAATATGGGCACAACCTCCTATTTGATGATTCAAATATGCCATATTTGTATTAAATATGACCCATAAACATTGGAGATCAGAAAGGAAAGTAGAAAGTGACTAGTGGGTTTACTTCCGGCAGCCTCGTAACTCTCGCTTCCCTTCGGAGAATCAGTGAGGACACTAAACTGCCCCGCACATTCTTAGACAAGGAGTTCGCCCTTAAAGCACCCCATCAACCCTAACCCTAACCCCATCATCCCTAACCCTAACCTCTCCCATCCCTTTCTACATTTTTGTCTCTACCTACCCTATCCTCAAACTGTTCTTGGCCTTTTGGTTAAGATCAAAGTGTAGTATCTGTTCCGATGGATACTGCACCCCATAGACTGGTATTGTCTTGGCCTTCGGGGCTTGATTTACGCCGGTCTATGGGTCTGTCCTGTGCAGTTCTAGGAGGTCCACCCTCCCAGGCTTCGCCTCCCCTCTTTGGGGAGGAGTAAGTTTATTGCTTACTGCCTGAGGCGCCCCTACCGGGGAATGCCGACGGGGCTGCCCAGGCAATTTTTAAACCCCACTTTCCCGACCCGATCTTTGGTCACATCTTACTTGTGGGAGTAAGATAAAAACTGGCCTTGTGCCTAACTCCTGGAGAGGAGTAAATCAATACCCTATCTTCAAACCCTATCAACAACCCAAACTCCCTCTACCCCAAACCGTCCTGCGTGCGACGACGCACAACTGCATCCGCATCGAGGTCCCATTAGCTGAGTGTGAAGTCATCCTTAGTTGCCATTTCTGTCAACCAGTTGAGGATACGTCTTCGACAATCAGTCCGAGAGTGGCTTTGTTGCTGTCGGGCTGAGGTTAGGGTTCTGCTCAGTCCTATAAGGTCAACCTTCCCGAGCTTTACCTTTCTCTTTGAGAAGGGGTTAGTTTATTGATAATCGCTTGCCCCCCCCCCCCCCACCGGGGAATGCCGACGGGGTTGCTGAAGAAATTTTTGTAGGTCAGTGTGTACTTTTCATAGTGTGTTGGCCTTTCAAACGCAAGCCTCCACTAGAGAGGAGGTAAATAAACACTCCGACCGGGGGAGGGGGGGGGTCGTACCTGTCAGGGTTTCTACTATTGGTTACAGATAATCTATCGTTTACGAACTATTTGTTTACAAACGAAGCCCCTAATTTGGGAGCTTTAAGGAGTGGACACTACTTCCATGCCCCCAGGTCCCATCTATGGGTGAAATACAATTGATCAATTACAGACTATTTATTTTAAAAATATAAGTCTACAAAACAAATAAATCCGCCAACCTATACAAAATAAAATCGATAAAATATTATTACATTTTTTTATTTCAATGAATAATCGATTAATCTATGCAATAAAGTAAAGTCAGTCGGATTCTCGATTTTTTTTTTACCATTGGTTCATTAATTTCTACAAAATCAATATTTGATTCTGAATAGCTATTTTATTTTGTTGAGCGTTGGTTAAAGACAATTTATTAATTACAGACTATTTATTTTAAAAACAAATGAGTCTACAATTTATTCTATTCATTCATTTTGTATGAATCATATGATTCTGCTATTGCTTCCCCAATATCTTTCTAGAAAGACATCGGGTACTCACGGGAGGGACCACGTGAAGGTTGCCATCATCCTAAGTGAAAGTGTTTCTGTGGAACGAACTAGATCCGAACCTGGCACGCCCAGGTTGTCAGTTCATATTGTTAACCACGTAGCCACCGTCACCTCCCAACAGAATCTATAAACAAATTTAAATATTAAAAACTCGAATCATGAAATCTTTTAGCAAAATGATTTGATTTTGGTATCAAATAACGCGAAATGGATTGATATGCCATAAAACAAACCGATCCAAACCAAAAATTGTATCTTATTTTATTATATAAATAGCATGGTTACTTGGCGTCACACGGGAATAAACAACGAAATGAAATAAATGAAAAGTATTTAACTTTATTTTTTTAAAAATCTCTCTCCTCCCCCCTCCTCCCCCTTCCTCTCTCTTTTTTACCCCTTTCTTCCCCCACCCCAAATCTCTCCCTTTTCTCACACCCTATCCCCCGTCCTTCTTTCTCTTTTTCCCCTCCTTCTCGTACCCCTCTTTCTTCCCTATCTCCCTCTTCCCGTCCCCTCCCACCTCCTCTATCACCTCCTTTTTCACCTTTTCTAACAACTAGAACAAAACCGTTGACGGATTACTACATGATAACATAAAAAAGTGCTCTAAATGTCGACCCCCCTACCCGTAATAATTCTGTTCATAAGAACCTCCCAAACAATTAATATTAAAAAAAAACATGTGCTTATATTTGGATCGTGCCAATGCTCAAAAAGAACATATCAGCTTTTTTGGGTGTGTCTTGTGTAGTTTTTAACTTTTAGCTGGACACATATAGACAGACAACTTTCTTTTATATATTTTTTTTTTACAAAAGAGTCACCATTTATCAAGGCCCGAAGGATAAGAGTAAAACGAGTGTGAGGCGGACGGTGAGACAACACCGTGATGATCGGAAACGATGGTGGAAATTAGTCAAAATTTGATTATTTAAGATGGCGGCTCAACAATAATTTGTTTACATTGGACTTGTATCTAACTCTGCCCTTGTGAGGAGATAAGTAGATAGGGACACTCTACGAATCACCTTACACATTCATCATATCATTCTTATATAATTTATTTTCGTGCAACGCATGTCCTCAACCCTTACTGGTCAGGTTTCACTTCCATACTGCATACACATGTCTTAAAAACCTTTCCCTTTTGTCGACAGTGGTAATGCTATGCTAGTTAGTAATGGCAGCAGTTCCCTGAACTTACTCCATCCATTCCTTGCCATAACACCATGAATAAGAACATGAAAACGTTAGCTATATGTCACGAAATAAATGAATCGAACTTACAGATGCTATTCTACCTTTAATGGGTTCATCTTAAGATGATTCAAAATGCAGACGCCATTCATTCGTGACCTACAAAATGGCGACAATTCCACTTTCAATAATCAAGAAGCCGACTGCAGAAACTGTTGGGATCTCCATTCATTTAAAGCTACGTATGTCTATATGTGTATATTTTTGTATTACAAAATTCACTCCTAAACTAATTAACCGATCATTATGGATTTTGGAACACAGCTGCTTAGCGTACCAGCCATGGAATTGTCAGCAAGCTTCAATTGTTTGAAATGAAGTACAGGGCTGGATCCATTACAAAATGCAGTTATTCGTGTTTTGTCGAAAAGAATATCTCCACATTTCCCTGGACAATTGCATTCAGTTATTTTTTTATAGTTTACCCACTATATTGCATTAGATTTTGTACATATAAATGTCGATGAGGAGTTTTCATAATATAATATTTTTCCACTTGAAGAAATTACAGTTTTTTCTGTTAAAGATGATTGCACTAAAAAAGAGAAAAAAGAAAACAGAAAATAATTATTAAAAAGGAAAAAAATAAAAAATAAATTTCATACAAATAATTTTATATTCCTTGAATTCATGTACAGAGAGCAGACGACATTGTATTTGTGAAATAAATAAATAATAAAAAAATCATCATCATCATCATCATCATCATCATCATCATCATCATCATCATCATCATCATCATCATCATCATCATCATCATCATCATCATCATCATCATCATCATCATCATCATCATCATCATCATCATCATCATCATCATCATCATCATCATCATCATCATCATCATCATCATCATCATCATCATCATCATCATCATCATCATCATCATCATCATCATCATCATCATCATCATCATCATCATCATCATCATCATCATCATCATCATCATCATCATCATTTATGGTGAAATAAAAACGATACAAAAAACAGTATAGTTAAGAGAGAGAGAGAGAGAGAGAGAGAGAGAGAAGGAAAGAAAGCGAGACAAAAATATAAGTAAAAAGATTCCCGGGCAACGCCGGGTAGGTAGAGCTTAGGTATTCCCCCCCCCTCCTCTACGGAAATACACATACATGCGCACACGTATGTGGTGGCACCAGCCTCGACTGGTAAGACACAAAATAGCCGTGAAGGGTCAAGGAGGCTGGAAATACCGAGGAGGGAGAGCACCGTCCAGACCTCCACCGGAAGAGCGCAGAGATTACTTATTTCCCCACTCAAATTCCAGAGAAAACTAACGGCCGTTGTCAGCCAAATGATTTGCAAAGAGGCGAAGAGTGCTGGAAATCTGCGGAGACTTGTTGTCACTCAGACTCCAGGGAACACTAACACTTACATATAAAACTGAGAACCCTTTACTAAAAAATGAATAAAAAGTTTTCTTTTGAAATTGGGTGTTTAATGTATGGAAAGCCGGATAGGTTTTTCCCTAAAAATAAAAATAACATCGAATCACGCCAAATAAAAACAAACAAACAAATAAGCGAATGAATGAACAAAAAAAAAAACGTTAAGAATGGAGGGGGGGGGGTAAATTAGAAGAAGAAGAAGAAGAAGAAGAAAAACAACGGAATATAGATTTCCAAGAAATAGATTCCTATTTGTTGTTTTTTTCCGTTTATTTTTTGTTTCCACAAAAACTAAACGCATTGGCACCAACAGGCATCAGCAGAAGCCGACCCAAAATCTTTGTAGATATAGTTTTCTTTTCTTTCTTTTTTCCTATTTCCTTTCTTCTTTTCTTCTTGGAGAGGGAAGAGAGAAAAGAAAGTTTGTTTAGTGTCTCTAAGTTTTGAGTTCTTTTTTGGACTGTTGTCGCGACAACACGGGCGATGCTATGTCCGACCTGCCGACCAGGGAAAATGGGTTTCGTGTACCTCGTCTTACTTTTAGGACTTTCAGTTCGACTATCGGACTACGGAATTTTAGCAGACATTCCGGAAAAAGTAGAAGAAGAAGCAAGTAAGTGTAAAAGACAAAAAAAAAAACCAAAAAAAAAACCCCAACAAACTTATATGTTTACTTTTTTTCTTGATGAATGATCGCTTGAAAGTTTTCATGTTTGTTTCATTATAATCATCATCTGTCCCGAGGTCTAAAAAACCGTTGGATATATTTAAAATGACAATCAAATAATGATAATGATAATGATAATAATAATAATAATAATAATAATAATAATAATACCGCATCGTTATCGAAAAGAGGTGAAGAATACTGGAAGTCTGGGGAGACTTGTTGTCACTCAGACTCCAGGAAATACCACTAGTTGTTGTCGGTGAGCAATCACTGACGATGATCTGTGTGAGAACTCCTAGTGAGTACAAATAATAATAATAATAATAATAATAATAATAATAATAATAATAATAATAATAATAATAAGGCTGACGACACAAGAAAAAATATTTGCAGAGGACCGAGGAGGGACAGCACAAACCAGACATCCACTGGAAAAGTGCGGAGAATGCTGGGACCTTGGGGAGGCTTATTGCCACCCAAATCCCACAGAAGACCAATGGTTCTTACCAGTGAGAAATCAATGGTAAGAGGCTGTTGCGATACCACAAGGTTATTTGGGGTGGTTATCGAAAAGAGGTGAAAAAGACTGGAAATATGGGGAGGCTTATTGTCACTCAGACTCCAGGAAATACCACTGGTTGTTGTCGGTGAGCAATCACTGACGATGTCTGTGTGAGAACTCCTCGTGAGTACAAATTATAATAATAATAATAATAATAATAATAATAATAATAATAATAATAATAATGATAATAATAATAATAATAATAATAATGATAATAATGATAATAATAATAAGCGACGTTTTTTAACAATAAAAAAATGAAATTATATTGTAGATATAACCTTTACAACAAGTTAAATACGCAAAAATGATATCAGTTTAATTTTATTATACGCATAAAATACACACTTTCTGTTTTGTACGAAAAAAGTGTTTTTTAAGGTCCAATTTGAACTAAACACACCCGCACGATCGCTTATGTGCCCCCCTCTATCTATCTCTTTCTTTCTTTCTTTCCCTCTCTCTACATATATATTTCCCTCTCTCTCCTCCTCTCTATCCTCTTTTCTCTTTCCCTTTCTCCCCTCCCTCTTCCCATATCTGCTCAATATTTTTTATAAAACAGTCTCTCATTACCCCCACCCCCCACACACACCTCTCTCTCTCTCTGCCTATCTCTCTCCCTGTCTATCTCTTTTGCTGTCTCTGTTCTCCGTAGAGCTGTCTCTCTCCACACTTAATATCTCTGTCTGTTTCTCAGCCCTCTCTCACTCCCCCCCCCCCCAGTGTATATCTGGCTATCATTCTCCCTTCACTCTCTTCCCCTCCCTCTCCCCCTCTCCCTCTCTCTCCACTCTCTCTTTATTTGCGGTGTGATTGTAAAAAAAAGGTAAAAACACATACGTGTATATGTATATATATATATATATATATATATATATATATATATATATTATTTATTACTTACAGACATCGCTATTTTATGCTTACGCAATCTTCAGTGCAGGAAGCTAATTCCCGACTGTCGACGGGCGCGAACTCCGATCACAAACCGACACTGATTTGCAGTCAAGAGACTTACCAGTTGGCCACCAGAAATTAGCTTGGAATTTTAGGAGGAATTTAACTTTGTAAATACCAAGTCGGCGAGTATTCACAGCAAGCGGCGAAGAGTGATCAACAACAACAACATATCGATTATATATATATATATATATATATATATATATATATATATATATATATATATATATATATATATATATAAATAAACCTGTTACATTCCTCCCCGCGAGAGCAAAATAAGACACATGGTCAATTAATAATGTGGGATAACCAGCTTCTCTAGAAGGGAACTGTGGTGGGACAAAAATTAAAATTGCCGCAGTCGAGAAAGATTTAATCTCCTCTGGTTGAAGACAGAACAGATACTACACTTTGAATTATTTATTCGCTAATAATTTTTTTTTAATCCACGAAGAAATTAGGCACAATGCCAGCAAAAGTGTGGGAAGTGGAGATCGTTGGTCAACCGCTGTCAATCCTACTCTTAACAGTGGCATTTTGACCCCCTCCCCCGTTCGTACGAGCACCGTTCATTTCGCTCTTTCACCATTTGTCTATCCCGTTCACTTCAGCAACCACCACAATACCACATTTACTCTACGGGTTACCTTGCTTAAAATATTCCTAATCATTTTAATTGAATTTTATTAACAAATATATAGCACTAGAACGGTTCAGTTTCGCTTGCCGAAGTCGGAAAATGCTGAAGTCGGAAAGATTGAAGACAGAGATAAAGGGAAATATGTATAATATTGTTAAATTAAATAACAATACAGAAAAGTCTTGCAAAACTAATTGAGTTTGCGGCTTTAAGTAGTCCAACTAAAAATGGGAAGTTCTTTAACTTCCAAGAAAATTAGACTGCCCCTGAATTTCTGGGAAGTTCTTTAACTTCCAAGAAAATTAGACTGCCCCTGAATTTCTGGGAAGTTCTTTAACTTCCAAGAAAATTAGACTGACCCTGAATTTCTGGGAAGTTCTTTAACTTCCAAGAAAATTAGACTGCCCCTGAATTTCTGGGAAGTTCTTTAACTTCCAAGAAAATTAGACTGCCCCTGAATTTCTGGGAAGTTCTTTAACTTCCAAGAAAATTAGACTGCCCCTGAATTTCTGGGAAGTTCTTTAACTTCCAAGAAAATTAGACTGCCCCTGAATTTCTGGGAAGTTCTTTAACTTCCAAGAAAATTAGACTGCCCCTGAATTTCTGGGAAGTTCTTTAACTTCCAAGAAAATTAGACTGCCCCTGAATTTCTGGGAAGTTCTTTAACTTCCAAGAAAATTAGACTGCCCCTGAATTTCTGGGAAGTTCTTTAACTTCCAAGAAAATTAGACTGCCCCTGAATTTCTCAGGTTCCAATAGTCATTTTCAAAATAAGGAGAAATATTCCTTACTTGTTGTCAGAACGGGATCATATTCAAAAAGAGGAAGAAGATTAAGTTTTTTTTATTTTATTCAGCCCGCCCAAATTAAATGTCTGTTGATTGGTCAAGGAAAATCGTCTTGGCCAAGCAAGGGTGAATTTTCAGAAGAAGAACGGTGTCGTGGCGGACAAGAAGAGAACCACCCAGGAGAAAGGGAGGCAATCATTTTTTTTATAATATAAACATATCGAGGCATGGTGTATCTCTCTCTCTCTCTCTCTCTCTCTCTCTCTCTCTCTCTCTATATATATATATATATATATATATATATATATATATATATATATATATATATTAATCTTTCAATTTGCTGTTTGACTATTCTTGCATTTTAGTGGAATCTAATATCCTTTACATTACAATACGCCACTCTAATAGATCTTTTTTGTACGATTTTTTTTTTATCGCCTATCAACTTATTACGTAGTTTTGTTATTGTTTTTAGAACAGTGTTGTTGTTTTTTTATTATTATTATTCCATTTTCTAAGTCGTTAAGAATATGCAGAATATTGCATTCAGTCGCCCTTAATCGGACGTGTCATTACCTAACTTGATAGGCGATATAACAAAAAATCGTGCATATTTGGGCAAAGCGTCATAGTCGGGTTGTAAAGCATCAGACTATAGACATTTACATCAAGGGTTCGATCCTTGCCCTGGATAGCCATGCTGATAACGGCTGATAGCCAGAAACACGTGTTCATGGATTTCTTTTTATGTACGTGAATTAATTAATTAATATATATATATATATATATATATATATATAAATATGCAAGCTTGAACTTGAATTGAGCACGGTTCTGAAGAAGTGAAGAGTTCCCGAAATATTATATCATACGGAGTTTCCACCAGACCATCTTGATACAGGTATTACATAACATTGTAACATTGTGTAAATAGACAGATATATGTGTGTTTTTTAAATAAATAAATAAATAAATATATATATATATATATATATATATATATATATATATATATGTGTGTGTGTGTGTGTGTGTGTGCGTGTGTGTATGTATACATTGTATTAAGGGTGAAATTATTTAACTTGTTCCATTATTATATGTCTTATTTGCTCCAACTTGCGTCTATCCGTCACACCTCTGCATTGTATTGCCTTCTAAGTATCACATTTCTATATACAAGTAAACACTGCTTCAAGCAAACTACATAAACCTCTTATATATATATATATATATATATATATATATTGTGTGTGTGTGTGTCTGTGTATTTAGGCAGCATTTTCTCATTTATGCAAACATTGTTAAAAATAATAGAATTCGTCTGTTTAATTATACCTTTTTTATTTTTTCAATTTTTCTGATGGTCTTTTTTGTATTAAAAAAAAATTACTAAATGTTCCATAGGTTTCACGAACGTTTTCGATTCTTCGTCGAATCATCCTCAGGTGTCAAAAGCAAATGAACAAAAAAGCTGGAGAAAGAAGAGCATTTTAAAAAGACGGTGGAGAAACGCGTTTTTCGCATTGTTCCAGGAAGTCGTTGGCGATTTAAATTCAGTAACGCTGGATGGAATCACAGAACAATATCGCGTTACGTTTAGCATTTTAAAATGTTACCACTGGGTTGATATGTGATGTTGTTAAACCTAGAATAAACAACAATCGGGAATCGTCAGTGTAGAGAAGAATTATTCACGCCGGTCGCCGAACTCGAACCCCGGAACACGAGTTATATTTCAAACTCAAATACCAACGTCTTTGCTCCTTTGCGGTCGTTGTCAATAACTCTGTAAATCAGCGAGAGATTTATCCTATTTAAAGGCAGCCGTCGTATAGAGTTCGACTTTTGAAAGGAACATTGCATTTAAGCCACAATGACGGCTGTGTTAATACTACTGACTACAGAGCCCAGCCTGGTTTTGGGGCGACAAATTAATTATAAACATTTCTGTTTATCTACATACGTATATGGGAATTGTCAGTGTCGAAAAGAATTATTCGCACCGGTCGCCTCGCACTCCGGAACACGATTTATATTTCAGCTAAAATTCCAACGTCCTAGCCCACACGGCTGTTGTCATATATATATATATATATATATATATATATATATATATATATATATATATATATATATATATATATATATATATATATATATATATATATATATATATATATATATATATATATAGTAATGTATGAAAATGTATTTATGGCAATTAAGCTACACAGAAGCGTCCGCGTTTCATCCCCCTAGGGACTCGCCAGGCTATAAAAATTATATATTTAATAGGCATAGCTCATTGGGTAAAATCAATTCGAGATCCCGGCACTTGACAATGTTTACATTGAGATGACGCTTACATTCAGTCAATGTTGCGTGATAGCACCGGGGAGAGGCGCCGACTGACAGCTCGACAGCTGGCTTGAGACACTAGCTGGTCCAGCCGCAGAAGAGCTGTGATACAGCGAAACAGTCTGTATGCGGATGACTATATATATATATATATATATATATATATATATATATATATATATATATATATAAAGATAAATGAAGGAAGAGAGATAAAGATGTGCGAATGACAAATCTATTTCATCTTCGATTGTTACACCTTGCATTGAACAAACGAAGATGAAATAGATTTGTCATCCGTACATCTTCATCTCTCTTCCTTCATTGATCTTTATAATTGCTCTATATTGTATATTGAGCTTAAATCATCTCACTGGCAGCCATTTTGTTTTGTAGGATTCTCTGCACAGTCGGAGAAATTTTTCTTCTGGTTTAATTATTTTTGACAAAGGGAAGTCTCTTTTCCCGAAATATTAAATAGTGATTTTTAATCACCCGGACATCACACGAACAGCTAAAAACACTCTTGCTGTTATGTAAGATTTTAGGAAAAAAGGAAAAATAAATAGTAAGTCATATTTCGTATTCGATTTATTGTTATTGTTTTTGTTCCTTACAACTTGCATCTTACCCGGAACTTGCATTGCCCACAGCCTTTCAAAAACTTACTACTACTATACCCAGCAATGCTTCAAGCAAACTACCATTCTCTACTATATATATATATATATATTTGACGTTTTTATATATTTGGTTTTTTGACGTGGTTGTTTATACATCTGAGGAGACCTAATTAAGGGGTCGAAATAAGTTATAATGTGTACAACCTTAATGTGTGTATAGGTTTTTCTTTTTATAATTCTGTTTTGCTCTGTTTAAATTTAATTGAGCTCTGTTATTCAGATTCTCAACACAAAATTGAAATCTACACACTATATATATATATATATATATATATATATATATATATATATATATATATATATATATATATATATATATATATATATATATATATGAGTCATAGAAGGCTATCACAATGCAAGAAATGGAAATATGTCACCGTTGAGAAGTAAGACAAAAACAAATGATTTTTTATATATATTTAAAAAAAATTTTAAATAGCAAATCTTACTTGATTAGGCAAGACTTCAACACTGTGATGTAATGTGTGTGACCATGTTCCATAATATATATTCTGAGGAAGACCTCTTTATCAAATAGTGGGTGTTTCAAATCTCTAAAACACGTGCGGAATGGTAATATTTTTGTATGCAGTAAATAAAAATATCCGCAGCAAATGGAATAAAACTATAACTAAATGCTTTTTTTCCTCAATATTTCATATTTGACTTAACTGAGGAAGTGTTATATTTGTTTAAATAAAATTAACTATTGAAATATATATATATATATATATATATATATATATATACCATACCAACACTTTACGGTCTTCCTAAAACCCACAAACATAATATGCCCCTACGTCCTATCATTTCCAGTATTGGAAGTGTCTCCCACAATATCGCTAAATCATTGGCAAAAATTCTATCACCACTACTAGGCACTATCAGTAACGCACACATAACGAATTCAGGTCATCTCCTCAAAAAATTACAAGATATTACTTTACATAATCATACTATGCACAGCCTTGATATTACTTCCTTATACACACATATACCCGTAAAAAAATGCATCAACCTACTTTCCAAACACTTAAGCAAAATAAATTTCTCTTGTTCTCTCCCAATCAAAAGCATTATAGATATCATTAGGAACATAACTTCTCTTACTTTCTTTAAATACAACAATGACTATTATAGACAGAAATTCGGCTTACCTATGGGGAACCCCCTTAGTCCCGTATTAGCGTGTCTGTTTTTAGAATTCCTCGAAATCGGTCCTTTTTCTTACCGTATCCCTAAAAATGCTACCTATTTCAGATATATTGACGATATTTTAATCTTTCTACCTGATAGTCATAAAATAGAAACATTAGCACGAGCACTCAACAAAGTCGAACCTTCCATTAAGTTCACTTTCGAAAGTGAACAAAACAATTCCTTAGCTTTCCTTGACATTCTCATCCTCAAAAACAATAACAGCCTTTCATTTCAAGTCCATCGCAAACCAACCAACAAAAATGATTACTTACATTATTATTCACATCATAATAACTATATAAAAAATAGCATGATAATCGGTTTTTATCTCAGGGCTCTGCGTATTTGCAGCCCTGAACATCTCTCTCAGGAATATAATAAAATAGAATCCTCTCTCACTACTTTAAAATATCCCAAACACGTCATTCTTTCCGCTAAAAAGAAAGCGTTTCAAATACATCTAAAAAAGATAAAAAATACTAATACATCTCCTAATACAACACAATCCATATTAAGGAATGTTTTCCTTCCCACTAACTCTCGTAACACACATCTCTTTTCTTCGCTTTCACAACATAGTTTTAGAATTATCCAAGCTACCTCACTCACCATCAAAAACATTTTACAAATGCATAAAAACAAAAATAAAGTCCTTTCATCACCCACTATAGCTGGAATTTATACTATTCCCTGCGCCGACTGTGGAAAAATATATTTCGGCGAGACACAACGTCCGTTAAAGAAACGAATATATGAACATAATCGTGCCATAAAAAACGGCGATACCTCAAATGCACTATGCACTCATATGATCTCTTCCGGCCACCACTTCAATACCCATAAGGCAATCCCTATCAAACATATTCATGACACCAAACTTCGACGTCTCACAGAATCCTGTCTGATCCTATGTTATAAGAACACCATTGCCCAAAGACAAGGTTTCTATAATATTGCTTTTCCTTCGGCTAGATCGATTTTATACGAGATGAATCTAAATGAATACGACTCTGGCTAACTTTTAACCCTTGTCTCTCTTCTTCCCCTTCCCCTCCTCCCCTGCCTCATCCTCTTCCCTTGTTTCGTCCCTCGGCGTTCACTGCTCCAATTACTACTAATCCTGTTGACTTTTGACGTTCTCAGCCCGAATTCAATCAGCAGGCGATATCTAAGCACTGATTTTTTCTCTCTCTCTTTTTTTTTTCTTCTTCTTCAATAGTTTTCGACAACGACATGTCGATTTACCCTTTCTCACGTTTGCTCTCGCTTTCTCTTCTTATTCGTTTCGTCTTCTTCAACTGACGTTCTAAAGATACTGTTTGATTGGTATCTCTTTATTCTTCTTCCTCTTCTTCATCTTCTTTTTCTTTCTCTTTTCATAACATTCCTCGCATTCCTTTTTCTCCCCGTTTTGTTGTTCTCTGCACGTGACATTTTCTTCCAATCGCATTCTCTGTATAAATTTGAAAACTTTTCCGTTTTGAAATAAAGTTTATTAACTGATCGAAAATGGTCGTATCTACGGCCGAAATATCTCGGTGGAACTTTACAACATGAGTTTTTGAGTTTATTTTTGTTAGTTGTTGAATTGCTTATTCTTTATTCCATTTTTATTTTTACATATTGTCTGAAACATTGTTTCTTTTTTCCCATATATATATATATATATATATATATATATATATATATATATATATATATATATATATATATATATATAAAACTTCTTTGTAATATAGTAGGAAAAATCCCAGCAGAGTGCTCGATTAATTCAGAATTAAAGTTAAAAATTAAGAGCATAATATTTATTTATTTTGGTACAGAAAAATTAGTACAACATTCGTACCGTCGGTTTCAAGCTCGGAAAGTCTTAGCCATCCGGCTCTCTTCAGCTTCTGTTGTCATCTGTTTTGGAAATGTGAAGTCACATGACACTTTCGTTGGGGCGCGTTATTTGCTCAGTGTGTTATGTATGTTTGTTTGAATTTAACAAATAACGGCACAATCACGTTGACACACCGGTTCCCGTTAGATCACCGAAGTTAAGCGGCGTCGAGCCTGGCCAGTACTAAATGGGTGACCATTTGGGAATACCAGGTGCTGTATGTGCTCTCTGCTTATCTCGGCATTGTTTCCAGTCGTCTTGTATTACTACTTGCCATTGGAATGAAGCAATGCCGACTCAGGAGAGCGGTTGTTGGGGATTGGGGCACTCATACGTCGAAATCGACGGGAGAGTCCATCATATATATATATATATATATATATATATATATATATATATATATATATATATATATATATATAATGCACTAAAAGACCTTGGAATATGATCACTATCAATTAACCAGTTCATTCGGTCAGCAAGTTTGATAAAACATTGTGGTAGAATGCACAATCCACCCTTTAAAAATATTAGCAATCTGAACAAAAGGAATCCGGCAGATTTTAATTGCAACGAGAATCCCACCAGTAAAATCTTCTCACATCTCCCAGGATAGCAACAATTCTCCTGGGTAGTTCCAAAAAATTCACTCTCACGTCCGTAGAAAACATTTAGAAAACAAACTGTATCGTTCTCCTGTTAATTAGGGGAGATAATCACCCAACAGCTTATAAAAACAATCCACAAATTTTCACAGTCAAAGGGAGATAACCGTAGCCAGACCAAAAAATCAGAAGACAAATGGTATATAGAAAAGAAAGAGTTAAATCAAAGAGAGACTCTATGAACCTAAATAAAAAGTCAAACTTATCAACTAATTCAGTAAAATTGGTAGGGGATATTTTATGCTTATAATATGATAATATTTTGGTGTTTTAAACGAAAGAGGAATGGTGGGGAAGAAACAGCTTTTGCAAAAGCGAGAAAGTGGCGGTGAAATGGGGCGACCAGGAAATAGAAAAGTAGAAAGATAAAGAGACGGCTATAGAGAGAGGGAGAGAAATAGAAGTTTGAATATAAAGATGTTACACACGCGATTTTCCTTCCATTTTATGTTTTTATGACCTCGAGCAACGCCGGGTAGCACCGCTAGTCTATTATATAAATCTCAAACGTCTGTATGTATATATGTATGTATGTATGTATTGTTAAATGGAAAAGGGATTATAAGTAGCAGAGAGGCTCAATTAATTCTAAATTTCAGGTTAAGTTTATGTTTGAGCATTGATATAATAATGATGGATCAATAATGTCAGTGAAGGTATAGATACACTATTGTATTAGTTTAACGGAATAAGATAAAACTAATATAGGAACATAAGTTCATAATTTGGTGTCATTATCTTAATATGCTGGTTATTATCAAATATTATTAATTACGGAAGAACACGATAAGATTCAAACAGTTCAGGTGTAGAGGATCGCCAAAAAGGGGTGTTAACAGTATGTAAAAGGGTTAAGGTTAGGGTGTGTAAAGGGGTGGTTATGTCAAGGATAATAACTTACTATTAGTTCATAAGTGTTACTGATTAAAACAGTGTATGGGGAAATATTAATATAGGGTTATGGAACCTTAAAATGGTTATATTTGAACAATTTCTTATGCATACAGTTGAGAAGAACTTCAGCTTTTTTATTTAGTAAGTTACCTGCATGTTTCATTATGGGTAAATATCCATCTAAGCATCAACCACAGTCTCTATCTATTGGTTTGTACGCTTTAATTATTTTGAAAATAAACCTTTGAAAAAAAGTACTCAAGATATTTTCAAACGTTTATTTTCAGTATAACAGCTTTTGCTTTATTTGACAGTGACTACCCTGACTTTACGTTTCTTCTCAGCCAAAAGTTTGTTGTCTTTTGTTGTTTGTTGTTTTTTTTTATATATATATCTGTATTAATTTTCAAATTTGAATGTTACCGGTAATATTTACAGTTACATTACTGAGTTTTATCCAGTGATGAAAAGGGGTTGTCTTTGAAAATCCATGGGTTAAAGATAATGAAATTCCTTGCTTTGAACTCTTGATGTCTTAATGAATATTGTATCCATACAATTTTTTTATTCTCATCTTTCATCTCTTAAAACTGAATATATTGAATAGAGCAATCAATTCGATTGCTCTATTCAATATATTGAGCTTTATATTATCACGATAGATTATTATTAAACGATACATCGCTTATCTTTAATTTAATATTATATATATATATATATATATATAATATTTGTTATTGTTTATTATCTATGTACGTATACGTTTCGTTCTTAATAATCGGGACTCATCAGCATAGAGATATGACTATTCACTACCGATCATGCGATTCGAAACCCCGGATTACGAGTATTTTGCAACACAAATCAGACGCCTTAACCAATTTTGAACAGCGAATAAACTGTGATAATTTTAACACTTTATACGGCGGCTTAACGTCATCAGAGCGTTCTACTTTTTTAATGAAAGGAACGATGCATTTAAAGCTAGTGACGTCATGCTGTGTTAATACTACACGTACAGTGCTCTACTTTTTCTAGGACCTACAAATAATATATATATATATATATATATATATATATATATATATATATATATATATATATATATATATATATACACACAATTCCAAAATATATCAATTTTTCATGAGTGTTTCGTTTCAACCTTGTGTCATGCATGCAGAAAACCAATTTACCGTAATTGGTCCGCCACGTTTAAGTGTGGAATATAATTATCGTTGTTCTGTCATGTTGACGTTTGAAATAGCATTTCTGTTGGTCTGTCGGGCTTTAGTTTTTAATTGTGTTTCTGTTCGTTTCTCATGCTTAAATGTGAGATAGCATATTGGTCTGTCACATTTAACATTCAAATAGCATATAGGTTTGTCATGTTAAGATTTTAAATAGCATATTGGTCTGTCACGCTAAAGTTTCACATAGCATATCGGTTCGTCACATTCAAGTTTGATTTTTAAATAGGATATTGGTCTGTCATGAAAAAGTTTTAAATAGCATATTGATCTGCAATGTTTAAGATTAAAATAGCGTATTGGTCTGTCATGCTAAAGTTTTAAATAGCTATTGGTTTGTCTCACTCAGAGAGTGAATTAAATGTACGAATTTGCAAGGCCTGGTCTAGGCTGGACAAGATGAAGGCAATCTGGAAGTCAAATCTTCCTACCAAGATGAAACGTGACTTTTTTGACGCCATTGTTACATCAGTTCTTGTATATGAAAGTAGCACCTCAACTTTCACCAAAAGTAGCACCTCAACTTTCACCAAAAGTAGCACCTCAACTTTCACCAAAAGATTGGAGATGAAAAATTAATGGTATGTACACCAGAATGATAAGAGCTGCTCTTAACATCTAGAGGCTGGACTGCAAAATTCAGAAGGTGCAGGCCAAAAATAGCCGTTAGGGCTCCACGGGACTCAAAATCCATCATTTTTCGGTGAAAGGGGGTTTCATGCGACATTACAGGTCCTAAAACATCCTCAGAAGCTATGAATGGATATAGATGGTTAAATCTAATATAGTACTTTAATTTAGGACCATTTTCAGGCTGTAAAAGGGGTTTCATGAATGTAAAATAGCCAAAAACTATTGGCCTGTACCTTCTGAATTTTGCAAAATTTTCAAAATGTTTGATTGTTTAGTGTTATTTATGTATAAATGAACACAAAAAAATACTACTCGCATGAATCTGAAATTTTCACCTATTACGTCCCACCCCTAATAATAACGTTATCATTTCAGCACGGTTCGTAAACTGCAGAAGTACCAAATCTTATAACGAGAAATTCAGAGAAAAGACAAAGCGTTGGGGTGGGGTACGAGAGAAACAACATGAAAGTAAAAAGACTCCCGGGCAACGCCAGGTGATACTGCTAACGTGTTCTTACTTATCGTTAAACTTCGACATTCTAAAGTAATATTGAAGCATTAAGACTGTCGATTTTTATCCGATTCGAATGTAACTTCTGGCTTCAGTTACGGTTGAACGACAAGGGTCAAGTATTATGGTTCATTTATGCTTCTAAAGCGAAGAAAACAAAGTAATGGTAACACGCGCCCCCACGTATCAAAGAACCGATAAATATAACGCTAAATATCCCCCACCCAATAAGGTCAGCCACACCAGCCACGCCTTTTTATTTCATAGGGAAGAGCAAGTCTCGTAAGGGTGGGTGGGTTTGGTTATTGCCATCTCCAGAGAGCTCGCCTCGAACGGTAAAGATTAACACACTTCACCCCCCCCCCACGCCAGAAACGAGCCAGGCTGAATAATTATAGAGATCGCAAAAAGTAAACAGACGCGCCGACGAACGCAAAGCCAACATTTTGATATTATTAATGCACCTACCCGGCATTGCCCGGGATGCAATGAATTCATACTGTCTAAAAATTCTCATAATTTTAATAAAAATTTCGTTTTTGTATATACTGTTCCGTGTATAACATAATTTTCGACACTTGTATAGATCGGGTACACAAGAAGAGTTCCAATGGTGTAAGAAGGGGCAGACAACTCTTTTTTTTAGTACATAATTTCTTGCCTTGAATATGCGCGAATTATTATATTTCACAAGTACTCAACAAAAAGTGGTGGCTTATTCTATTTATCAGAATTTATGTGGCGGCAGAAATTTTCCGCAATCCCCTACAGAGTCTTTGTGAACAAATTTCTGAATTCTATCCCGTTTAAAAAAACAAAATCAAGAGAAGAAAAAGAAAAAAAACAGAAAAATTTATTTTTTAAACTATAAGAAAAAAATCAAAAATGTTTTAAACCAAAACCGATGGCTGTTCGTTTTGAAATGAAAAAATATATTGTTGATTTTCCCAAATTCTATTTTCTTCAATAAATGTTCTATCAATATACTGTTGATTTTTCAAATATTGAATTTGCACAACTTCTTATTTGAAAAATGGATATTTTCCATTTTCGGAGAAATTGCGTACTAAAAAAGAGAGTTATCTGCCCCTTACACCATTGGAACACTTCTAAAATAAATTTCGGCTCGTGTACCCGATCTATACAAGTGCCTAATTTTCTTAGTCCCGTAAGCCAATAAAGCTAAATTGGTTATGTTTACATTTTTACCGTTAAATATATGCAATGAACAATTACAAATAAATGATCTTTATTTTGAATTATCTCCCCTTTGGAGAACTCTCCTGCTTTTACTAAACAATATAAATAGCAGCACTAATATTGTACCGACATTATACGCCGAATAAAGCTTTCTCAAGTTACGTCTGTTCTCGTTTGTCATTACAATAGATCAACATTATTAGTAATAATTAAAAAAAATTCTTGAATATATTCATCTTAAATGAAATGCAATTTGTTTAAGAAATCGATAAGATCACAGGATTTGATTTTTTAAAATATAATAAATCACATATTTCGAGCGGGGCTGCTCTTTTTCAATTATGATCAAGTATTTATTTATGGTGTGTGTGTGTGTGTGTGTGTGAAGTAACTCCTCTGGAATCATTCGAACGGTTTTCATGAGATTTGCGAAAAGGGAAGCACGAGCCGAAAGCACCGGATGTGACGTCACTCAACCGATACGCTTGTCGAAAAGTAAACAAAACACTTATTTCGAAATTGACTTGTCCTCAAAATAACATGTTTTCCATTAAAAAAGAAAACGATAAAAAGCCGTCATTTATATTTACTTCTTACAAAAGTTTCATGTTTTTTTCAAGTTTACAACTAAGAAAAAATGTTTCTCTGCGTTTACACATCCGAAGAGAATAAAAGTGTTTTTTTATGAAACTTTATACGAATGACATGAAACCTATTTCACATAAAACACATTTGCAGTAATCATTTTATATGCTATATGGGCGGGTCGAGTCGGCTTACTCCGAAGTAGGAAGTTTCTAGGGAATATCAAATTCACAAGCGCTCCTCAGTCGCATGTATATCTCGGTCAGGGGCAAATGATGGCCCTAGTTTTTTGCAAGTTCTTGCAGGGGTTGTCGCGGTCGTCCCACATACAACGCCTGGTATTCCCCATCTGGTACTGACCAGCCTCCACGTCGCTTAACTTCTGTAATCTAACGAGAACCGGTGTGTCAACGTGGTTATATATGCTAGCAAATATATTACTAGTTATGTCCCTGTTTACTTGCCTCCCCACGAGGGCAGAGTTAGACACAAGCTCGTTTTTTTTTAATGTAGGGGAAATCCTGCTCCACAACGTAAAATAATTATTTAAATAAAAAAAAATAATTTAAAGTAAACAATTAATATAAAAAATGCATATTCATGTAAAATGAACTGGCTACTCTGGTGCCCCCTCGACGTAAATTCACTAGACCAACTCGACAATCAATTAAATCCCATCCATTCACTGTGGAGGTCCCCCAGATGCCGGAGAGTTTTCTACTCAAATAGTTTCTTTCCTCGTGCTGCTGGCCTCTGGAACTCCCTCCCTGCCCCCTGTTTCCCCGACGGTACTGACATGCAGAAATTTAAAACTAATGTAAACAGACATCTCGCTGAGCAAGTCCCAATTTAGGTTGACCCCCCCTCCCAAAAAAAAAACCCTTCTCCCTTTTTTTCTCAGTAGCCCGTTACGTCTACAGTGGCGGCCTGCCTTGTTTAGGGTGAACTATGGTAAAGAAAAATGAAAATACATAATCGAAAAAAAGCCAAATTTTGAGCCAAATTTTAAGCCAAATTTAAAAAAACAGACAAATATAATTTAAAAAATCCAAACTGTTTTTTTTAAAACCAAAATTCGTCAAATGTGGTCTAAAAAAGGCAGATCCGACCACCCCGATGTCCTTTGTAGCTCGGTGTAATGGCTTGGCCTTTTGGCTAGGAGCAAAGTGTAGTATCTGTTTTGATACTACACTTCATCTTTTCTGCCCTCGGTCAGTGAAGGAGAACGCCTTCAAGACTGAGGTAATTTGACCATTTGATAATACAAGTTTCTGTAGGTAGGAGGATGTCGACATCTCCCTGCAAGGACTGCAAAAAAACTAAAATCGTTATCTCCCCTGACGGGATATACATGCGACGTGGTTGTGAATTTAATATTCCCTAGAAACTTCCTCTTTTGGAGTAAGCCGGCTCAACCCCTAGGCCGAATGCCGCTTTTTTAAATGGAAATTGCTCCAGACAAGGCATGAAGTCACTTTATGTAAGGAGCTAACAAAAACGAAAAATGATTATTCCAAAGACAGGGAATGCCAATTGGGCCTTAGACAAAGGATGCCAATTGCGCGTGAGCCAGGAGATGCCAATTGGGCCTTAGACAGGGGATGCCAAGTGGGCCTTAGACAGGGAATGCCAATTGGGCCTTAGCCAGGGAATGCCAATTGGGCCTTAGCCAGGGGATGCCAAGTGGGCCTTAGACAGGGAATGCCAATTGGGCCTTAGACAAAGGATGCCAATTGCGCGTGAGCCAGGAGATGCCAATTGGGCCTTAGACAGGGGATGCCAAGTGGGCCTTAGACAGGGAATGCCAATTGGGCCTTAGACAAAGGATGCCAATTGCGCGTGAGCCAGGAGATGCCAATTGGGCCTTAGACAGGGGATGTCAATTGGGCGTTAGCCAGGGAATGCCAATTGGGCCTTAGCCAGGGAATGCCAATTGGGCCTTAGCCAGGGGATGCCAAGTGGGCCTTAGACAGGGGATGCCAAGTGGGCGTTAGACAGGGGATGCCAATTGGGCCTTAGACAGGGGATGCCAATTGGGCGTTAGACAGGGGATGCCAATTGGGCGTGAGACAGGGGATGCCAATTGGGCCTTAGCCAGAAGGAAAACAGTCATCATTCTGCGTCATGCATAATTCTAGGCCACGCCTATTGAGTTCTTTCTCGACTGCTTGCTGGATAGCCACCGTGTTTTCTATTTAGATGTTAACTTACTTCATATTTCTAGACAATACGCGCTGGAGCAGTGGTACGCTACTGACTCAAACATGACTTTCGTATCGGGGTTCGAACCGTGTGATGGGCGGGGAGTTTCCCCTCCCTTACTGACGATTGCATGAAACGCATGTGTATATGGGTTTATTTTGAAAATAATATTTACTTATAAATAATTATACGGCCTTTTAAACTATCATCTCGTCATGAGAAAATCAATAGTTTGAATAAATACGAAACAATATTGGAGAAAATAAAGAGCACATAGGGGAAATTGACTGTTCCAGGGAATTAACGAAAGCAATAAAAATACATTTAATTCTATAATCGTTTAAAAACGATTAAAACAGCACAGCGTGTGATAGGAAGAAAAAAAAACGGGGGTCAAAGTTTTTTTAAAAGATATTCAACGTTTTTATAAATTCCCAACTGTGCACTCTGCTATAGGCCAGCATTTGATTGAAAATCATTGTTGTGCCGGTAACTCTACAATTGAATGTTTTGAGGTTCTGCATAAAAACGGATTCCAAAACTGATTTGGACATTTGGAAATTTGTCTCAATTGCAATTTGTAAACGTTCATTGTGCCAACCGAATGAACTTATAAAAGATAGGGTTATGGTAGATACTAACTTAAAGAATGGAGTAACGAGGGAGTGAGTAATAAAAGAGAGTGACTAATGAGAGAGAGGGGGCAAGAGAGAGAGAGCATGAAGAGAGAGAGAGAGAGAGAGAGGGGGGGGGAAGAGAGAAGGGAGATGACAAGAGAGAGGTTTGTTTAAAAGAGTAAATGGGTAACGATAGAAAGAGAGAGAGAGAGAGAGAGAGAGAGAGAGAGGGAGAGAGAGAGAGAGAAGTGGATGACGGTAGAGATTGTTTGGAGAAAAAGAACCTCGAAGGATGGATAATCAAAAAGAGAGAGAGAGAGAGGGGGGGGATATATACTTTGTCTCTAGAGAGTAGGTAATACAAGAGAGGGGGAGAGAGAGGGATGGGGAAGAGAGAAGGGAGATGACGAGAGAGGTTTGTATAAAAGAGTAAATGGGTAACGATATATATAGAGAGAGAAAGAAAGAAAGAGAGGGAGAGAGAAAGGGGGAGGAAAGGAAATATATGCTTCGTCTCTAGAGAGTAGGTAATACAAGAGAGGGGGGAGAGAGAGAGTGTGCGTGTGCGTGTGCGTGTGCGTGTGCGTGTGTGTGAATAAAGGGCATCGTAATGAGAAGGGTGACGTGTAATGAAACATAATGGCTAATGAGAAAGAAGCTGGTTTTAATTAGGGAGTGGGTGACGTCATAAAGAGAAAGAGAGCATAGAGCAAGTGAATAAGGGAGAGAGAGAGAGAGAGAGAGAGAGAGAGAGGGGAGAGATAGGGAAAAGAGGGGATTGGGGGGAAAAGGGTTACGTGTAAATAAGAAACAATAAGTGCTTGTCCATATTTTTTTAATTATAAACTAAAACGAATGACTTGTCAACGATGACTAGTGTGTCAGAATGCACGTTTTTCATACTTACAACGCCAGCCTTTTATACATATATATATATATATATATATATATATATATATATATATATATATAATGAATAATAAAAATGCACTTAACTTTAACATTTTGGGCTGTTTGGCTTACATCGACAAGCCAAAGTTTCAGTTATTATCTAATATATAAAGAAAAGTCAGTCAGATTCTCCACATTATACCTACGTAGCATTTCATCTGACAACTCGATATTTGATTCTGCCTAGCCAGTGAATTCGGGAATGTTTTCAGCCTATGTTCTTTACATAAGAAAAAGAAATTCTAATCGAGTTCATCGATTATATATTCTATCCGGACCGATATTCTCTTACAGTGACAGACATTTCGCGAGATTCGGCTTTTATTTTCATTAGATACTGAATAAAAATATAATAATCTTGAAAAGGCTGCGTTTGTTAAAAAAAAAAAAATCAAAATGACGTTTAGTATCACCGGAACGTATTTAGTCATATCTTATGACTTATCGCATTCACCACGCAAAGAATAATCACATATGTTATACTTCTAATATTTCTAAACGATCTCTGATAAAACAAAAGTAGAAAGGATCGATATGAATTTAAATGGCAAAATAAAATTTAAAGTAAAAATCTGCTTGATATCGTAATTTGCAAGTTTAACTTCATTTTTAAATTTCTGTAAAATGTGTTGCTTTTTATTAAAGAGATTTTTTTCTTTTCTGTTAGACATATAGAAATGGGTAGTTCTAATTCAAAACGCGATAAATCCAATTCTTCAAATTGAGAAATTTGACTTTACAAAGACGAATATTTCAAATTTCAAATTCGACCGAACAAGATTATTTTGATTGAAAGCAAGAATATTAGACAAATATCACATTATTTTAGCAAAATATTTTTGAATGTGTTAGAGTGATGAAATACAACATCCTTCGTAATAGTAATTTAACAATTTTCAAAATGGCGTTTATCGTGTTTTGTATTCGAACTCTTTAAATATAAAAAGAAAATGGTCGCTTAAAAAAAAAACTGGAAAAAATCGTTATAAATGTATTTTTCGGTTTATCAAATCATTATTTTTTATATTACGTTTTAATCCTGAGTTTTGTAATACCAGGTCATCTGAGGAAATTATTGTTAGGCATTTGTAGATAATTGCCTGATCATTTAAGATCACCAGTGGAAGCTAATGAATAATAATGGCAGTTTTATGGGCCATTTGGGCTGTGCCACTTTATTTGAACATAAATACTGCTATCTGTTTCGCTATTCCTGTGTAATAGCGAAACTTTTGAAATATGTCATCCCGGGTAAAGTAAAAATTAAGGGCAGTTGTTTGATAAAAGATCGAAACTGAATTTCTTGCCCTAAATTTGGCTGAAACGAAACTCATATTCTTGGTAAACGAAAAAAAGAAAAGGAGTAAAAGTATGCGGGTTTTTTTGGTGAGGGGTTTAGGGTTAGCGTTAAAGTTAGGGGTAGGGTTAGAGTTAAAGTTAGGGGTAGGGTTAGCTTTAGGGGTTAGGGTTAGAGTTAAAGTTAGGGGTAGGGTTAGCATTAAGGTTAGAGGTTAGGGTTAGAGTAAGGGTTAGCGTTAGCGTTAAGGTTAGGGGTTAGCGTTAGAGTTAAAGTTAGGGGTAGGGTTAGGGTTAAAGTTAGGGGTTAAGGTTAGAGTTAAAGTTAGTGTTAGCGTTAGCGTTAAGGTTAGGGTTAGGGTTAGGGTTAGCGTTAAGGTTAGGTGGTTAGGGTTAGAATTAAAGTTAGGGGTTAGGGTTAGATTTAGGGGTTAGGGTTAGCGTTAAAGTTATGGTTAGCGTTAAGGTTAGGTGTTAGGGTTAGAGTTAGGGTTAGCGTTAAGGTTAGGGGTTAGGGTTAGAGTTAAAGTAAGGGGTTAGGGTTAGCGTTAAGGTTAGGGGTTAGCGTTAGAGTTAAAGTTAGGGGTAGGGTTAGCGTTAAAGTTAGGGTTTGCGTTAGCGTTAAGGTTAGGGGTAAGGGTTAGCGTTAAGGTTAGGGGTTAGGGGTTAGGGTTAGAGTTAAAGTTAGTATTAGCGTTAGCATTAAGGTTAGGGGTTAGGGTTAGAGTTAAAGTTAGGGGTATGGTTAGCTTTAGGGGTTAGGGTTAGGGTTAGAGTAAGGGTTAGCGTTAGCGTTAAGGTAGGGGTTAGGGTTAGAGTTAAAGTTATGGTTAGCGTT
>OY744535.1:69727670-69732670 GCA_963556195.1 Sepiola atlantica
AAATAATTTTGTAATAATATTTTTTTGTAATAATAATTTTGCAATAATTTTTTTTATAATAATAATTTTTTTGTAATAATAATTTTTTATGTAATAATAAATTTTTTTGTAATAATAATTTTTTTGTAATAATAATTTTGTAATAATATTTTTTTGTAATAATATTTTATGTAATAATAATTTTTTTTGTAAAAATAATTTTTTATGTAAAAATAATTTTTTTATAATAATAATTTTTTTATGTAATAATAATTTTTTTGTAATAATTTTGTAATAATAATTTTTTTGTAATAATAATTTTTTGTAATAATAAATTAGTACAAACATTGACTGATTTGTATGATACAAAGTTGTAAAAAATGTCTCTGTTAGCTTTCCACAAATTTGTGGAATGCCATTAAAAAAAAAAACAGTTGCAGAAGACATTAAGAAATGTAAAACATTAATCAGTGGTTTCATTTGTAAGTGGAATTGCATGTTAAATTGGTAACAAGCCGACAAGCTTTGAATGGTGGTTTTTGCATTTAATCTTGCGATCAACTCGCGTCAACGAGTGGGTCGATCTGATAGACATGGTGTCACTTATGCATCTTGCGATTGATACGCGTTCAATTAGCCATGGAATTTCATGAAGCGCGTCGCGTTGTTGAGTTAGCTTGATGACGTCATCCAGTATATACCTGGAAAAACAAACATACAAAAAAAACGAAAACAAAATCCACAGTTTTAGTAGTATACTTGACTCTCAAGGCCTAGACGGTTCGTCTAGTATATATATATATATATATATATATATATATATATATATATATATATATGTATGTAACGCGGACCCCACACGCTCCTTCCTTGCGACGGCATCAAATGTAATGAGAACCGTCCTCGGCACAGGAATCCTTCCAGACTGTGAACACTCTCTCTGGCTATGATCGTCTTAGTGGCCAAATAAAAAAAAGATGTGTCGAACTTCCTCCCGGTCGGATGAATGATGATTGCTTCGCTGCTCCGCTGTGAAGGCAAAGTTACACAAACAACGAACTGACAATAGGAATAATGCAACAACATCGGTTAGGTCTTTTCGTAAGCAATAATTATTTAACAAGAGAAACAATTGGTTTTAAACTTTAACTCAAAGTCTGTTTTTCGATAATGGCTTTGTTTACTAACCATCTCGTCTCTCTGTGTATCCTCTATTTACGATTTCCCAGTTGTTAATTAAGTTGTAACTTGTCTACTGAAAACGGTGTGTGTGTGTGGGGGGGAGTCTCATGGTCCTGCCGTCCCGAACGAGAGCGCGTTCGCGCGTGCTCACGGCTGGTCGGCACGTCCGTCTTGGGCGAATTCCAATTTCTAACTGCCGGTCTCTGTCTTTTCGTTTCCACAACAAAGACGAAAAACGTACAACTCATACCCTTTCTTTCTTCAGCCCATTTCTCCATTCCCTCTCTCTCTCTCTCGGGGCCAGGGTGGAGCATACTGACTTGCTCTCCCTCCCTCTCTCCCCTCTCTCTTTCTCTCTCTCTCGTTGGGTGGTACGACAATCGAAATTCATCACTTAGTTTTTTTTTAGATCTTATCTACACTAAAGAAAACCATTATCCTCTCTCCCGGGGCCAGGCATACTGACCTACTCTCCCTCTCTATTTGACCCCACCTCCTATCATGACAAAGCCCCTATTCGCTTTCTTCTCTTGTCGATGTCCACACCATTAGTGATAAAGACCCCAGCGACATTCCAATCTCGCGTATGGTAAACAACTGGCCCTGTGCGTGGTTAATTGCTTCTGACAAGTAACACGCTTTTTCCCAGATTTTCGGCGTCGTTTCTCAGCTAATGTTTGGACAGTCGAAATATGTACTAGTTCTTAGATCTCCACTTGTTTCTACGTAGGGCCTGATTTTCCTGATGCATATTAGTGCACCCTAAAGGGGCAGATTGCGTCGGCTACAATAACTGTTTCACATGTATATATATATATATATATATATATATATATATATATATATATATACGGCACACTCACGTTGACACACCGGTTCCCGTTAGATCACCGAAGTTAAGCGGCGTCGAGCCTGACCAGTACTAAACGGGTGACCATTTAGGAGTACCAGGTGCTGTATGTGCTCTCTGCTTATCTCGGCATTGTTTCCGGTCGTCTTGTATTACTACTTGCCATTGGAATCAAGCAGTGCCGACTCAGGAGAGCGGTTGTTGGGATTGCGCAACTCTTGCAATTACAAATTCACGCGCGGGCAGCCCCTGGCGGGGCACTCATATGTCGAAAAATCGACGGGAGATTCCATCATATATATATATATATATATATATATATATATATATATATATATATATATATATATATATATACATATATATATATATATATATATATATATATATATATACATATTTATATATATCTATACATATATATATATACATATTTATATATATCTATACATATATATATATACATATTTATATATATACATATTTATATATATATATATCTATACATATATATATGCATATATATACATCTATATATATACATATTTATATATATACATATATATACATATACATATATATATACACATATTTATATATATCTATACATATATATACATATATATACATATATATACATATATATATATACTTATTTATATACATATATACATATATATACATATATATACATATATATACATATATATACATACATATATATATACATATATATATACATATATATATATACATATATTTATATACGTATATACATATATATATACATATAGATATATATATACATATACACATATTTATACACATATATATACATATACATATATATATATATATATATATATATATATATATATATATATATATATGCGTGTGTGTGAGTGTTTTCTAATTCAACATTCAAAGTTCTTCAAACGTAAGATTATTTCATAACATAAAGTCAGCTATAGCTTTATAGTGCGTGACTAGAGCTATTTTACAAAGTTTTAATTATTTTACCCTGAAAAATGATGAAAGATAGATGTTAACAGGGGAAAAAAAGTTTTTAATCAAGCCAAACAAGTGTTTCTATAAAAACGAAGGATATCGTGTTCAAGAATGTTAAAGTATTACACAATATTACATCATAATATTGTTTATAGCTCGCTTAACATACGACGGGCACTCTAAGAGAATTAAAATTAGGCTACCTATTAAATGCGCAATGTTAAATTTCGTCTTACTAGATTGTTGAACACTGTTATGACAGCCTACTAAAATATGTCCGCTTCTATTGGTATAAATAGATTTTAATTCTCCTCTTTCCCCATGGCTGTTGGGTTGGCTGCATTAGTAGAAGCTCAGACTCGTAAGTTAAAGTTGACTATGGTCTGGATTTCGAATCGTGCGACCGGCACAACAGTCATCGCCACACTGATGATTCCCGAAAAAAGATGAAACACATGTTCATGTGGATAAGAATTTAAAAATATATATTTATCATAACTTTATACACACACACACACACATATATATATATATATATATATATATATATATATATATATATATATATATATATATATATATATATATATATATAATAAGCTATGAAAACATATTTATGGCAATTATGCTACACAGAGACTCCCGCGTTTCATCCCCGGGGGAAATCTTCAGACTAAAAGGCATGGAGTTAGTTTTGCTGGGCTAGCTAGTTAACCAATCAGATTCTTTGTTGTTCTCTTAGCCAATCGTTGGGCTTCCCACGAACAAAAGTCCGGTTAGTTTTACTTCCTACATCCTGTTCTATTGTTCTGTTTTCTATAGAGTGTCCTGTATCATGTTTATTTGTTGTGTCAATATAATGGGTGAACTTATTTTAACACGTGGTTTCTTGTATTTCTATTTTGGGTTTTAGTTTTTAAATTGTTATGTTTTTACGTTTAGTTTTTAACTTATTTGTTTGTTTATTTATTTATTTATTTGTGTATTGTTAGCTTAGGGTAAATTTAATTCTGTGCAGGCAGCTGTTTGCTAGCTCACTTCTACAGTTTAATAGATTTGGGGGGTCTTTAAAGTTTAGAATTTCAAATTTTTAATTCAGACATAATCTACACGGGTCGTCTAAATTTCTACATGTACTGGCCTGTCGTATTATTTTCCATTCAATTATTGGTGAGCGTTCATTTTCTTTGAGCTCCCAATAGTGGTTTGCTAGTGCTGTTTTAATTCGACGTTTAAATGTGCTTTTGTGGTCATAATATCTGGTTTTAAAATCTAGGGAGGTCATACCCACGTAGTACTTCTTGTTATTCGGCCTTTCCTTGGCAAATATTGTGGCTTGGTAAACAATAATTTTTGTTAGGCATTTATTTTGTACTGGACAAAATGTACGATTTATGCAGTTACATCTTTTCTCTTCATTGCTAACTTTTTCGTTTCCATTCGGGTGGTTATTATTAGTGTTTTGTTTATTTCTATTTGTATTGTATATATTTTTGTTTTTCTAGGTGTTATTTTTGCTATATTTTTCACTTTTTAATGTAATTTGTTATTTTTTTCCTCTCTGTTGTTCTCTTTTAGTATTTTGTTATTGTGTGCCTTAATTATCATTTCTAGGTTTTCGCAGCAGCTGTAGGATAGTTTTAGGTTATTTTTATTGAATATTTCATGCAGGGGATTGGTTACGGGGAAGTGTTTTTCCATCAGATTTAGGAATTTGTTGCTCAGTTTAGTTTTTAACATCTGGTTATAGGGCGGTGTATAGTAGATTATATTTCTTTTTCTTTTCTTTTTAATTTTATTGTAATTATTAGTGTCCTGTTTCTTATATTTAATTTCGGTATTATGGTAACCACTATTTTTTAGAACTGTATTGTAAATGTTGCTTGATTTTTTTAAAACTAACTAAAATCTAGCTTTACTTATGTATCAAGCACTGTTGAAGTAAATATTGAAAATTAATACATAAAACATTATATATTCT
>OY744535.1:69735170-69740170 GCA_963556195.1 Sepiola atlantica
ATATTAAATGTGTTCGTTTTATATTGTACTTGCGAATTTTCTAATTTTAAAATAGATTGTTTTGTTATAGAGAGAATCAGCATTTATAATTTTATGATTCATTGTAGGGTTTAAAATAAACACTGTCTCAAAACAGCTGTAAACAACCATGATAGCTTGGTGTATGCTCTTTATTCGGAACTTGATTTGGTAAATATTTTGAATCGCTGAATATATATATATATATATATATATATATATATATATATATATATATATATATATATATATATATATATATATATATCGCATAAAATATATAGGTTACACAAAGAAAGGAACATAATAATCATAATAATAATAATAATAATAATAATAATAATAATAATAATAACATTTAATAATAATAATAACAAGATGAATATTTAATAATAATAATAATATTTAATAATAATAATAATATTTAATAATAATAATAATCATCATAATAATTATAATAATAATAATATTTAATAATAATAATATTTGATAATAATAACATTCAATAATAATAATAATAATAATAATAATAATAATAATAATAATAATAATAATAATAAAGAAGAAACCAACGAAAATAGCTGGGCATGGCTAAGAAAAGGGCACTTGAACAGAGAAACGGAATCCTTGCTGATGGCTGCACAGAACAATGCAATTAGGACAAACTACATTAAAGCTAAAATAGATAAAACTCAAGAAAACAGTAAATGCAGACTCTGTGGACAAAGAGACGAAACAATAAATCATATAATAAGTGAATGTAGCAAACTAGCTCAAAACAAGTATAAGAACAGACATGACTGTGTGGGGAAAGAAGTACACTGGGAACTGTGCAAACAATTGAATTTCGAATACGCAGACAAATGGTACAAACATAAGCCAGAAACAGTACTGGAAAACGAAAAACACAAAATCATCTGGGATATGGATATACAAACAGACAAACTCATACAAGCAAGGAGACCAGATGTTATAATAATCAACAAGAAGGAAAAATCATGCAAAATCGTAGACTTCGCCGTTCCAGCAGATCACAGAGTGAAAAGCAAAGAAACGGAAAAACGAAGCAAATACACAGAACTAGCCAGAGAACTGAAAGGAATATGGAGCATGAGGAAAGTTAGTATAATACTAATAATCGTAGGAGCATTAGGAACAATCCCCAAAAACCTGGAAAGAAGACTGGGAGAAATTGGGATCAAAGGTATCATTGGAACTTTACAAAGGACAGCAATGATCAAAACAGCTACAATCTTAAGAAAAATTATTGAATGCGGAAACTAACCCGCATAAGCTACGAAGGATCATACAAAATCTAACACAGGAAAAACACAAAAACTAACGAAAGAACACACCACAAACAAACAGAAAATGCAAGAAACATCACTTAATAAGCTCCCCCTCCTCCAATAAATTACAACGGTCTCAACTGATACAACACAAAAATGGATCAATGAACAGAAATAGCAAGAAACACCATAAGCTCACCCCACCCCACCCCAATAAATAAATAAATAAAAAATAATCAGCCCCCCCCCCCAAAAAAAAGTGTACCAACCTAAGCTGACATCACACAAAATATTTGCATAGGGTCAAGGAGGATGAGAAGACCGAGGAGGGACAGCACAAACCAGACCTCCACTGGAAGTGCAGAGACTGCAGGGACCTTGGGGAGGCTTATTTCCACCCAAATCCCAGAGAATACCAATGGTCATTACCAGCGAGAAATCAATGGTAAGCGGCTGTTGTGATACTGCAAGTTTATTTGTGGTGGCTATCGAAAAGAGGTGGAGAATACTGGAAATCTGGGGAGACTTGTTGTCACTCAGACTCCAGGGAATACCACCGGTTGTCGGTGAGCAATCACTGATGACCTGTGTGAGAACTCTTAGTGAGTAAATAATAATAATAATAATAATAATAATAATAATAATAATAATAATAATAATAATAATAATAATAATAATAATAATAATGAAGAGTACAGGAAGCACTGGGACATTGGAGGGGGCTTATTGCCATCCAAATCCCAGAGAAGGCCAATGGTCGTTACCAACGAGAATACGATGGTAAGTGTCTGTTGTGATAACGCAAATTCATTTGCAGTAGTTATCGAAAGAGGTGGAGAGGACTGGAAATCTGGGGAGGCTTGTTGTCACTCAGACTCCAGAGAACACAACTGGTGATTATCAGTGAGCAATTACTGATGACGGCCTGTATGTGAGTAAAAATAATAAAATAGTAATAAAATATAAAATAAAATAAAATAAAAATAACCAAAGGAGGTCGATTAATATCATAAATAACATAAATGAATTCATCCAAACACTACAAAATTAAATAGTTTTGATGGAGGTGGTGTCTGATCAACACTGCTGGGGAGCCTTGATAAATATGTCTGTTTTGGTCTTAAACTGCCGAAACAGTTCTCATGGCAAGCAACTGATGATCCGTACAAGATGATCCCTACAATATTATAGTACTAGTGAGATCAAAATTAATTCTGTGTGAAGACTGGCGTAAATTCCTGGGAGCAAACAGCGCTGACAATTGCAAAAAAATTGACTGACATCTTGAATAGTTTTAAAATTGAAATACATTCGAGACTATATATATATATATCTTCTTTTATTATTTAATAAAAGTGTCGAATTAATAGGTGACCTTAGCTTGGGATTGTTTTTCTATTTTAAGTGCAGGTTTAGTTTTTTATTTAATTATTTTATTTTATTTTACCCATGTATTGTTATCCTAAAGTAAAGTTTGTTCTGTGCATACATTTGTTTGCTATTTCCCTCCTATAGTTTAATAGGTTTTAGTTTTTTTAAAGTTTAGAATTCCAAAGTTCTCATTTAGACATAATCTACACGGGTCGTCTTAATTTCTACATGTGCTGGCCTCTCGTACTATTTTATACTCAGTACATACATAATATATTGTATCTCCTTATAACATTTTATGTAGATATATGGAATAATAATAATATTAATAATAATAACAGTAATAATAACAACCAGAACAATAACAATAACAATAATATATATATATATATATATATATATATATATATATATATATATATATATATATATATATATACTTATAGATAAACTAGTTATCCACGGACACGTGTTTCGTCGTTACTGCGAAAACGTTATAGCTAAAAACAATAACAACAAATGTATATTAGTTGATTTCCCCTGTACCTTTGACTATAGTAAGAAAATAACCACATGCCTCATACACTACTAAAATACCCACTGCAATACTTTTATTCCCTCAAGTGTGTTTACAGCAAATTTCGCATAATTTGTTCAACATATAATAATTATTACATTTATTCCTAGATCACTTACTCTCGCAAATACAACATCTGCATAGACAGTGGTCACTATACTTACTCACTGGAAATTATCTACTCTACCTGCCATTCAAAACACCGCCAGACTTTTATTTCAATCGGGACCGTTAAACAGAAACACCGCCAATTAGAGATTACGGGAATACCATTCCGCTATTCCGAAACATAACGTCTATACGTTAGGGAATAACGAATTACGTTAAAACAAATACATCACGCGCTGCATTACAAAATAACACGAAAAACACTTCTTAATGTTATCACATTAAGAACAAACATTACATTATAAGAATCATAGTAATATTTGTTATTTAAACCAACTAATATGTTTCATTCGTCAACATTAAAAATAGATTTCTTTAAATAACTTTTTCTTCGCGCTTATTCAATGATTCTATAAAATATTTAACTTGAAAAAAAGACACACACCGCAAAAAACGGTCTTCGTTGTTTACCCCCCCCCCCCCCCCATTAAAAAACAAAAACAAAAACAAAAACAATTTCTAACTTTTTATTTCTTGACGAAATTAATAATACCTTATTCAACATTATTATGGAATTCCGAGCTTGTTTGCGTCACGGATTTAACTCACGCTTCCAAATTATTGAACAATACATATGAACATAATATAATGATAATCATAGTCATATTATTATTTTTTAAAAATACATGTTTTATTCTTCAACTTAAAAAATTCTTACAATACCTTTTTACTACGTAAACTCAAAGTTTTATTTCTTTCATCTTTTACTCGTAAAAGAAATCGGATATTCACACAAGAAAACCGGTTTTTATTTTCTTATATATCAAACTTCACATTCACCCCCCCCCCAAAAAAAAAAAAAAATTTTTTCCACATTTCCATATTTTCATTAATGGGCAATACAAAATAATCATTTGCTTACTACATATTATTAGGGAACTCATGGCGTGTTTGGGTCACGGGGTTAATTTGGGTCAGCAAATCATTTTCACAGCATAGTAGTGCCGCCATTATGGATGGCATCAAAAAGTGAATTTTCATTATCTTTATTGCTGTTCAACTGGTTTTAATGTTTTCAGTATAAAAAGATTTCTTGCTTATTATGCTGAGTCTTACTTTAAATGACCCAACTTATCCCCGTCAATGTTTTAACAGCGTTCATAAAGTAGTTGGTATTCACAGCCCCAAACAACTCAAAAGAAGATGATACATTACACTGAAACTTTGATATTACATTTTTAATATCCCATTTGCAAACTTAACTTTTTTATTATTAAGATTAAAAAGCGGAGCGAAATTATTAAACAGTGAACCCATTTGGAGAATACTTAACTTGCACATCATTCCCCAGTTATTCACCTGTCAGTCAATCTAGAAATTAGAGTGTTACCGTACTATGCTTATTCTTTTCTCTCCTCGGCCAGTGAAGAAGAACTCATTCTAGACTGCGGCAATTTTTTTCTACGAGATGGATTTTCAACACATTAAATACCACCATTGTATAAGTCTGCCATCATGATAGGTCAACTAAATAGAAAGAACATAGTCAATGGTAAAATTGCACATTAGTTAACAGTTGAGAAATAAAGGTCAATTTTTAACGTTGGTAAATTAAATCTCCCACCAAAATGGGCACT
>OY744535.1:69745170-69769753 GCA_963556195.1 Sepiola atlantica
AGAGAGAGAGAGAGAACGAGAAAGAGAGAGAGAGAACAAGAGAGAGAGAGAGAGAGAGAGAGAGAGAGAGAGAGAGAGAGAGAGAGAGAGAGAGAGAAAGAACAATTAAATAAAACAACTCGCAAAAATATGCGGCTGTGTACAACACATAGACCACAAGAAAGATATATTATGACATAGTTAACTGGTCAATTTGGGAGAGGAAACATTAATGTTCTTTAGTTTTTTACTAACTCAACGTTTGAGAAGTAGAGGGGAACTTTAGTTGGGCATTCGGATATCTATGTATCTCATATAGAGATCAATTGTTAGCCTTAGGAAGTGACTCTTTGATTTCTGAGAACTTACTGACGTAAAATAAACAATTTGTCGAAAAAAAACGTAACAGGTAAATACGACACGTAGAATGTTGTGCATAACTTAAATGGATAAATACGAAAGTTGGGCCCATTTCTCGCAAAAACGATAAAGTCAAAACTCCATATTTCAAGTTAATTCAACTTACACAATAGACGAACCATCTTTTTATATACTGCTTATATATATATATGCGATATTAGTCTCAAGGTTAACTAATTTGCATATTTGCTTTGAAAAACGACATTTTATTAATTAACTATTATTCCAGACCTTTAAATATTTAGCAGTAAGTCCCCCATTTTACAATTCAATTTTTGAAATATAAATAAATTGATCCGAGATTTATACACTCATACCGTCTCCTGTCATTTATTTTTGTTCATCCCATATTCCACCTTTCCGGTTCTCAACATTGCATTGCTCCTGCCTCGAAATTCTCACCTTCATACTTACTTTTTTACCAGCAATGCTTCAGGCAAACTACCATTTCCTTATATATATATATATATATATATATATATATATATATATATATATATATATATATATATATATATATGATAATTATTGAAATTATAATGCCACTTAATAGAAAATGAAAACGGAAAAACTAAAAAAATGTTATAAATTTATCAACGTTCAGTCTTTATTTCAACACTTTCTCGTCGAACTGATCTCTTAACTTTCCTAATTATCTCCCTTTAATCATTATTTTGAGTTCGCTTTTCCCTTCTCATCATCTCTTGATTCGAACCTATATTTACAATAGAAACACTTGAACCAAAATATTAAATTTAAAAAAAATTTAAAAAATCTAAATATTAACATTTTCAAGATTAACTGAATTAATTCATCCTGATAATTTATAGCATGATATACTGATTGCATTTCATCTTCCATTTTTCTTGTTTCTGTTACACAATTTTCTGCGAGCCTTCTCTTTCTTTCTGCGAAGCTCATGTTCTGAATAGCGGCAGCCATCTTGATTTTCCTCCCCCGACCTTCCGGTCATATTTTGGTTTTCTTTTTGCAAAAGAGAGGTTGTTACTCTCGAAATGATTAAATATTTTACCATTCCGGACCTTTAAATATTTAGCAGTAAGTCCTCAAATTTACTGTCTTTATATTTAAAGTTTATTTGAAATATAAATAAATTGACCCGAGATTTATACACTTATACCGTCTCCTGTCATTTATTTTTGTTCATCAATGAAATGTTGAAATGGTGGAATACCTTCCGGTTTTCAACATTGCATTGCTCCTGCCTTGGAATTCTCACCTTCATACTTACTTGTTTACCAGCAATGCTTCCAGCAAACTACCATTTCCTTATATATATATATATATATATATATATATATATATATATATATATATATATATATATATATATATATATATATATATAAGGAGATTTAGTGAATTAGAACAACAAGTCTATTATGGCGTACGGTCGTTTCCAAAACATTCTGGAAATACTTTATTTCATTCTTTAATTTTTTTAAAAACCAACAAAAGCTACTCCAAAACGTCTCTTCATCAGCGCCTTTAGCATCACATCTTACAGAAATTCACGGAAAAAATAACAAGCTCGTCTTAGAGGAACATCCATTGGAGGGAGGGCGTACATAGACCCATAGTGGTACGCTCTCTATCTCATGTTTCTGACGAACTTGCCAATGCTTCCAATAAAAGCATTTCTGTAAGTGTTCTCCGATGGTATAGGGATGCTTTTAGTAGACATAGGTAAGAATGCTTTATTGAACATATCTTACAGTGTTTAGGATAAGCTCTACAATAAAGGAGCTTCAGTTTAAGCGTATATCAATGGTAATTTTGACATTAACGGAGGGTAAATGATCAAATGGTTGGGGTGCGTTAAGAATAGACACCCCGGGAGGGACACTACCACAACCGAGCACTGTAGATATAAGTATCAGCTCAATGGAAGATATATAAATGAACCAGAGCTATAATAAGGAGATTTAGTGAATTAGAACAACAAGTCTATTATGGCGTACGGTCGTTTCCAAAACATTCTGGAAATACTTTATTTCATTCTTTAATTTTTTTAAAAACCAACAAAAGCTACTCCAAAACGTCTCTTCATCAGCGCCTTTATATATATATATATATATATATATATATATATATATATATATATATATATATATATATATATATGAGTAAAATATTTCCACTGTTTGAATGCATTTAAATTTGTAATTTTTAACACGGATAAAGATTCTATTATTCTTTTATGAATCGAAAATTTGAATTTTAAATAAATACTTTTTTTCTTTTATTTTTTAATCTGCATTTTATTGGCCTCTTTACCGTTTTAAAAGTCACAAATTTTAAATGTATTCAAACAGCGGAACTATTTTCCTCGTAACTTACACGTGCGTACCAAAGGTACACCACTTATATCGGACATTACACACAAGACTTCAATAAGAACAGAAGTTCAAGACTAAGTGACAACATGTCGCTTAAAATTAAAAAAAGAAATAATATTATGTGTATCCTCCTGATGAGGATTCTTTTATGAATCGAAAATTTGAATTCTAAATAAATAATATTCTATTTTAAAATATCTGCATTGAATTGGTCTCTTTACTGTTTATATATATATATATATATATATATATATATATATATATATATATATATATATATATATATATATATATATATATATACACACACACACATATATATATATTCCCGAAACAGTTTTCATGGTAAACAACTGATGATCCCTTAAAATAGTGTTAGAAATAAACTAATATAATAACTGTAAAAAATAAATTGACTTACATGAGTGATTTTCCACTGGAAGACTTGGGACTATAAGTTTTTTTTTAATTTTTTTTTTTAATATAGTTTTAATGGTTGAGAAACTTCCGAGACTATATATATATATATATATATATATATATATATATATATATATGTGTGTGTGTGTGTGTGTGTGTGTGTGTGTGTGTGTGTGTGTGTGTGTGTATAAGTAGAAAGCAACAGACAAGTATTAAAGAAGAAATATATTAGCACCCCAAATATAATAAGAAAGAACATATGTTGTCGGGGTCGGATAAAGATAACTATGACGGCGTAATGAATACGTTCATGTTACTTTTTGTTGTTTCAGAGTTTGAGTAGTTGATAGGGTTTGGAAATAGGGTCGGCAGAAGAAAAACAAATGCTTAAAGTATCAAGGCTTGGGAAATATTGATTTCGGATTTGTGAGGCGAAACCTTGCTCAAGAGTGTCCGAGGCAGTTTAGTATCGTGCTCTGGAATATAATCTTGTTAATATGGTCGGGTTAAGGATAAAAGTTAACTTTGTGCGTATTACAATTACGAAGAGGGCAGCATGTTCTTGGGTGTGATTCTTCAATTCGATGGAGTTCTGCGGGGGAGGTAAGCAGATTTATTCCAAACTCTCTCCAAAGAATAACTGGGATCGGCCGACAATTAATTGCTCACTCGATAAGAAAACTTTTGTGCGCGGAGGGGATTACCCCTCTTTTTTGTGATTCCCACCCAACCCCATGATTGGGGTCCACGCCCCGATTAACTTCCGACATTTCAGGGAAGTTTTGTTTCTGTATTTGTTGATGTTACAAGTTTTACGTGCGTCTCCGTATCGCAACGAGGGGATCCGTCCGTCGGTTTGTTGGTCTGTCACGCTTCAGTTTCAAATAGAATTTGTGTCAGTCTGTCACGCTTACATTTAAAATAACGTTTTCATCGGATTGTCTTCAGTATATAGTAGCATTTTCGTCGGCCATTCGTGGTTTAGTCTCGAATAAAGTTTTCGTAGGTCTGTCACGCTTTAGTTTGAAAAAGAATTTTGTTGGTCTGTCACACTTAAATTTAATTCATCGGGCTGTCTTCAGTATGGAGTCGCATTTTCTTCAGCCCTTCATGCTTCAATTTGAAATAGGATTTTCATTCGTTTGTCTGTCACGCTTAAATTTGAAATAACATTTTCGTTTGTCTGTCACGCATAAATTTCAATCAAAATGTTCGTTGGTCGGTCACGCTTCAGCTTGAAATAGCATTTTAACATGTTTGTCTCTCTTCGGTTTGAAATCGCATTTTTGTCGGTCTGTCAAGCATAAATTTGAAATAACATTTTCATTGGTCTGTCACACTCCAGTATGACATAACATTTTCGTCGGTCTGTCACTCTGAAGTTTGAAATCGCATTATCGTTGGTTAGTCACGCATAAATTAGAAATAACATTTTCGTCGGTCTGTCACACTCCAGTATGAAATAATATTTTCGTCGGTCTGTCACACTCCAGTATGAAATAACATTTTCGTCGGTCTGTCACACTCCAGTATGAAATAACATTTTCGTCGGTCTGTCACACTCCAGTATGAAATAACATTTTCGTTGGTCTGTCACACTCCAGTATGAAATAACATTTTCGTCGGTCTGTCACACTCCAGTATGAAATAACATTTTCGTTGGTCTGTCACACTCCAGTATGAAATAACATTTTCGTTGGTCTGTCACACTCCAGTATGAAATAACATTTTCGTCGGTCTGTCACACTCCAGTATGAAATAACATTTTCGTCGGTCTGTCACACTCCAGTATGAAATAACATTTTCGTCGGTCTGTCACACTCCAGTATGAAATAACATTTTCGTCGGTCTGTCACACTCCAGTATGAAATAACATTTTCGTTGGTCTGTCACACTCCAGTATGAAATAACATTTTCGTCGGTCTGTCACACTCCAGTATGAAATAACATTTTCGTCGGTCTGTCACACTCCAGTATGAAATAACATTTTCGTTGGTCTGTCACACTCCAGTATGAAATAACATTTTCGTCGGTCTGTCACACTCCAGTATGAAATAACATTTTCGTCGGTCTGTCACACTCCAGTATGAAATAACATTTTCGTCGGTCTGTCACACTCCAGTATGAAATAACATTTTCGTTGGTCTGTCACACTCCAGTATGACATAACATTTTCGTCGGTCTGTCACACTCCAGTATGAAATAACATTTTCGTCGGTCTGTCACGCTTAAGATTGAAATTATTGTCGGTCTGTATCCTTTCAGTTTATAAATAGCATTTTTAAATGCGTCATCGTATAAGAGTCTACGCTCGTCTGTCGGTCCGTCACGATTAATTTTGAAATCTCATTTTCATCATTAAACGCGCAAGTTGAACGGACTCATCTTACGAATGGATCCGTTTTCCTTGTTTGTGTTATCTTATTAACAAAAAATTTTTTTTTTATCATAAATGCCAATTTTCTTTTTCGGAAAGAACAAAACATCTCAACTACTTCCTGCGCCCTCCGGATGTAGTATGATATTTTCAGTCTGCTTTTCGCTAATGGTGGCACACTTTTCTGTACATCCAACCGAGGCCACCAACGCTCGCTGCATAGCATATCACGCGCTGGCAAAGAGGGTTTCATCTAATATATAAAGTAAAGTCAGTTTTGTAATCGTTTCTTTGTCATCGATAGCTTTCTTTAGGTTTCATCTTATTTACTAAATATCATTTTTACGCCATGTAAAATAAAATGAAACTTTAGAAATCCTATTTTAAAAATAATCTAATTATTAAAGCTACCACAATGCGTTTCGTTTCTTCGTAAACAAGTCAGCCATTTTAATCGTTTTCAATAATTGAACAAAACAAGAGAATGGATTATTTCGCGACCCTTCTGAATTTGCAAGGAATTTGTTGAATAGAAACTGGCTTTAAATTTCTTGGCAAAACTTTTATTCGACACAAACAAGGCATGTTGTCACTGAGACGTAAGATGAGGGGTCAGATTTATAGGGGTCATTCTAAGGTAGGGAGTTGTGCAGCAAGATGTTTGTTCACATTACATTTTTGCATGTGGGTATATTTGGGGAAACGGGGAGCAGGGAGGGAATTCTAGAGGAACACGACCCGTGGAAAGAATCTATTAGAGTAGAAGGTTGTCCGGCATCTGGAGACCTCTACAGTGAAGGGGTGGGATTTTGCTGCTAGTCGGGTTGATGATAAAAGTTGATAAATTCGTTGGCTTTGTGCGTATTACAATTACGAAGAGGGCAGCATGTTCTTGGGTGTGATTCTTCAATTCGATGGAGTTCTGCGGGGGAGGTAAGCAGATTTATTCCAAACTCTCTCCAAGGAATAACTGGGATCGGCCGACAATTAATTGCTCACTCGATAAGAAAACTTCTGTGCGCGGACGGGATTGCCCCTCTTTTTTTGTGATTCCCACCCAACCCCATCATTGGGGTCCACGCCCCGATTAACTTCCGACATTTCGAGGAAGTTTTGTTTCTGTATTTGTTGATGTTATAAGTTTTACGTGTGTCTCCGTATCGCAACGAGGGGATCCGTCCGTCGGTTTGTTGGTCTGTAACGCTTACATTTAAAATAACGTTTTCATCGGTCTGTCTTCAGTATATAGTAGCATTTTCGTCGGCCATTCATGGTTTAGTCTCGAATAAAGTTTTCGTAGGTCTGTCACGCATTTTCGTCGGCTATTCATGCTTCAATTTAAAATAAGAGGTTTAATTGTTGATGTGTCATCACGCTTACATTTGAAATAACATTTTCATTTGTCTGTCACGCTTACATTTGAAATAACATTTTCATTTGTCTGTCACGCTTACATTCGAAACAACATTTTCATTTGTCTGTCACGCTTACATTCGAAACAACATTTTAATTTGTCTGTCACGCTTCAGATTAAAATAACATTTTCATTTGTCTGTTACGCTTACATTCGAAATAAACTTTATTTATTTGTCTGTGACGCTTACATTCGAAATAACATTTTCATTTGTCTGTGACGCTTACATTCGAAATAACATTTTCATTTGTCTGTGACGCTTACATTCGAAATAACATTTTCATTTGTTTGTCACGCTTACATTTGAAATAACATTTTCATTTGTCTGTGACGCTTACATTCGAAATAACATTTTCATTTGTCTGTCACGCTTACATTTGAAATAACATTTTCATTTGTCTGTGACGCTTACATTCGAAATAACATTTTCATTTGTCTGTCACGCTTACATTTGAAATAACGTTTTTATTTGTCTGTCACGCTTACATTTGAAATAACATTTTCATTTGTTTGTCACGCTTACATTTGAAATAACATTTTCATTTGTCTGTCACGCTTACATTTGAAATAACATTTTCATTTGTTAGTCACGCTTACATTCGAAATAACATTTTCATTTGTCTGTCACGCTTACATTCGAAATAACATTTTCATTTGTCTGTCACGCTTCAGATTAAAAATTTTGTTGATCTGTTACGTTTCAGTTTTAAATAGCATTTTTAAATGCGTCACTGTATAAGAGCCTACGTTCATCTGTCGGTCCGTCACAATTGGATTTTACATCGCATTTTCATCACTACACGCGCAAGTTTAACGAACGGGCCCATCTTACGAACGGACCCATCTTACAAACGGACACATCTTACGAACGGACCCATCTTACGAACGGACCCATCTTACAAACGGACACATCTTACGAACGAACTCATCTTACGAACAGCCACATCTTACGAACGAACTCATCTTACGAATTGACTTATCTTACAAACGGACACATCTTACGAACGGACCCATCTTACGAACGGACCCATCTTACAAACAGACCCATCTTACGAACGAACTCATCTTACGAACGGACCCATCTTACGAACGGACCCATCTTACGAACGGACCCATCTTACAAACGGACCCATCTTACGAACGAACTCATCTTACGAACGGACCCATCTTACGAACGGACCCATCTTACGAATTGACCCGTTTTTGTTGCTTGTGTCATACTTTTAAAAAAAGAATTTTTTTTATTATAAATGTCAATTTTCTTTTACGGAAAGGACAAAACATATCAGCTACTTCCTGCGCCCTCCGGATGTAGTATGATATTTTCAGTCTGCTTTTCGCTAATGGTGGCACACTTTTCTGTACACCCAACCGAGGCCACCAACGCTCGTTGTATAGAATATCAGGCGCTGGTAAGGAGGTTTCATCTAATATATAAAGTAAAGTCAGTTTTGTAATCGTTTCTTTGTCATCGATAGCTTTCTTCCTACAAAATCAATATCTGATTCTCGTTCGCCAGTGTTTTTGTGGATCGTTGACACATGTTATTAAGAATAATAAAATGCAATTTGATTTAATACCTTTCAGAAAATATTTTGTCCGGGTCGAAATTATTTTCAAATGGTCACCATCTTTAAAAAATCGGACGTAACTCTGTATTCGTCCATACAGAGTTACAAAACAATAACATTTTCAAAAAAAACTCATCTAAATTTTTAAAAAAATAACATTAAAAAAAAAACTCATCTAAATTTAAAAAAGAATAACATTTTTAAAAAAACTCATCTAAATTAAAAAAAACAATAACATTTTCAAAATAAACTCATCTAAATTAAAAAAAAAAACAATAACATTTAAAAAAACATCTAAATTTAACAAAACAATAACAATTGAAATTGAGATCGCTGATGCGGAAAGACATCTTCTGTTGTTAGTCACTTAACAAAAAAACAAGGAGTAAATACAATTAGTCTCGGCCCCTTATTTTTCACATGTAATTGCTGATGAAGTATTGATTTTAATCTATACGATTAAAAGAAAACTAATCAACTTTACTTAAAAAGAAAACAAGCTAAAAAAATAGACATTTTTCTGAAGTCTCTAATGTACATTAACAATGTAATTCATATATTAGTGTTACTTGAAAAGTTTAGCGAAAAAAACAATTGTTTTCAAGAAAAAAAATCTAAATCTTACAAAACAATAACATTTTCAAAAAAAAACTCATCTAAATTTAACAAAACAATAACATTTAAAAAAAAACTCATCTAAATTTTTCAAAAACAATAACATTTTCAAAAAAAAAAACTCATCTAAATTTAAAAAAAAAACAATAATATTTAAAAAAACAAACTCATCTAAATTTAAAAAAACAATAACATTTTCAAAAAAAAAACTCATCTAAATTAAAAGAAAAACAATAATATTTAAAAAAAACTCATCTAAATTTAAAAAAACAATAACATTTTCAAGAAAAAAAACCCATCTAAATTTAAAAAACAAGAACAGGATAACAGATTACAAGTAAATGCAGTATCGGACAACGCCGGGTAGATACAGATAACACGTAACAAGTACTCAGAAAAGACTGAGGAACTCATTTAAATTGCTCAGCACCGAAAAATAGACAAACTAAAAGAGAAGGCTCAACACTTTTTGACTCAATTCATGACTTATAAAGAATATCAAAAACAAATTAGACGTTTATTTGCCCCCATTTTTTTAAATACAAAATGTATATATTTTTCTTATGGTGATGGTGTAACGATAAAACCTAAACGATAGGGGTAAACTTTTTTTGTCAGCCAGCCAATAACACCTTCCTTTGAAAAGCTTACGCTTTGACTACCGTGCTTAGAATCCAAGGGATTGAACGCTGGCGGTGGGGTCTCTTTCGGGCTTAGTTTGTCTGATAACTGATGATCAGTGAACTCTCAGTGACTTCTTGGCCACCCTGTATATATATATATATATATATATATATATATATATATATATATATATATATATATATATATATATATATATATATATATATATATATATATATATATATATATATATATATAGGCAAACATTATTAAATAACACGGAGTGGTTTTGTTTGATGCGACTTTTTTTATTTTTTCAATTTTCCGAATTGTCCATCTAATGTGTCGGTCAAATTGATATAAATATGATCCATGGCTTTCTTGTTCCATTCTTTTTTCTTTTTTGCAAGTACTTTCGATTTGAATCGTCAAATCATCTTCAGGCGGGATTAGTTTTAGTGTCTTTACTGTTGTGCTCATTTTTGAATTATAACGGCAAGTAGTTTATATTTGAAAACGCGTCTGTAAAGTTGAAATGTACATGAGAGCGTGATGGCGTTCTACACATACGAGAGATTTAAAGTTTGACTGTTTGAACCGTTAAGAAATTGATGACGTTAAATAAAGTGCATACAATTCAAACGCATAACTCCCTAATGGCTAAGAATTTGGTAATGTTAATTATTATGCTAGACACTTTAAAATGTTGCGACTAGTTTCATAATTGACATTATTAATTGTGGGATGTTTAGTTTTTATGTAGAGGGCTTTGAGTATTTTTAATTTTTTGATATTGGTATCATGGTGTATTATTTTTGTATTGTTAACAAGGATGTTTCTATATTGGGAGGGGGTGCAATTATGTTTTTAGGTGTTGGCATATAAAGCTAGTGTCGGAGAGATGTAGGGTGAGTCTTCGGGATAGTGTTGTGGAAGTGAAACCTATGTAAGAATTAGTTTTTTATATTGTTGTCGGAGATACATTCTCCCATAGGGCATTGGAAATGATATATTACATTGGTTCTTCCTAATGTATTTTGGGTTTGGGAAGTGTTATTTTTAACAACATAGTTTGATGTTTTCATTTTTTTTATAATAAATGATAAATCGTATTTTATCATCAGAATATATGTATATATATATATATGTATATATATATGTATATATATATGTATATATATATATGTATATATATGTATATATATGTATATATATACATATATATGTATATATATATAAATATATATATATCCATATCTGTATATGTATATATATGTATATATATATGTGTTTATGTATATATACATATATATATGAATATATATACATATATATATGTATATGTATATATATACATATATATATATGTATATGTATATATATACATATGTATACATATATATACATATATATGAACATATATACATATATATGTATGTATATATATGTATACATACATATATATGTATATATATATGTATGTATATCTATACATACAAATATATGTATATATATATGTATACATACATATATATGTATGTATATATATATATGTATATATGTATGTATGCATACATATATATGTATATATATGTATGTATATATATGTATGCATACATACATATATACGGATATATATGTATGCATATATATGTATGTATACATACATATATATGTATATATATGTATATATATATCTACGTATACATACATATATATGTATATATATGTATGTATACATAAATACGTATATATGTATATATATATATGTATGCATATATATGTATGTATACATACATATATGTATATATATATGTATGCATATATATTTATGTATACATACATATATGTATATATACATATACATACATATATATGTATATATATATATATATGTATATATGTACATACATATATATGTATATATATGTATATATATGTATATGTGTACATACATATATATGTATATATATGTAGTTAGTTGCATATATATATGTATTCACATATGTATATATATGTATGTATATGTATATATATATGTAAATATATATATCTATATATGCATATATATATATGTATGTATATATGTATATATATGTATGTATATGTAACGATATGTATGTATATATATGCATATATATGCATATATATATGTATATATATATGTGTGTATATATATGCATATATATATGCATATATATATGTATATATATGTATTTATATATGTATATTTATATGTATTTATATATGTATGTATATATGTATATATGTATTTATATATATATATATATGTACGTATATATATATGTATGTATATATATGTTTATATATGTATATATATGTATATATGTATATATATGTATGTATATATATGTATGTATATATATGTATATATATATGTGTATATATATGTATGTATATATATATAAGTATATAAATATGTATGTATATATATGTATGTATATATATATATGTATATATACATGTATATATATATGTATATATGTATATATATATGTTTATATATGTATGGATATATATATATGTATATGTATGTATATATATGCGTATATATATGTATATATATATGTATGTATATATGCATGTATGTATATGTATGTATATATATATATATATATATATATATATATATATATATATATATATATATATATATATATTGTCGGGGTATTCTCAAGTGCTATGGTTCGCATGGATGTGTATCCTTTGAGACATTTCCCGGGTGGATGACTGGGTCCGTCACTGTGATGCTAATGTTTCGGCTTAAGGTTCGATTATTTTGATTCTAAAGTTTCCTTCATCACTTAAAAGACTTCCTCGTTTTTAATTGCTTCTGCCTCTCTCTCTCTTTTTGTTATTATACAACAATGTAAATTCCTTACATCAAGTGGTTTCATGCCTGTGGCCACTTCAATAAAAAAATACTATTAATCGAATATTTATTTAAATAGCGTAAAATGAAATGAAACTTTAGCAATCTTATTTAAAAATAATTTACTTATAAAATCTACCTGAATGCATTTCGTATCTTCGTAGACAAGTCATCCGTTTTAATCTTTTTTAATAATTGAAAAAAAAAAGAATGGATTATTTTGTGGCCCTTCTGAATTTAAAAGGAATTTATTCTGTTGAATAGAAACTGGCTTTAAATTTTTGGCAAAACTTTTATTCGCCCCAAACAAGGCATGTTTCCACTGAGACGTAAAATCAGGGACCAGATTTATATGAGCCATTCTAAGTTGGGAGTTGTGCAGCAAGATGTTTGTCGGGGAAACAGGGAGCAGGGAGGGAATTCCAAAGACAAACGTCCTGGGGAAAGTAACTATCAGAGCAGAATTTTTTATTCTCTGTATCTGGGGGCGTCTACAGTGAAGGGGTTGGCTTTTGCTGGTAATCGGTTTGGTCAGGGGTATTTATATTTAAAAGTTTTAAAGATTTGGAAGTTATTTACATGCAATAATTTCATAGATAGAGATATAAGAAAACACTACCTTAACAATAATTAGTCATGGTTTTATAATAATTTGGTTCAATAAATAATTTAATGTTGTATAATTTAATTTAACTTTCAAGATCCTATTTAAAAAAATAATAATATTAATTTGATAAGAAACAAAAACGGCATAGATGAAAAAAAGAAAAACAAAAGCTAAACAAAAATGAAAGTAATATCTACAGTAGCCCCTTGTTGTTCCTGTCGGTCGAAGGGTGAGCTGCCGGTCGAGTAAACCCGTCACCACCAGCATGTGCGCTGTGAGTTATGAACCGGGCTGATCGCCTCGACATTTTTCTTCTATGCCGAAAGCTAATTTGAGGAAAACAAAGGCTTTCGAGATTATTTCACCAAAATCTGCCGTTGACTATAAACATATTAAATCGTCGTAGAGAAACGAATATACACGCTGCGAGAAGATTTGCATCGCGCCAAGTGAGACTTCCACAATTATACCCGCATATATGATTTTTGAACACTTGCTCCTTGAATTCTGCTAATGACTTTTCCATCCAAAGATCAGTGTGGATCGTGGATGAGTTTGACTTGTGACATTCATAGATCATTAACTTTTCAACTCCCGTGGGGAGTCTTGTAACAACCTTCCACATCCTATGAGCGAGTAATCCTTTTTTCTTCCGTGATTTGTTTGGGACACTATTTTGATCATGAATTTTGCTCGCCATTAGTTAACGTTAAACATTACCCCTCTCCCTTAAAATAGTAGTTTGTTTTTCTTGTTATTTGTTTTATATATGTTCATCCCTTCTCCAGTTAGTTTATAACCAAATATTGTTTGAATTTTAACTTTGTGTTTGAGTCGTCTTTTACCTGATCATTATTCTTCCTTGTTTTTTATGTGATGTCTTGAATGGGAGAATCATCTTATCCCTGTATTCTGTTGATTATATTAGAACCTCGGAACCTACAAGCCTCTTCCGAACACTTTTACCTTTTTTCATATTTATCATTGTGACCCGTTCGCCGACGTGGTCTCGACGAATGCTGTGTGTGACAAGATTGGCTCCTAGGACCAACTTTCTTCTCAGACTTGAACTAGAAGACTAACATCTCATCTGTTGCTAAAGTCGCTGGAAAATGGTTGAATCATTCTATCGCCCCAAAATACCTGACTCCTGACGCAATTCTTTTACCTGCATAATAGACAACAAGCCGCGCATGCGTGGTCCCCCTCTGTATGTGACTCGATGTGGCGAGTGTAAAATGCAATAGATTTGGGCAATTTGGGGCATTTTTTACCCCCCTTTGCCCCCCTTGGGGCGCGAACCAGAATTTTTCTGAGGTCAAGGATGCTCATTTTATATTCAGAACAATTGCCTCTACATTTTGACCAAGTTTCAGAGAAATTGAATGGATGGATCAAACGTCATGGGAGAAAACTGTCATGTTTTGCCATTTCGGGGCCTTTTGACCCCCTGGGGGCCTAACCAGATTTTTTTTCAAAAAACGGAGAATGTCACTTTCTAACCTGACCAAAGTTACAACTTCATGCAAAATTTCAGAGAAATTCAATGGATGGTTTCGGAGAAAAATCCGGACGGACGGACGGACATGCCTCAAAACATAAGTAGGTCCTAAGATGGGTTACTTTTGCTACATCTGGGGAGGGGCCGCTCAGAGCACGCTTTCTTGCATTCACAGCGCACAAAATCGACTTCTCAATTTAGTGGGGAATGATTGCTTCTCTTTTCTTTACAACCCCTTTCTCACAGACAAAACGTTGCTAGTCTTTCTCTACTCTGTCGTTATTTCCATTTCAAACTTAAGTGTGACAGACCAACGAAAATTAAGTGTGACAGACCAACACAAATTACGCGTGACAGACCAACGAAAATTTTATTTCAAATATAAGCTAGTAACGTTTTACGTTGGTTCGCATCGCATCGCATCTTTACCTCGTCAGACATGTATCGGTAGAGACTGACCAGGGGTGAATTGCGGTCTTAACCCCACCCCTTATCTGTGACGTCTGATAGCCAAGAATTTGTCTCACCTTCAGCCATGCTACAAGGCCATCGGCGAATAAGAATCCCGGATACAACCCTTTTTAAATTAAAGATGGCGAATGAGGTTATCATTGAATTAATCGTTGACGTCATTCCCAATAATTACAAGATAAACTAAACCATTCCCTTCTGCATCAGTAGAGCGTTACCAATGTCGACCAAGGGAAGAATCTGGCTTTTAGCTTTTCTATACATCAGCACATCGTGACACATGTCTGATAGATCCTTCTTTGTTTTTGGTGATTCTATTAAGATTTAGGATTTCGAAAATATGAGTTCTTAAAGATCGTTTGTTTTGTGTGCTCCTCTGCGGCGCCTTCTCTTACAGTCAAGTCTACACACTACGTTTCCGTAAAGTACCACCTCTTCCAATTAATTTTTACGTGTTTCTAAATTATTATCTAGCTCAAATTATCTAGCTCAAATTATCTAGCTCAAATTTCTAAATTATTATCTAGCTCAAATTATCTAGCTCAAATTTCTAAATTATTATCTAGCTCAAATTTCTAAATTATTATCTAGCTCAAATTTCTAAATTATTATCTAGCTCAAATTTTCTAGCTCAATTTTTAAAATTATTATCTAGCTAAAATTTTCTAGTTAAAATTATCTAGTTAAAATTATCTAGCTCAAATTTTCTAGCTCAATTTTTAAAATTATTTTCTAGCTAAAATTATCTAGCTCAAATTATCTAGCGCAAATTTTTAAATTATTATCTAGCTCAAATTATCTAGTTCAAATTCTCTAACTGAAATTTTAAAATTATTATCTACAGGGTGATTCATAAGTCACTTCACTAAGCTATTTAAAATGATTACCATATGAAGCACAAACATACTATGAACTTTTGATAATTGTTATCTTACTCTCTAATTACTGCTATTTGTTATTTTAAATTTGTTCGTTTATATATTTGTTTCTATATATATATTTATTTCATAATCAATCAAATATGCTACAAAGGGTCGTAAATTCCTTGCAAAAAGATGGAGCTATGCATGCAGAACGAAGGTGAAAATTTTGAAAATTTGCTGTAATTTTAAACTCCCATAAATGAATTTGTTAAATAAACTTTCTGTTTTGTATTACCATATTTTTTAACTTTAGTATTTCAAAAATAAATAGCTAAGTGACTTATCAATCACCATGTAGCTTAAATTATCTAGCTCAAATTTTCTAGCTCAATTTTTTAAATTATTATATAGCTTAAATTATTTGGCTCAAATTATCTAGTTCACATTTCTAAATTATTATCTAGCTTAAATTATTTAGCTCAAATTTTCTAGCTTTTTTTAATTAATTATTATCTAGCTCAAATTTCTAAATTATTATCTAGCTCAAATTTTTGTTCGAGTATGAAAAACGGTACTGTTACAGCTTTTAAACCAGACAATACCGACTTTTTGTTCGGCATCTTCCGGCCGTTTAAATAAACAGACGGAAGATGCCGAATCGCTTAGCCAATCAGAAGCCTCAAGAAACAGACGACTACTCTAGGTCTTCGGAGGATATAACTGCGCATCGAAGTAGAGTTTCCTGGTGACAGTACCCAACAAGAACGAACCCCAAACCCTTCTCACATCTGCGCGAACTCCAAAAGAAAATCTGCCAAATTTACGAAAATGCCTAAAAAAAGCTTGTACAGCTTTTGAACCAGACGAAAAAACGAACTTTTTTTTTTTACTCTGACTTAAACTAACCCTAAGCTAGCCCGTTTTTGTTTCGGTTCAAAAGCTGTACCAGTCCTAAACAAAAAATAAATAAACGAAATAAATTTGTAAAAATCGTTGTTTCATTGTTTATGTTCTTTACAATATTTTGTTTATTCACAAAAAATACACAATTTATCGAAAAAATAATTATTTCATTGCTTTTCTTCATAAAAATAAAAAATATTTCATTGCTTTTCTTCATAAAAAAAAATATTTCATTGCTTTTCTTCATAAAAATAAAAAAATATTTCATTGCATTTCTTCATAAAAAAAAATATTTCATTGCTTTTCTTCATAAAAATAAAAAAAATATTTCATTGCATTTCTTCATAAAAAAAAAATATTTCATTGCTTTTCTTCATAAAAATAAAAAAAATATTTCATTGCATTTCTTCATAAAAAAAAAATATTTCATTGCTTTTCTTCATAAAAATAAAAAAATATTTCATTGCTTTTCTTCATAAAAATAAAAAAAATATTTCATTGCTTTTCTTCATAAAAATAAAAAAATATTTCATTGCATTTCTTCATAAAAAAATATTATTTCATTGCTTTTCTTCATAAAAATAAAAAAAATATTTCATTGCATTTCTTCATAAAAAAAAAATATTTCATTGCTTTTCTTCATAAAAATAAAAAAAATATTTCATTGCTTTTCTTCATAAAAATAAAAAATAAAAATTGTCATCAAAATAAACGTAGCGTGAGGGTTTTTCTTTCATTATTTTTTCTGTTGAAAATCGCCTCGAAATAAATGAATCTACAAAACCATTTGTATACGAAACATATGTGCGCTTTAGGTGTAAAACGAACAAACGCGGGTTGACATGCCATAAAAACTAACAGCCACCTTCAAATCTAACCCATGTCACATGATTGAGTTAACCAATCAGATACGTACTTCCCAAACCTAACAACCCGTCGCACCGGGAAGCACATATTGACATTTAAGTGTAAAAGTAAATTATAGCCAAGCAATATTTAAAAGTTAATATTTATTAGTATAGTTTATTCGCATCCGGGTACAATTTGAATATAACGGATTTTTGTATATATATATATATATATATATATATATATATATATATATATATATATATATATATATATATATATATAGTCTAAAGAAGCTTTGAGTTATTTTGAACAAAAAGAAAGAAAAAAAAAAGAAAAAAAATGCAGTTTAAATTCCCAGAGAAACTAACTAAATCCAAAATATTGCAGACTTAACATTCGTTGGAAAATTCATAAATAAAAAAATATAATAGTAAGTAAATAAAATAAAAAGGGGGATTAAGTATCTAACAGTGAACCAAAAACAGGAGACCTTAACGTAAGCGTCTAATATTAACACGGGGATCATCAGCTGTATATATATATATATATATATATATATATATATATATATATATATATATATATATATATATATATTACTATTTCATGTATCCACATGAGATTTTATAAAGAGATATAATTTTTATGTATCAATTTTCAGTATTTACTTCAACAGTGCTCGATACGTAAGTAGAGCTCGGTAGTAAGCTAAAATGTATGGAGTTATTTTTGCCGGGTGTTTTTATATACACGGCTATCTAGTTAACAAAATCAGATTCTTTGTTGTTCTCTCAGCCAATCGTTGGGCTTCCCACGAACAAAGATCCGGTTAGTGTTACTTCTTATACAATGTTCTATTCTGTTTTCTATAGAGTGGGCTATATCCTGTTTCTTTGTTGTGTGAATATAATGGGTGAGTTTATTTTAACACGTAGTTTCTTGTATTTCTAGTTTTAGTTTTTAAATTGTTAGTTTTTAGTTTATTTATGTATTTATGTATTGCTAGACTATGGTAAATTTATTTCTGTGTAAGCAGCTGTTTGCTATCTCACTTCTACAGTTTAATACATTCTGTGTTTTTTTTAAGTTTAGGGTTTTAAATTTTTCATTCAGACATAATCTACACGGGTCGTCTAAATTTCTACATGTACTGGGCTGTCGTATTATTTTCCATTCAATTATATATATATATATATATATATATATATATATATATATATATATATATATATATATATATATATATATATATATATATATATATATATGTATGTATATATATATGTATGTACATATATATGTACAGGGTGATTCATAAGTAACTTAGCTATTTATTTTTGAAATTCTAAAGTTAAAAAATACGGTAATACAAAACAGAAAGTTTATTCAACAAAGTAATTTACGGGAGTTTAAAATTACAGCAAATTTTCAAAATTTCCACCTTTCGTTCTGCATGCATAGCTCCATTCGTTTTTGCAAGGAATTTACGACTCTTTGTAGCATATTTAATTGATTAATTTTAACAAACTCGGCAGTGATTTTTGATTTGAGGTCGTCATTGCCTTTCAACAAGTGTGGGAGATTCATCAAATTTGGCCATATGAATAACAATAAAAATTCGCTCTTCAATTGTAAATGACATACTGCCTGAAAAAAAGCACATATGATGACTTACACAAATTTAAATAAATAAAAATAAAAATATATAAAAACAAATATATAAACGAACAAAGTTAAAATAACAAATAGCAGTAATTAGAGAGTAAGATAACAATTATCAAAAGTTCATAGTATGTTTGTGCTTCACATGGTAATCATTTTAAATAGCGAAGTGACTTATGAATCACCCTGTATGTATGTATGTATGTATATATATGTATGTACATATATATGTATGTATGTATGTATATATATATGTATATATATGTATGTATATATATGTATGTATATATGTATATATATGTATATATATATATGTATGTATATATATGTATGTATATATATATGTATATATATGTATATATATATGTATGTATATATATATATGTGTATATATATGTATATATGTATGTATATATATATATGTATGTATATATATATATGTATATATATATATATGTATGTATATATATATGTATATATGTATGTATATATATATGTATGTATACATATGTGTATATATGTATATATATGTATGTATATATATGTATGTATTTTTTTTTTTTTCCTCTTCTTTTCTTAAGTGACCTCAACTATTACAACGCCACATTGTGTTTTGTCGGCAGTTGAAACCAGTATTCCAGACATTTAATTTCCCTGATGATCTGCCAAGCAAGTAACTGCTTGGTAGTGAAACACGTGTAGGAAAAAACATTTAATTTGAATAAATAGTATTTGTAAGAAAAAATATCTTTAATGGTGATCATTGGTGTCTTGAAAGGAATGCTTTGGTAAGCCTTCATAAAATCACATATAAATGCTCTGTACTCTGTAATCGAGTATCATCGAGCTTGTTTTTTATTGGAACAACCCCGGTCTTCACTGAATGATCTATTTTATAAGTGAAAAATCTAAATCTATGTATGTATATATATGTATGTATATATATGTATATATATGTATGTATATATATGTATGTATATATATGTGTATATATATGTACATATATACGTATATATATGTATATATATGTACATATATACGTATATATATGTATATATATGTATATATATACGTATATGTATATATACATATGTGTATATATATATGTATATATATGTGTATATATATGTATATATATATGTGTATATATATGTGTATATATATATGTGTATATATATGTTTGTATATATATATGTGTATATATATGTGTATATATAAGTATATATATGTATATATATGTATCTATGTGTGTATATATATGTATATATATATATGTATATATATATGTATATATATGTATATATGTGTGTATAGATATGTATATATATACGTATATATGTATATATATATGTGTATTGATTTACTCCTCTCCAGGAGTTAGGCACAAGGCCAGTTTTTATCTTACTCCCACAAGTAAGATGTGACCCAAGGTCGGGTTGGGAAAGTGGGGTTTAAAAATTGCCTGGGCAGCCCCGTCGGCATTCCCCGGTAGGGACGCCTCAGGCAGTAAGCAATAAACTTACTCCTCCCCAAAGAGGGGAGGCAAAGCCTGGGAAGGTGGACCTCCCAGAACTGCACAGGACAGACCCATTGACCGGCGTAAATCAAGACCCGAAGGCCAAGACAACACCAGTATGGGGTGCAGTATCCATCGGAACAGATACTACACTTTGATCTTAGCCAAAAGGCCAAGAAATGTGTATATATATATGTGTGTATATATATATATATATGTATATATATATATATATATATATATAGATGTATATATATGTATATATATGTATATGTATATGTATGTATATATATATATGTATATATATATGTATATATATATATATATATATATATATATATATACATGTAGTCCGAATTGCATTAGAGACAAATCCACACGATTCCCAGTGGCCGAGCACTTCAACCTACCAAGCCATTCCACAGATGACATGAAATGCATCCTCATAGCCTCCAAATTTAGATCACAACAACACAGACGAAAATATGAAACTAAACTCATCCTTAAACTAAACACACACAACGCTGGACTTAATTTGGACCTGGGACTACTCAATAACTACACTTTCCACAAACAGGGTAACTAACCTATGTCATTTTCCAACGGGCGAAGTCTTGCGTGTGTCACGGTGGGATCTTAACTTTTAACTTTTAACAGTTTTTATTACATCTATTTATTTCGTTGTATGTATGTAGGTTTTATTATCTAATATTTATTATATTCATTTATTTATTTATTTATTTATTTATTTATATATTTAAGTATTTATCATTTATCTACTGACTTATTTATTTATATTATTTATATTATTTATATTATTTATATTATTTATATTTATTTATATTAATTTATTATTTTCATTAGTATTATATTTATTTATTTGAATTTTCATATATATTTGTTTTATATATATATATATATATTTTAATTATTATTAGACGCAAATTTTAATAAATAGAAAGTTAAAAAAACGTTTTTTTAGAGAATTAAATTTTTAAAATAAATGACCGCTGATACGAAGAAAGAAAGAAAGAGCGAAAGAAAAGAGCGAGTAATTAATTCAATTAACAGTTAAATTGAACGCAGTAACAGTAATTTTAAACAATTAAGTCAACTACAACGCTAAAAGATGTGTATGCTGGCCTGAATAGGCACGGACGAGTGTGTGTGTGTTTGTATGAGTGTGTCTGTGTGTATGTGTGTGTGTGTATGTATCGAGCAGTAAGTGACAAAGAAAGAGAGAAAGAAAAAAGGTACGCAAGCCCAGACGAAGAGAGAAAGGAAGAAAGAGCGAAAGAAAAAAGCTGTTCATTAAGCGGTTAAATTGAACGCAGTAGTAGTAATTTTAAACAATTAAGTCGACTACAACGCTAAGAGATGTGTATGATTGATCGCATGGTGTGTGTGTGTGTGTGTTTGTATGTATGTGTGTGTGTGTGTGTGTATCGAGCAGTAAGAGAGAAAGAAAAGGAGAAAGATATTTGTAAAATGCTCTTGTGCATTTATTTTTTGGGGTGGTCATCTTCAGTGTTAATTGTACAAAACAAAGCAAAAACACAAAAAAATGTGAAAAACTAGCAAAAATTACAATCAGTACTTATTATAAACCTTCCCCCCCTCTCACTATATATATCATATAAAACTATGGTTTCGTGATATTCAAGTGGTAACATATATGTAAAATGCCACAAAAGATATTGAATATATATATATAAATATATATATATATATATATATATATATATATATATATATATATATATATATATATATATATATATATATATATATATAGTGTGTCAGGTTGTATATGAAAAAAATCAAATAAAGTGCTCGATCATATAAGAGAGCTAATATAATTAATATAATATAAATTATGTAATATATATATATACAGGGTGGGCGGGCAAAAATAAGGGTCCTATTTTTAAAAATTCATAACTTTTTTATTTATTGATTTTTTAAATTTTTTTTTTTAGAATAAGTAAAGGACCCCTTCCGAAGCAAGCATGAGCCGTATTAGCCCTAAGGAACGTACCCTCATTTAGAAAACATTATTTTTGCTTAAAAAACTCAAAACAGTGTAAAAAACAATACTTTAGTTTTTGTAAGTTTTAAGAAGTGTTTTTCGGCTAAAATTTGTTTTGTTTATTTCAAAAAATCTCGGAAGGGTCAGTCTACACACACATAAAGTTTGGTGACTTTAACTTTTATTTTGTGGAAGTTATTCAAATTCAAGTTATTCAAATTTAAAGATAGGACCCTTATTTTGGCCCACCCTGTATATATATATATATATATATATATATATATATATATATATATATATATATATATATATATATATATATATATATATATATATATATATATCGCTCATCGTTACTGTTTCAAACCCAGTACACTTTAACTACAACCAGCTGGATATGCCGGCTCGCTATCGCTTCGCAACATCCACTACTTGAAATATTTGAAACTTTAATTTAAAATAATAAACATTTAATTCATAACTTTGTTGTAAACACGAAACAAAATATTTCTCATTTATTCATATAGATAGATAAACATTGACGTATTTGTAATTTTGATACCAATTTATTTCTTATTTAAATATGACGAAGAGATCAATTGGCCTTTTCACTTTCAATTTAGAAATAGATCGCTACTTATTGAAAATCAAGTCGCTCCATCTACGGAAAGGGGGGGGGTGCTAAATATTTGTCCCGGAAATAAAACAATATTGTGAAACAGAACTATTTATTGTTTATTAAAATCAAATCAATCATTGAATTAAAAAAGACAATAACAAATAATAGTTATGCTTCGGAATATTTGAGATGAGGGTTGATAATTTGTAGAATTTGGTATATTCGGACTACTGTTCTCATCTTGAGTGTTATTCTCACAACGTTTCGGCTGATGTAACCTCCGACCTTCTTCAGGTGTACCTTGTCGAACTCGGGAATCTTTCTGTCGAACTCGGGAATCTGGACGGAATTTCGAACAGGGATAGCATGCTCTCGTTCCATCTGCCATGATTGGGAAGAAGTCTTCAGTAATTCGCAATTCTTCGTATCGCCCACACTGAGGATTGAACCTTCAACGTTCAGATGACTGTCACTTAGAACTGAATTTGACTCAGTACTATATGCACGGGTCCTTCTTCCCAGTCATGGCAGATGCCCCGAGAGCATGAAGAAGGTCGGAGGTTACATCGGCCGAAACGTTGTGATAAAAACACCCAAGATGAGAACAGTAGTCCGAATATACAAAATTCTACAAATATAGTGAATTAATAAAATGTCATTTTTCGAAACCAATATGTAAATTAGTAAACTTTGCGACTGATATCGCATATATATAAGCAGTATATGATGATAATTATGGAAATACATATTCCAACGTGATGGAAAATGAAAATATATGAAATAATTTTGTTTTTTTTCTTTTTTGATTTTCCATAAGCGGTAGATAAAAAATGGAATGTGCGTTAAGTGTGCAACGTTGGATTAACGTGAAACAAGTCGTTGTGGGT
>OY744535.1:69769953-69789953 GCA_963556195.1 Sepiola atlantica
GGGTTGAGCGTAATGTTGAGTGTAGATATAACGTTATGGGTTGAGCGTAATGTTGAGTGTAGATATAACGTTGTGGGTTGAGCGTAATGTTGAGTGTAGATATAACGTTGTGGGTTGAGCGTAATGTTGAGTGTAGATATAACGTTGTGGGTTGAGCGTAATGTTGAGTGTAGATATAACGTTGTGGGTTGAGCGTAATGTTGAGTGTAGATATAACGTTGTGGGTTGAGCGTAATGTTGAGTGTAGATATAACGTTGTGGGTTGAGCGTAATGTTGAGTGTAGATATAACGTTGTGGGTTGAGCGTAATGTTGAGTGTAGATATAACGTTGTGGGTTGAGCGTAATGTTGAGTGTAGATATAACGTTATGGGTTGAGCGTAATGTTGAGTGTAGATATAACGTTATGGGTTGAGCGTAATGTTGAGTGTAGATATAACGTTGTGGGTTGAGCGTAATGTTGAGTGTAGATATAACGTTGTGGGTTGAGCGTAATGTTGAGTGTAGATATAACGTTGTGGGTTGAGCGTAATGTTGAGTGTAGATATAACGTTATGGGTTGAGCGTAATGTTGAGTGTAGATATAACGTTATGGGTTGAGCGTAATGTTGAGTGTAGATATAACGTTGTGGGTTGAGCGTAATGTTGAGTGTAGATATAACGTTATGGGTTGAGCGTAATGTTGAGTGTAGATATAACGTTATGGGTTGAGCGTAATGTTGAGTGTAGATATAACGTTGTGGGTTGAGCGTAATGTTGAGTGTAGATATAACGTTGTGGGTTGAGCGTAATGTTGAGTGTAGATATAACGTTATGGGTTGAGCGTAATGTTGAGTGTAGATATAACGTTGTGGGTTGAGCGTAATGTTGAGTGTAGATATAACGTTGTGGGTTGAGCGTAATGTTGAGTGTAGATATAACGTTATGGGTTGAGCGTAATGTTGAGTGTAGATATAACCTTGTGGGTTGAGCGTAATGTTGAGTGTAGATATAACGTTGTGGGTTGAGCGTAATGTTGAGTGTAGATATAACGTTGTGGGTTGAGCGTAATGTTGAGTGTAGATATAACGTTATGGGTTGAGCGTAATGTTGAGTGTAGATATAACCTTGTGGGTTGAGCGTAATGTTGAGTGTAGATATAACGTTATGGGTTGAGCGTAATGTTGAGTGTAGATATAACGTTATGGGTTGAGCGTAATGTTGAGTGTAGATATAACGTTGTGGGTTGAGCGTAATGTTGAGTGTAGATATAACCTTGTGGGTTGAGCGTAATGTTGAGTGTAGATATAACGTTATGGGTTGAGCGTAATGTTGAGTGTAGATATAACCTTGTGGGTTGAGCGTAATGTTGAGTGTAGATATAACGTTGTGGGTTGAGCGTAATGTTGAGTGTAGATATAACGTTGTGGGTTGAGCGTAATGTTGAGTGTAGATATAACGTTATGGGTTGAGCGTAATGTTGAGTGTAGATATAACGTTGTGGGTTGAGCGTAATGTTGAGTGTAGATATAACGTTGTGGGTTGAGCGTAATGTTGAGTGTAGATATAACGTTGTGGGTTGAGCGTAATGTTGAGTGTAGATATAACGTTGTGGGTTGAGCGTAATGTTGAGTGTAGATATAACGTTGTGGGTTGAGCGTAATGTTGAGTGTAGATATAACGTTGTGGGTTGAGCGTAATGTTGAGTGTAGATATAACGTTGTGGGTTGAGCGTAATGTTGAGTGTAGATATAACGTTGTGGGTTGAGCGTAATGTTGAGTGTAGATATAACCTTGTGGGTTGAGCGTAATGTTGAGTGTAGATATAACGTTGTGGGTTGAGCGTAATGTTGAGTGTAGATATAACGTTGTGGGTTGAGCGTAATGTTGAGTGTAGATATAACGTTATTGGTTGAGCGTAATGTTGAGTGTAGATATAACGTTGTGGGTTGAGCGTAATGTTGAGTGTAGATATAACGTTGTGGGTTGAGCGTAATGTTGAGTGTAGATATAACGTTGTGGGTTGAGCGTAATGTTGAGTGTAGATATAACGTTGTGGGTTGAGCGTAATGTTGAGTGTAGATATAACGTTGTGGGTTGAGCGTAATGTTGAGTGTAGATATAACGTTGTGGGTTGAGCGTAATGTTGAGTGTAGATATAACGTTGTGGGTTGAGCGTAATGTTGAGTGTAGATATAACGTTGTGGGTTGAGCGTAATGTTGAGTGTAGATATAACGTTGTGGGTTGAGCGTAATGTTGAGTGTAGATATAACGTTGTGGGTTGAGCGTAATGTTGAGTGTAGATATAACGTTATGGGTTGAGCGTAATGTTGAGTGTAGATATAACGTTGTGGGTTGAGCGTAATGTTGAGTGTAGATATAACGTTGTGGGTTGAGCGTAATGTTGAGTGTAGATATAACGTTGTGGGTTGAGCGTAATGTTGAGTGTAGATATAACGTTGTGGGTTGAGCGTAATGTTGAGTGTAGATATAACCTTGTGGGTTGAGCGTAATGTTGAGTGTAGATATAACGTTGTGGGTTGAGCGTAATGTTGAGTGTCGATATAACGTTATGGGTTGAGCGTAATGTTGAGTGTAGATATAACGTTGTGGGTTGAGCGTAATGTTGAGTGTAGATATAACGTTATGGGTTGAGCGTAATGTTGAGTGTAGATATAACCTTGTGGGTTGAGCGTAATGTTGAGTGTAGATATAACGTTATGGGTTGAGCGTAATGTTGAGTGTAGATATAACGTTATGGGTTGAGCGTAATGTTGAGTGTAGATATAACGTTGTGGGTTGAGCGTAATGTTGAGTGTAGATATAACGTTGTGGGTTGAGCGTAATGTTGAGTGTAGATATAACGTTGTGGGTTGAGCGTAATGTTGAGTGTAGATATAACGTTATGGGTTGAGCGTAATGTTGAGTGTAGATATAACGTTGTGGGTTGAGCGTAATGTTGAGTGTAGATATAACGTTATGGGTTGAGCGTAATGTTGAGTGTAGATATAACCTTGTGGGTTGAGCGTAATGTTGAGTGTAGATATAACGTTGTGGGTTGAGCGTAATGTTGAGTGTAGATATAACGTTGTGGGTTGAGCGTAATGTTGAGTGTAAATATAACGTTATGGGTTGAGCGTAATGTTGAGTGTAGATATAACCTTGTGGGTTGAGCGTAATGTTGAGTGTAGATATAACGTTATGGGTTGAGCGTAATGTTGAGTGTAGATATAACGTTATGGGTTGAGCGTAATGTTGAGTGTAGATATAACGTTGTGGGTTGAGCGTAATGTTGAGTGTAGATATAACGTTGTGGGTTGAGCGTAATGTTGAGTGTAGATATAACGTTATGGGTTGAGCGTAATGTTGAGTGTAGATATAACCTTGTGGGTTGAGCGTAATGTTGAGTGTAGATATAACGTTGTGGGTTGAGCGTAATGTTGAGTGTAGATATAACGTTGTGGGTTGAGCGTAATGTTGAGTGTAGATATAACGTTATGGGTTGAGCGTAATGTTGAGTGTAGATATAACCTTGTGGGTTGAGCGTAATGTTGAGTGTAGATATAACGTTATGGGTTGAGCGTAATGTTGAGTGTAGATATAACGTTATGGGTTGAGCGTAATGTTGAGTGTAGATATAATGTTGTGGGTTGAGCGTAATGTTGAGTGTAGATATAACCTTGTGGGTTGAGCGTAATGTTGAGTGTAGATATAACGTTATGGGTTGAGCGTAATGTTGAGTGTAGATATAACGTTGTGGGTTGAGCGTAATGTTGAGTGTAGATATAACGTTGTGGGTTGAGCGTAATGTTGAGTGTAGATATAACGTTATGGGTTGAGCGTAATGTTGAGTGTAGATATAACGTTATGGGTTGAGCGTAATGTTGAGTGTAGATATAACGTTATGGGTTGAGCGTAATGTTGAGTGTAGATATAACTTTGTGGGTTGAGCGTAATGTTGAGTGTAGATATAACGTTATGGGTTGAGCGTAATGTTGAGTGTAGATATAACGTTGTGGGTTGAGCGTAATGTTGAGTGTAGATATAACGTTGTGGGTTGAGCGTAATGTTGAGTGTAGATATAACGTTATGGGTTGAGCGTAATGTTGAGTGTAGATATAACCTTGTGGGTTGAGCGTAATGTTGAGTGTAGATATAACGTTGTGGGTTGAGCGTAATGTTGAGTGTAGATATAACGTTGTGGGTTGAGCGTAATGTTGAGTGTAGATATAACGTTATGGGTTGAGCGTAATGTTGAGTGTAGATACAACCTTGTGGGTTGAGCGTAATGTTGAGTGTAGATATAACGTTATGGGTTGAGCGTAATGTTGAGTGTAGATATAACGTTATGGGTTGAGCGTAATGTTGAGTGTAGATATAACGTTGTGGGTTGAGCGTAATGTTGAGTGTAGATATAACGTTGTGGGTTGAGCGTAATGTTGAGTGTAGATATAACGTTATGGGTTGAGCGTAATGTTGAGTGTAGATATAACGTTATGGGTTGAGCGTAATGTTGAGTGTAGATATAACGTTATGGGTTGAGCGTAATGTTGAGTGTAGATATAACGTTGTGGGTTGAGCGTAATGTTGAGTGTAGATATAACCTTGTGGGTTGAGCGTAATGTTGAGTGTAGATATAACGTTGTGGGTTGAGCGTAATGTTGAGTGTAGATATAACGTTGTGGGTTGAGCGTAATGTTGAGTGTAGATATAACGTTATGGGTTGAGCGTAATGTTGAGTGTAGATATAACCTTGTGGGTTGAGCGTAATGTTGAGTGTAGATATAACGTTATGGGTTGAGCGTAATGTTGAGTGTAGATATAACGTTATGGGTTGAGCGTAATGTTGAGTGTAGATATAACGTTGTGGGTTGAGCGTAATGTTGAGTGTAGATATAACGTTGTGGGTTGAGCGTAATGTTGAGTGTAGATATAACGTTATGGGTTGAGCGTAATGTTGAGTGTAGATATAACGTTGTGGGTTGAGCGTAATGTTGAGTGTAGATATAACGTTGTGGGTTGAGCGTAATGTTGAGTGTAGATATAACGTTATGGGTTGAGCGTAATGTTGAGTGTAGATATAACCTTGTGGGTTGAGCGTAATGTTGAGTGTAGATATAACGTTATGGGTTGAGCGTAATGTTGAGTGTAGATATAACGTTGTGGGTTGAGCGTAATGTTGAGTGTAGATATAACGTTGTGGGTTGAGCGTAATGTTGAGTGTAGATATAACGTTATGGGTTGAGCGTAATGTTGAGTGTAGATATAACGTTGTGGGTTGAGCGTAATGTTGAGTGTAGATATAACGTTGTGGGTTGAGCGTAATGTTGAGTGTAGATATAACGTTGTGGGTTGAGCGTAATGTTGAGTGTAGATATAACGTTATGGGTTGAGCGTAATGTTGAGTGTAGATATAACGTTGTGGGTTGAGCGTAATGTTGAGTGTAGATATAACGTTGTGGGTTGAGCGTAATGTTGAGTGTAGATATAACGTTGTGGGTTGAGCGTAATGTTGAGTGTAGATATAACGTTATGGGTTGAGCGTAATGTTGCCGGGTGGCACTTGACGATAGGTGTTGAAAAGATTGCCAGTTATACCATGGTAGCTATCAACAAAAACACAACCTAAACAAGAAACTACACACATTATGTGACAACACATTATGTGATCTAATTCATGCTTTTAGTACATTACAAGTTAGTTGAATTACTACCTAATTCATGCTTTTAGTACATTACAAGTTAGTTTTAATTACTACCAAATTCGTGCTTTTAGTACATTACAAGTTAGTTTAATTACTACCTAATTCATGCTTTTAGTACATTACAAGTTAGTTTAATTACTACCTAATTCGTGCTTCCAGTACATTACAGGTTAGTTTTTAATTACTACCAAATTCGTGCTTTTAGTACATTACAAGTTAGTTTAATTACTACCTAATTCATGCTTTTAGTACATTACAAGTTAGTTTAATTACTACCTAATTCGTGCTTCTAGTACATTACAGGTTAGTTTAATTACTACCTAATTCGTGCTTTTAGTACATTATAAGCTAGTTTACCTAATTCGTGCTGTTAGTACATTACAAGTTAATTTAATTACTACCAAATTCGTGCTTTTAGTACATTACAAGTTAGTTTAATTACTACCTAATTCATGCTTTTAGTACATTACAAGTTAGTTTAATTACTACCTAATTCGTGCTTTTAGTACATTACAGGTTAGTTTAATTACTACCTAATTCGTGCTTTTAGTACATTACAAGTTAGTTTAATTACTACCTAATTCGTGCTTTTAGTACATTACAAGTTAGTTTAATTACTACCTAATTCGTGCTTTTAGTACATTACAAGCTAGTTTAATTACTACCTAATTCATGCTTTTAGTACATTACAAGTTAATTTAATTAAACGTTACTTCTAAACGTTACCTCTAAAAAAAAAAAAAAAAAAAAAAAAAAAAAACTCCGAAAGCAATTCAAAAAAAAAAAAAAAAAAAAAAAAAAAAAAAAAAAAAAAAAATACCTTCTCAATTGAGGATCATCATCCGTTCCCGGCAGATCTATTCAGTCATCACTTCTGCATCATCTCATCAAATTCTGATTCCAGTTCACTATGCCTGCATCTACAAGATCTACATCTGTGCGCTGTGTTTCTTCCAACACCGAAGATGATGATGCAAGCGAATTAGATGTCCTGAGGGGTCTACTGAACGAACTCATTTCCGAAAACTGCCGCCTCAAAGAACAACTCAGTTGCTTACTCGAATCCAAACAAGAAAGCGATTCGCTTATCACTTCTCTCAGCCAAGACTTGCAATGCTTAATGCGGTGGAAATTGAGAGTTGAAGCGCAGTTAGCACCACCTTCTCGGCATGCAGAACTGTTACCCGAACTCTTTCCTTGTGAAGCTCCTCCCTGTGTCACTGAATCCTCAAGTCAAGAAAAGGGAGACGCAATTGCAAACGAAAAAGCTACGAAAAAAAAAGCCACGAAAGTTAAAGCTGCACCGAAATCGAAGAGAGCAGCCAAGCAAAGCCAACAGAACTCTAAGCCAAAGACATTGCCCGCCAACCAAACCTCTGCCACTCAACCAGCTCACGAGATCAAGGCCGCTAGTGTCAACCCCTCCACGGTTTCCCTCGAAAGTGCCAGGTCCAATGTAAATGACCTAGCTGCCTGGCAAACCTCCACAAACGGGCGTCATCATAAGCACAATATTAACCAAACCAAAGTCCCTCTAGAGATCCCAGTGCCTGAGAATTGTACAGTCGTTATCTATGGGGTTGAAGAATCGGCCTCGGCCGACTACAAAGAGCGTTTAGAGCACGACAAAAACGCAGTTTCTCAGTGCATCGGTGCTACATTCGAGTCAGACGATCAAGTTGCGCACATCCGCAAGGTTATGCGAATCGGTACGCTCAACAACAACCCATCGTCCCAGCGACCAAGACCTATCAAGATCATCTTCGCCGATCGTGAACAAACTGACTTATTCCTGAAAAACGGAGACAAAATCCGCACTGTCAACCAAACGTGGGGTTTTCGAGAGGAATATTCCCCCGAGGAGAGAATAAAACGGAGGACTGTAAAACGCGAGTTAACCGAACGCCAAGCGAAGGGAGAGAAGGGTCTCTTCATCAAGGACGGTCGCCTTATGAAGCGGTTCCTTTGGCTCAATCCTCTCATAGTCAGAGCCCCCTCCCAATCCCCAACACGGGTGGAGTCCTAACTCACCAGCACCCCAAAATCTGCCAATCAAATGAGCTGCCCACCCATGAGTCTGCCCTAAAAGTATTATATACCAATGCTTGCTCCCTTCTTCGCAAATTTTCCGAGTTGCAATTGCGAATTCAAGAATCCAATCCAGACGTCATTGTCATAACTGAAACCTGGCTCGAGAGTTGTGTCGAGGACTCCGAGGTGGACATCCCCGGTTTTGTATCATTTCGCTGCGACCGCGAAGGTGCCCGAGGCGGTGGAGTTATCGTCTATATCAGAGATCATTTGAAACCCCTTCAGCTAGAATTGCCTCCTCATGCGCTCCCTACAAAATTTTTCAATGCAGTTCTGTGTCAAATAGAGACTCGCAGATCTTCCTTTCCTATTCTCGCCCTTTACCGTAGCCCACAAGCAAACGAGGACGATAACCAGAGATTATGCAAGGCTATCGAAGACTTTTCGAGTCCCTCTGTTGATTGTCTGGTTGTTGGTGATTTCAACGCACCCTCTATTGAATGGAGCGACCATGTATGCAACCCCGCTTCGAACTTTGACTGCCAACTTCTCCAAACAGCTGAAGAGCAGTTTCTCGTCCAGCATGTTGCATCAAACACCCGCTTTCGTGGTCAACAGGCGTCGACGCTCGATTTGGTGTTCTCAAAATACGATATGACGGTGTCAGATGTAAAATTCCAGCCACCCTTGTCGCGCAGCGATCACGCTGTCATCGATTTCATCCTACACACGGAACCTGTTACTCAATCACCAGATCAGTTGCCGATACGCAATTATGCTGCACTGAATCATACCACTCTTCTTGATGCAGCTTCGACAATCGACTGGAATGCCATAGCCAATCTCCCCTCAGTTGAAGAAAAATGGTTAGCCACCAAACAGGCTATTCTCTGGGCGACTGATTTGGCTGTTCCATTCACTGTTCCTCGAAGGCGCCTTCAGCCCTGGATAACTAGCAGAATCAAAAGAGAATGGCGACTGAGAGGCATTGCATGGGCCGAATACTTGAGGCTTGGGACTCATGCATCATATGAAGTGTACCGTGAACAGCGAAACAGGGCAGAGTACATGCTGAGAATTTCAAGATTTCGATATGAGCAACGTCTGGCATCCAAAGTGAACTCAAACCGTAAAAGATTCTACGCCCACGTTAAGCGGAACAAGAGACTTGTGAACCGTATAGCAACGTTGAGAACTCCAGATGGAAGAACGATTAGCGACCCTGGTAAACAGTGCGAGCTATTTGCCGACAGGTTCTCCTCAATATACCGGGTGGACAACGAGCAACAACCTCCTCCACTGCCGACTTATGATGTTCAGCCAATGCAAGCTATTGAAGTCACTCCTCAAGAAGTTTTTGTGACCCTTTCCAGCATTCAAACCAACAAAAGCCCAGGACCTGACCATATCCATCCAGCAGTCCTTCGTGTTTTGGCGCAAGTTCTGGCAACTCCACTAGCGGACCTGTTTAATCACTCACTTTCAGACGGTGTCGTACCAGAGGACTGGAGAGTGGCTACAGTATGCCCCATTTTCAAGAAAGGCGCTAAAACCGACCCTCTTAACTACCGCCCCGTGAGCCTGACTTCAATCATCTGCAAAGTTATGGAGAAAATCCTGAAAAATGCATTGATGAACCACCTTGAACGAACCAAATCTTTGACTCAGACCCAGCATGGTTTCGTCCCAATGCGATCCTGCCTCTCCAACCTCCTTCTTACGGAAGAATGGATAACCAAGATTTTGGATGATGGCGATGCTGCGGATATCCTGTTTCTGGACTTCTCCAAGGCGTTTGACTCCGTAAACCACCGCCTGCTCCTTCACAAGCTTGATCGGTACAGGATTCACCGGTCCATCATCAGCTGGATTAGGTCGTTTCTACAAGCACGAACTTTTCGAGTTTCTGTGAGTGGATGCACTTCAGCAGAAGCAAATGCTTGCAGCGGAGTACCACAAGGTTCAGTGCTTGGCCCGATTTTGTTCCTCCTGTTCGTCAACGACCTTCCAGACTTACTTCAGGGCAAAGTTTTGCTTTTCGCTGATGATGTCAAACTCATAGCGCAAAGACGCAATCATGCCATCCTGCAAACCGATCTGGATTGTACTGCAAACTGGGCCTCAGACTGGGACCTTCCACTCAACGCAGCCAAATGCAGTCATCTTCCAGTTGGCGCGCGACCATCCCAGCTCTTCACTATCGGTCCGAACAACCATGAAATGGCCTCAGTATCTAAGGCAACTGATCTTGGTGTAAGAGTGGATAGCTCTTTCAAACCGTCTCGTCACTGCGTTGAAATGTCCAGCAAAGCCCGGGGCGTCTTGTTTCAAATTCGACGTTCCTTCATCAACCTGACGGCCGAAGTGTTCCGTCCACTCTATTTGACGCTTGTTCGACCTTTGCTGGAGTACGGTGTTGAGGCGTGCAGTCCCTATCTCCGAAAGGATATACTTCATGTTGAACGCATCCAGAGGCGTGCAACCAAAATGATTTCTGGCTTTGCCGATCTCTCGTATGGAGAAAGACTCCACCGTCTTCAACTTCCGACGCTCGAAATTCGAAGGATGCGAGGGGACCTCATCCTGGTTTACAAAATCCTGAATGGGCTCATCAATCTCCCCGCTGACGAATTCTTTACTCGTGCGCCAGACAGAGGCCTTCGAGGTCATGACCAGAAGCTCTACTGTCGTAAATTTCGGCTTCAGAGGCGTCAAGCATCCTTCTCAATTCGTTCTGTCAACCCCTGGAACAGGCTTCCCGCTGAGGTCATCCAAGCGCCTACTATCAGTGCTTTCAAGAGAAAACTTGATTTATTTTTGTACACTGATTAAATTTTTGCCTATCTTACATGGCTTGTGCGTATGCTTTCTTAGCCAATTTAAAAAAAAAAAAAAAAAAAAAAAAAAAACGTTGTGGGTTGAGCGTAATGTTGAGTGTAGATATAACGTTGTGGGTTGAGCGTAATGTTGAGTGTAGATATAACCTTGTGGGTTGAGCGTAATGTTGAGTGTAGATATAACGTTGTGGGTTGAGCGTAATGTTGAGTGTAGATATAACGTTGTGGGTTGAGCGTAATGTTGAGTGTAGATATAACCTTGTGGGTTGAGCGTAATGTTGAGTGTAGATATAACGTTGTGGGTTGAGCGTAATGTTGAGTGTAGATATAACGTTGTGGGTTGAGCGTAATGTTGAGTGTAGATATAACGTTGTGGGTTGAGCGTAATGTTGAGTGTAGATATAACGTTGTGGGTTGAGCGTAATGTTGAGTGTAGATATAACGTTGTGGGTTGAGCGTAATGTTGAGTGTAGATATAACGTTGTGGGTTGAGCGTAATGTTGAGTGTAGATATAACGTTGTGGGTTGAGCGTAATGTTGAGTGTAGATATAACGTTGTGGGTTGAGCGTAATGTTGAGTGTAGATATAACGTTGTGGGTTGAGCGTAATGTTGAGTGTAGATATAACGTTGTGGGTTGAGCGTAATGTTGAGTGTAGATATAACGTTGTGGGTTGAGCGTAATGTTGAGTGTAGATATAACGTTGTGGGTTGAGCGTAATGTTGAGTGTAGATATAACGTTGTGGGTTGAGCGTAATGTTGAGTGTAGATATAACGTTGTGGGTTGAGCGTAATGTTGAGTGTAGATATAACGTTGTGGGTTGAGCGTAATGTTGAGTGTAGATATAACGTTGTGGGTTGAGCGTAATGTTGAGTGTAGATATAACGTTGTGGGTTGAGCGTAATGTTGAGTGTAGATATAACGTTGTGGGTTGAGCGTAATGTTGAGTGTAGATATAACGTTGTGGGTTGAGCGTAATGTTGAGTGTAGATATAACGTTGTGGGGTGAGCGTAATGTTGAGTGTAGATATAACGTTGTGGGTTGAGCGTAATGTTGAGTGTAGATATAACGTTGTGGGTTGAGCGTAATGTTGAGTGTAGATATAACGTTGTGGGTTGAGCGTAATGTTGAGTGTAGATATAACGTTGTGGGTTGAGCGTAATGTTGAGTGTAGATATAACGTTGTGGGTTGAGCGTAATGTTGAGTGTAGATATAACGTTGTGGGTTGAGCGTAATGTTGAGTGTAGATATAACGTTGTGGGTTGAGCGTAATGTTGAGTGTAGATATAACGTTGTGGGTTGAGCGTAATGTTGAGTGTAGATATAACGTTGTGGGTTGAGCGTAATGTTGAGTGTAGATATAACGTTGTGGGTTGAGCGTAATGTTGAGTGTAGATATAACGTTGTGGGTTGAGCGTAATGTTGAGTGTAGATATAACGTTGTGGGTTGAGCGTAATGTTGAGTGTAGATATAACGTTGTGGGGTGAGCGTAATGTTGAGTGTAGATATAACGTTGTGGGTTGAGCGTAATGTTGAGTGTAGATATAACGTTGTGGGTTGAGCGTAATGTTGAGTGTAGATATAACGTTGTGGGTTGAGCGTAATGTTGAGTGTAGATATAACGTTGTGGGTTGAGCGTAATGTTGAGTGTAGATATAACGTTGTGGGTTGAGCGTAATGTTGAGTGTAGATATAACGTTGTGGGTTGAGCGTAATGTTGAGTGTAGATATAACGTTGTGGGTTGAGCGTAATGTTGAGTGTAGATATAACGTTGTGGGGTGAGCGTAATGTTGAGTGTAGATATAACGTTGTGGGTTGAGCGTAATGTTGAGTGTAGATATAACGTTGTGGGTTGAGCGTAATGTTGAGTGTAGATATAACGTTGTGGGTTGAGCGTAATGTTGAGTGTAGATATAACGTTGTGGGTTGAGCGTAATGTTGAGTGTAGATATAACGTTGTGGGTTGAGCGTAATGTTGAGTGTAGATATAACGTTGTGGGTTGAGCGTAATGTTGAGTGTAGATATAACGTTGTGGGTTGAGCGTAATGTTGAGTGTAGATATAACGTTGTGGGTTGAGCGTAATGTTGAGTGTAGATATAACGTTGTGGGTTGAGCGTAATGTTGAGTGTAGATATAACGTTGTGGGTTGAGCGTAATGTTGAGTGTAGATATAACGTTGTGGGTTGAGCGTAATGTTGAGTGTAGATATAACGTTGTGGGTTGAGCGTAATGTTGAGTGTAGATATAACGTTGTGGGTTGAGCGTAATGTTGAGTGTAGATATAACCTTGTGAGTTGAGCGTAATATTAAGTGTAGATATACCGTAAAGGCGTTGTGGGTTGAGCGTTAGTGCAAGAGATAGGCGCAATTTGGACATTTATTTGGGTTAGACTCATTGGCTATGAGGAATTTGGGATTTATAAAGTCAATTCGTATGAATCGGCATCAGCTACGACTTTCTTTGGACCGGCTTGATTCTGTTTTTGGTATTAATTTCCCTGATTCCTGCTAGTATCAGCTATTCACAGGCGGGTCCATCTGAAGGTTGCCAACATCTATAGCAAAAGTTGTGCTATGGAAGCAACAGGGTTCGAACTTGGCCCTCCAGGTGTTCAGTTCACATCATAATCCACTTCACTCTTGTCACCTCCCAGTTTCTAGTGCCCCCTTTTCCCCAAAGGAATAAATATTAAAGTATTTTTTGTACCCTAACCAGCTCGGGGTTATAAAGAATCATATGAGATTCGTAAGTGTATCTTTGGTAGTTTCAGAGTTTTAGCTGGACACAACGGCGGAAAGTGAAAGTGGTTGAACCGATTGGATTCGAACTCGGCACACCTAGATCGTCCGTTCTCGTCGTTATCCATTTCACCACAACCACCTCTCGATTTTGGATTTGAACTGACTGAAATAAAGAGGGGGGGGGGGTAGTCTAAGCGTTTGCGGGGGTATGTGCTCAAGTGAGTGCCACCCTCGTTATAATTTCTTTTCTGTCAGATATCCCTTCGCATTTCAAAAAGAGACTGTCCGCCCATTCTTTTCTGTCAGACTTCAACGTTGAAATAATATTTTCATAGCTAAACGCACAGTTTGAATGGACGCATCTTATTTTTTTCATAACATTTTCGTTAGTCTGACAAGCTTAAGTTTGAAATAACATTTTCGTTGGTCTGTCAAGCCTAAGTTTGAAATAACATTTTCGTTGGTCTGTCAAGCCTAAGTTTGAAATAACATTTTCGTTGGTCTGTCAAGCCTAAGTTTGAAATAACATTTTCGTTGGTCTGTCAAGCCTAAGTTTGAAATAACATTTTCGTTGGTCTGTCAAGCCTAAGATTGAAATAACATTTTCGTTGGTCTGTTAAGCTTAAGTTTGAAATAACATTTTCGTTGGTCTGTCAAGCTTAAGTTTGAAATAACATTTTCGTTGGTCTGTCAAGCCTAAGTTTGAAATAACATTTTCGTTGGTCTGTCAAGCCTAAGTTTGAAATAACATTTTCGTTGGTCTGTCAAGCCTAAGTTTGAAATAACATTTTCGTTGGTCTGTCAAGCCTAAGATTGAAATAACATTTTCGTTGGTCTGTCAAGCCTAAGTTTGAAATAACATTTTCGTTGGTCCGTCAAGCATAAGATTGAAATAAAATTTTCGTTGGTCTGTCAAGCCTAAGTTTGAAATAACATTTTCGTTGGTCTGTCAAGCTAAGTTTGAAATAACATTTTCGTTGGTCTGTCAAGCCTAAGTTTGAAATAACATTTTCGTTGGTCTGTCAAGCCTAAGTTTGAAATAACATTTTCGTAGGTCTGTCAAGCCTAAGTTTGAAATAAAATTTTCGTTGGTCTGTCAAGCCTAAGTTTGAAATAACATTTTCGTTGGTCTGTCAAGCTTAAGTTTGAAATAACATTTTCTTTTGTCTGTCAAGCTTAAGTTTGAAATAACATTTTCGTTGGTCTGTCAAGCCTAAGTTTGAAATAACATTTTCGTTGGTCTGTCAAGCCTAAGTTTGAAATAACATTTTCGTTGGTCTGTCAAGCTTAAGTTTGAAATAACATTTTCGTTTGTCAGTCAAGCCTAAGTTTTAAATAACATTTTCGTTGGTCTGTTAAGCCTAAGTTTGAAATAACATTTTCGTTGGTCTGTCAAGCCTAAGTTTGAAATAACATTTTCGTTGGTCTGTCAAGCTTAAGTTTGAAATAACATTTTCGTTGGTCTGTCAAGCCTAAGTTTGAAATAACATTTTCGTTGGTCTGTCAAGCTTAAATTTGAAATAACATTTTCGTTGGTCTGTCAAGCCTAAGTTTGAAATAACATCTTCGTTGGTCTGTCAAGCTTAAGTTAGAAATAACATTTTCGTTGGTCTGTCAAGCTTAAGTTTGAAATAACATTTTCGTTGGTCTGTCAAGCCTAAGTTTGAAATAACATTTTCGTTGGTCTGTCAAGCCTAAGTCTGAAATAACATTTTCGTTAGTCTGTCAAGCTTAAGTTTGAAATAACATTTTCATCGCTAAACGTGTAAATTGAATTGTTGCATCCTAAAAATATCCTTTTTTTTTACTCGTGACCCCATTCCGTGCGTCCCTTTACCTAACCCTGCCTCTGCCATACCCTACCGTGCACCCCTTCACTGTGCGTCCCTGGCCATGCGTCTCTTACCGTGCGTCCTCTATCGTGCGTTCATAATCAAAATACCAATTGCGTCTCGACTCAAAATGACCCTGGAATTTACCCCATAATCGCAAAAGATTTATCATTGAAGCCGTGGAAGTTGCTTACCATTTCTCCCCATTTCTCAACCCCAGAGGCACCACACAGCCAAGCCCCATTTGCTTTAATTCCAATTTCTATTCTCCGACTGAAACGTGTCGCCAAAATGTCTGGCCAAAAAATCCTAACTTGCACAAACGCAATCACGTGGTTCTCATTAAGAATCCATCGGTTCGTCGTATGTTTTTTGTTTTGTTTTGTTTTATTATTTATTAGGTAGTGATGGGGGTAAGTTGTTTGGTTAATGTATATCGTCGCGTCCCATGAAATCGACAATGCCGTGTTTATATCGGTAGGCGGATGTTTTGGCCAGCGGGCGTTTTGTAACATTGTACCCCCCTCTCTCTTTTCTTAACGGACGCCACGTACGAAAGTCTGCAATGTTACTCAAGTGGTCATGCATGACGTTCCTTTTTATGGTTATGTGTCACGGAGCCATTAACTTTGCACTATCGCTAATATATATTTCAGGTCTTGTTCACAAATGTACAAACGATCCTATTAACCTTATAGTATTTTTGTAAAAGTGCTCAATAACAAGCAGAGTCATATATTAATTTAGTTTTTTATTTATTTATACAAGTGTATTTTGCGACGTATATTTAAACATGTTTTGATTTGTCCAAAATTTTGTTGAACTGTGGAATAAATCAAAACATGAAAGGATTTTGTACTTCTATATGCGCTCGTCGGTTCAGTTACTTATCCCCCAACTCTCCAAAGACGGTCCCAGAAGTCAAATTTAGTCCCCCCCCCCCACACACACACCGTCAACATCGCGAAGGCACTCAGCATGTGTAATGGTTTTAGCCTCCATTTTCTTTCTGGAAACCACATATAAAAGTTTGTAATGTTCCTCAAATTGTTATGCGTGACGTTACTTTTAATGGTTATGCATCACTAAGCCATTCACTTCGTTGAGGATGCCACGTTACATAAAACTGAAAATGAGCACTTACTTCTTTGTTTGTTTTTGGGAGAGGGTTGAGATGATGAATTTGTCGAGTATTTCCAGGGATTTGAATAACACTTAATCTTTTTGTGTTTCACCACTGCACCATCATCAGCAGGAACCACTTCGCAGTTTAAGCCCCAGACTCCTTGACCGCTTTTCTGAAGTGTCGGGGCCCCTCCGTCAGGAGGTGGTTATGTTGCACTAGTGTTATCTGCCCATAAACGTTATCAAGCCAAATCCACTTCCTGCCCCACTTTCTTGAACGGTAGAGTGATCCCCACTGAGGTTTGTGTCCCATCTTATGGTTTATCGGCCGGCGCTGTTGAGAAAAGGAAGCCAGGAAACGAATCCAACTACGTAAAAAATATAAGAAAAAAACGGACGTGTCAAACGTCTTTCTGCTTTGTCATGTCTTTGTCACACAAGTCAAATGTCTTTCCGTATTGTTCCCCTAAATTTCTGGACATACATATTTTTCCCTGACATCATATGATCCACATGGTAGCTATTTTACGTATGAGAACGGTCAAAAAACAAATATACAACAAATAAATGTGATCGTAGCCCATAAAAGGTATTTTCGGACTTACCTATGACATTTGTTTGTATTTTTAAGTAGTTTCAATGGCTTTTTATTAGATATCAAAATTTCTCTCCATTTCTCACGGAAAGTTGGAAATTTGTCAAGACAAGATGGCTGCCGACATGGCCCCAAGCCGTTACCCCCTCCCAAAATAGTAATTTTTATTAAGTCATCGAAACTAAAATATATTGTAAAGTACATTAAAAGTTGATTATGAGCCCCAGTAAAAAAAAAACACATGCGTTTACAAACGCCGTAACCCTTGACAACCAGAAAAAGAATCGGAGACCAAAGCGAGGCCGAGAAAAAAAAATGTCGGCAGCCATCGTTTTTCTTTAACCTTCGAAAAAATCTGAAGATACGTTCCCCTCCCATGGGCTAAAGCGATAAAACGCAGGGAGTTGAAAGGTATGGAGGATTCTTTTTAACAACTTTTTATGTTTACGAATTTTTTAACTGAGGATTGATAATTTGTATTGTTTGGATAATTCTAACCACTGTTCTCACCTTGGATGTCATTCTCACAACGTTTCGGCTGATGTAACTTCCGACCTTCTTACAGTGTATCTTGTCGAATTTGAAAATCTTTCTGTCAAACTCGAGAATCAGTACGGAATTTTGAACGGAATCCACGGGGGTAGATTGCTCTCGTTCCGTCAGCCATGACCGGGTAAAAGTCTTCAGTAATTTGTAATTGTATCCTCAGTATCGGCCGCACAAAGAATTAAACCTTCAACCTCCTGTATAGGTTCCGGAGTTCGACATAAAGATTTCGAATTTCGAATAGATGCACCTGAAGAAGGCCGAAGGTTACATCAGCCGAAAAGTCGTGAAAATAATAACTAAGATGAGAACAGTAGTCCGAATGATCCAAATTATCCATCTTCATCTGAGAAATTCCGAAACAGACGGATTCCCAAGTAGAAAAAGATGTACATGAAGAAGGTCGGGGTCACATCGGCCGAAACGTTGTGCCTACGAATAACATCCAAGATGAGAATAGTAGTCCGAATAATCTAAATTATACAAAGTATATTCTTTTTTTGCCTGGCATTTTTTTTTAGATAACCAAACGTTATTCGCTTTTTTTAAAAAATATTTTATTTCAATTATTATATCTATTTATTATATCTACTTATTTATTTTTCTTATTTTTCATGCTAAAAAAATAATTAATAAAACTTTGTTATTTTTATATATTTCGTGAGAAAAGAGAAGCCGTCGAAATGTCTTATGCAAATAAAGCCACACACAGCATCTCTCCGCCCTTCAAGCTAAACAAATAGTTCAACTTCGAATTTATCTTGAAAAGGAAATATTGACTCAGCTACGAGACATAGTACGTGTAGGGAGGGAGGAAGGGAGTGGGGAGGAGGGGCTAGCATAATTGTTGCGGGTCAATAGTAATGTATTACACCCAACCACGTCTTGTCGACTTCTGCAATTGAAAAGACGAAGGTGTTCGGGTGTTCACGTCGTTGTAACCACAAAGTCGTCCAGTATGCATCACTTTCAGTCTGACCTGGAGTAAAAGTCGTACTATACGTTTTCACAAATTAAAAAAAAACTCCAGCTCAAACTGAAAAGACTGAACCTCACATTAAAACGACTATCTAAAACTACAAAAGATCAACTTCAAATTTTTAAGGCTAAACCTCAATTTTGAAAAGCTAAACCTCAATTTTGAAAAGCTAAATCTCAATTTTGAAAAGCTAAACCTCAATTTTGAAAAGCTAAACATCAATTTTGAAAAGCTAAATCTCAATTTTGAAAAGCTAAATCTCAATTTTGAAAAGCTAAACCTCAATTTTGAAAAGCTAAATCTCAATTTTGAAAAGCTAAACCTCAATTTTGAAAAGCTAAATCTCAATTTTGAAAAGCTAAACCTCAATTTTGAAAAGCTAAATCTCAATTTTGAAAAGCTAAACCTCAATTTTGAAAAGCTAAATCTCAATTTTGAAAAGCTAAACCTCAATTTTGAAAAGCTAAATCTCAATTTTGAAAAGCTAAACCTCAATTTTGAAAAGCTAAATCTCAATTTTGAAAAGCTAAACCTCAATTTTGAAAAGCTAAATCTCAATTTTGAAAAGCTAAACCTCAATTTTGAAAAGCTAAACCTCAATTTTGAAAAGCTAAATCTCAATTTTGAAAAGCTAAACCTTAATTTTAAAAAGCTAAACCTCAATTTTGAAAAGCTAAACCTCAATTTTGAAAAGCTAAACCTTAATTTTGAAAAGCTAAACCTCAATTTTGAAAAGCTAAACCTCAATTTTGAAAAGCTAAACATCAATTTTGAAAAGCTAAACATCAATTTTGAAAAGCTAAACCTCAATTTTGAAAAGCTAAATCTCAATTTTGAAAAGCTAAACCTCAATTTTGAAAAAGCTCCACCAAAATTTTAAAAGGCTCAACCTCAAATTTGAAAAGGCTCAACCTATTTTTTTAAAAAGCCTTAACCTAAATTTTGAAAAGCTAGACCTCAAATTTGTAAAGCTAAACTTCAATTTTGAAAAGACTAAACCTAAATTTTGAAAAGCTAAATCCTAATTTTGAAAAAGCTCAACCTAAATTTTGAAAAGGCTCAACCTCAAATTGGTAAAGCTAAACCTCAATTTTAAAAAGGCTCAACCTCAATTTTGAAAAGCTAAACCTCAATTTTGAAAAGCTAAACATCAATTTTGAAAAATTTCAACCTCAATTTTGAAAAGGCTCAACCTCAATTTTGAAAAGGCTCAACCTCAATTTTTAAAAGCTAAACCTCAATTTTGAAAATCTAAACCTCAATTTTGAAAAGGCTAAGCCTTAAATTTAATAATGAAAACAACTTTCACATTTATTCTTTTAGATGTTAGTTAAACAAAGTGAAAATTAACTTCGTATAAATGAAATAATCAAATCAATGAAGTTAAAACAGCAGTTGATGAAATATTATATGTGTGAATTGTTCATGTGTATGCGTCAGTTCAGACAGTTAAATTGTTTTTTTAGCCATGTAATAAATGTGTGTACATGTTTGCCTTATTTTGTCAGAGTGCGAATATGTGTATCATCGAAGTTCATAGCAATATAGTTATTTCCTTTTTTCCCTTCCCCCAGCTAGTACTTGGAGGATACGTCAGCCGAAAGCGTATTCCGTCCTCTCTT
>OY744535.1:69794953-69799953 GCA_963556195.1 Sepiola atlantica
CGCCATTCTTCATGCGGGTTTTTTTTTACATGTATTTCGGCATGCCGTTATTTTCTGTCAAAACTTCTAAACTTTTCCCATCTTCCTTTCTTCTGTCTTTCGAATATGTTTTCCTCTTACCATTAAATGAACTATTGCTCTGATGATTAGCAATGGTAACTAAAGACTATATATATTTATGTTAATTTTGTTGAGAAACTCACGTAAAATAAAGGTATTAAATTTTGAAAAAAATAAATTAATTAAATTTGCTTGTTTGTAAGACAGAAACAATTCACCGAAATATAAAAATAAAGAAATTGTTAGAATAAATGAAAAGTATGGTTTTGGATTGATTTTTATCCAATGGTCATTGGATTGCAACAATAAAGTGTATATATATATATATATATATATATATATATATTTAACGTTATATATAAATAAAGTTATATATATAACGTTATATATATATAAAGTTATGTATATATATAACATTATATATATTTAACGTTATATATAAAGTTATATATATACCGTTATATATATATATATATATATATATATATATATATATATATATATATATAAAGTTATATATATATAACGATATATATACATATAAACTTATATATATGTATAAGTTATATATATAAACTTATATATAAATTTATATATAAAGTTATAGATATATATATAACGTTTTATATATATATAAAGTTTTAAATATATATATATAAAGTTATAGATATACATATAAAGTTTTATATATATATATAAAGTTTTAAATATATATATATATATATATATATATATATATATATATATATATATATATATATATATATATATATTATGAAGGCACTTTTGACACAGCCCCGCCCATTTAAAAAAATCTAGTTTATGGAATGTTTGACTCCACCTAAGACGTATTTGTTTATTTAACCTAAAAATTCCTCAAGTTACAGTTTTTGTAATAAGTACTTAAATTATTTATATTTTTAAAACATTGTCCACTTCGATATAAAAAGATTCTTACGGTAAAATAAGTAACACTTAAAGTGGTCGACCATAGTCGAGGGCGACCTAAAGGCTCCCTTTTTATTGCTACTCCACTTACCCTTGATCCTCAGCTTATAATGCTAGGTGGACATCAAGTAACATTTTAAAAATGTATGGTATGACCCGAACGAGGGTTGAACACTGATCTCCCGGTTCATTAGCAAACTCGCTTACCATTACACTAAAATAAACAATCTATTTCAGAGGAGGAGTCTTAGGATACGACTATGAAATCTACGCATTTAGCTAAGAAACTTCTATTTCCAACAGAAGCGTGACAGACAAACGAAAATTCTATTTAAAACTTAAGCGTGACAGACCAACGGAAATTCTATTTAAAACTTAAGCGTGACACACCAACGAAAATTCTATTTAAAACTTAAGTGTGACAGACTAACGGAAATTCTATTTAAAACTCAAGCGTGACAGACTAAGGGAAATTCTATTTAAAACTTAAGCGTGACAGACCAACGGAAATTCTATTTAAAACTTAAGCGTGACACACCAACGAAAATTCTATTTAAAACTTAAGTGTGACAGACTAACGGAAATTCTATTTAAAACTCAAGCGTGACAGACTAAGGGAAATTCTATTTCAAACTTACCCGTGACAGACTAACAAAAATTCTATTTAAAACTTAAGCGTGACAGACTAATGGAAATTCTATTTCAAACTTAAGCGTGACAGACTAACGGAAATTCTATTTAAAACTCAAGCGTGACAGACTAAGGGAAATTCTATTTAAAACTTAAGCGTTACAGACTAACGGAAATTCTATTTAAAACTTAAGCGTGACAGACCAACGGAAATTCTATTTAAAACTTAAGCGTGACAGACCAACGGAAATTCTATTTAAAACTTAAGCGTGACAGACTAAGGGAAATTCTATTTAAAACTTAAGCGTGACAGACTAAGGGAAATTCTATTTAAAACTTAAGCGTGACAGACTAAGAGAAATTCTATTTCAAACTTAAGCGTGACAGACTAACAAAAATTCTATTTCAAACTTAAGCATGACAGACTAATGGAAATTCTATTTCAAACTTAAGCGTGACAGACTAACAGAAATTTTATTTAAAACTTAAGCTACCCCTGGTAATGTATTCTACCAATGGGAAGTTCTTGAAAAGAAACTCTCTTCATTGAAATTCCGTTTGATCTTAGGCAAATGGAGGAAGAAAGAAATTATCTCTCCTGAATTATACTAGGCAGCAATTGGATGAACTCTTCAATTAGAAGTACAAAACAAGACTCGTAATTCGCATGTGGATTCGGGCGTTGTGGATTTGTTCTACTTGATCCGTGTAAGAAATTCACCGCAAAACCCAGTAAGATAAGGTTGTGTAGTGAATTTCTTACAAGCAGCTTGGTAGAACACGCCCACCATGCTCGAGCCCACAGCTAGAAAGAGGACAAACCTCGTTTTCGAATCTCGCACATGCGAGCTGTGAGTTTTTTTTGTATTTCGAATTGTAGAATTCATCTTTTTGTTGCCAAGAATAACTGAGGATAGAGAATTTGAATGTGATTCAAGGGGAATAACTCCTGAATATACTTAGCTGACATCCTTATAAACCTGAACTCTAATCCTATCCGAAGTGGTGGTTGATAATGCCTGGATTGAGATCAAGACCATAAATACAGCTTCATCTCATTTTACAGAGGTGGCGGTTTAGAGAATTTCGTTGAGTAGTGGATGAATTTTTATAACAATACAATAGCATGCCCGTCAGTGCTGAGTGCAAGAGGACACAGAGTTCCTCATTCATTCCCGGGCAATGCCGGATATTCCTGCTAATACTTCGTAAACAATCTATCGTAGTGTGATGATAAAATCGTTAATAACATGCACAATCCTCTCTGCATTCTAAACATATTTGCTACAAAAAAATTCAGTCTATGTCTGACTTGTCCACCAAGTTTCAGTCATGAATGTTCAACAGTCTTTGTTTTATTGCTGGTTCAGCATACCTGAATACTATGTGCAAAATTTTCAATAACTTTTTTTTAAGCTCTATCTCCACCCCTCCCTCTTCCATCCGTCTGGATACGACGTAATAGACAGAAAGTCCGAAATGACATCTAGAAGTTAAGTTGGCAACATTTTTCTCTTTGGTTGGTGAGCTGATTCGATTCGGGTGTCTTTTTAGAAGCTTTATCTCCCCCCCCCTCTCTCCTCGGAGCGGGCGATGAGAAGCTTACGTAGTATATAACTCTTCAGTGCTATAAAGAATAAAGCACGAAAAGAACATGATACCATAGAGCAAGAATATTGTTGGTGTTTTTTTTTCATGACAGAAACAAAATGAAAAGGAATACAGAGAAAATTCTGCTGCTAGATATTCAATACTACTATTATGACGGCTGTAAAAAAACAATGGAAAATCAGGGGCGCCACTATTCTTTGAGCCGACTACCTACAAGGTGTCAATGAGACTGTGACTGTTTATGTAAACAACACAACTCCGGCCAGCTGGTTACAATGGCGGAAAAATTTGGTCAACCATGACGCTGCAAAACAAAGATGCGTTCAATTTCTGATTGGTTTTCAGAATGTATCACGATTTTGGCTGTTGTGGCCCTCTTCCAATTCTAGAAATAGTCTGTCAATTGTTGCGATAGACATTATCTTTGCGATAACGCCACAAATAAAAATATGGAGGCTTAAGATCCGGTGAGTGTGAAACCCAGTCAGGATCACACTTCATACTGATGAGACGATCACCAAAGTGTCCTCGCATATCATTGAACGGTGATAAAACATAGACTGTTGGACAGGCATGGCTGAAACTTGGTGGACAAGTCAGTCATAGGCTGAAGTTTATTTGTAGTAAATATGATTGTATTGCAGAAAGTATTGTTAATTTTATTAACGTTTCTATGAGTGGCATATTGTGTGTGTGACGGGGGGGGGGGGCTAAACAAATTCTCAATCTGAGAAATGCTGATATAACAGCCATGATGAGAACCGAGTCTAAGTAGATGAACGCATAATAAGTATAATTTCTTATCTCAGAAACGCAGACATACATTACATGAGACACAACATGGGGGCACTTGTCTGGGTAGATCGACGAATGATACTATGCCCCGCCCTGCCCCGCTCCCAGCCCCTCATTTAAGATAGCCAGACATACATGATTAAAAATGTCATTAAAACAAAACGCGGGGCTTGGGGCCTTTTTATATTTTTTATTGTTTCTTAAAACAAATCGCAATCAAAAGATTTCGTATTTTAACGGGAAAAACATTTTTGTTTTCTTTCATGGAAGTCGCTCCAGACAAGACATGAAGCCACTTGATGTAAGAGGCTAAAAACAATGAAAGTTGGTAAAGTTGAATAATAACAAAAAGGGAGAGGAATAAATGCCTATTGATCTTAGTCTTGAAAAGATCAAGGCTATAATTAGGAGGAAAACAGTCAGCAGGGAGAGAGTTCCCTAAACCCCCTTTTTTTAGAAAGAAGCTGCTGCAATAGAAAGATGTATTATAACGAGGTCCCTAAACATACGGAATAATCACGTTGACCGGTTCTCGTTAGATCACCGAAGTTAAGCAATGTTGAGCCGGTTCAGTACTAGATGGGTGACCATTTTCTTTTCTTTTTATGAAAATCGCTCCAGACAAGGCATGAAGCCACTTGATGTAAGGAAAGAAAATAGTCTATCAAGATCAAAAACTAGCTAAGGATAAGTGTTAGAGGGATAGATTCCGACCAAGAAAAGAGAGAGGGGAAATATCTATGCTTTCGATTGTCTGGTAAAATACAAACATGGTGCCGATCTTGGGATAAATGTGTGTGTGTTTTGGGCTGATAAAACGTCCTCAAAAATGATTTCTAAAAAAAGTTTCCATTTGCAGGTGGGATATTTTTCTGATGAAACATTGGATTATGTTGAACCTAAAAGAAATATTGATTGTTTGCACAATTGAAGAAACAGCTGCTAACATAGACCTT
>OY744535.1:69804953-69814953 GCA_963556195.1 Sepiola atlantica
ATAAGTGAAAAAAAAAAATACAGTTTGGAAGATCAGGTTTTTAGCAAACTCAGCAAATTCTAGTATTTAAAAAAAAACTTTTATTCAACCTAAACAAGGCATATTGCTACTGAGACGTAAGGGGCTACTATGATTAGGGGTCGCATTTTTAAGGGCCATTCTAAGTGAGGAGTTGTGCAGCAAGATGTCTGTTCATATTGAATTAAAATTTCTGCATGTTGGTACAGTTGGGGAAACAGGGAGCAAGGAGGGAATACCAAAAGCAAGCGGTCCGAGGAAAGAAGCGATTAGAGTAGAAAGTTTTCCGGCATTTGGGGATCTCTACAGTGAAGGGGTGGGATTTTGCTGCTAGTCGAGTTGATCAGGGGTATTTACGTTGAGGATGTACAAGTGCAGCAAGTTCGTCGGACCACATTCGGTGGAAGTACCTGTACAACAAACACAGTGATGCAACATTACAGCGATGAAACAGGGGCTGGATCTTTGGGGACAGTGTGGGACTTATTAGATAAAGGCTTTTTGGACCATGTCTACGAGGGAGACTAGTGGTTGGTGCACCAGCTCTGATGTGGCAACAATGCTCCATGCATGGGTGAATGGTGGCTTTAAAGAGATATAGGATACTGGCAGGTGTGAGAAGTTTTCTAGCCCGGTAGAGGGAGACTATCTTCTTTGCAGCAGACTTGGCAGTATCTTCTATGTATTTATTCCAATTCATGTTGCCTGTGAATGTTATGTCATCGAGTTTGAAGATTGGACTCTCAGAAAAAGTGCGATCAGCCATGGCAATCATTTGTTACGGCGCAAAATGTTGATTCAGTCGAACATTCATGTTTTCTTTTGGTTTAAGGGCACAACTGAACCATATTACTTGACTTGTGTCTTAAAATACGACCACCATGAAAAGGTCGATTTATTTTTATTTTACCCACTCTTCTGGATAGCCTAAAAACGAAAATGAAAAGAAAAAAGTTTCATTCAAGTCAAAAATTACTTCCTATCTCTATATAAAAATGTATGTGCATATGATTATATATTTGTATGTACAGGATTCACTCCTAAACTAATTAAACACCTATTGTAAGTTTTTTCAATCGTATGTTTCGCTATTATGTTTTTTTCCCAGATTCTCTCTCGATCAGTGACGTAATTCTGAAAATTGTTTTCCATTCCTCAATTCACATACCTCAAAAGATAAACAATAACATTTTTATATTTTCATTTTCGTTTAAGGTTAAACTTGAAATTATCAAAAAAATCATAGTCGCATTCCAAACGTGACGTCTACCCCAACCCCAACCCCAACCCACATCTTGTTACAATTTAGCTTATAATTCTTATTTATTATCCTGCTTTTTCGATCACACCGGATAATCGCGTTGCATATATAAGAAATGTTATTGTTGTCATATATCAGAAATGTTATTGTTGTCACACACATACACACACACACACACACACACACACACACACATATATATATATATATAGTCGGTTCAGAATAATTTTTTATCATTGTTTTATTTTTTTTATATTCTATTTTATTTCATTAGTAACGCCTTGTGAGCAGAAGACTGTGCAAGACATTGGTATCCCTCCCCGATTGGCACCCTGCGGGGGGACGATCGATTGCGGGGACGATCATGTGATTGTCGTCAGAAATGTCACCAATGACGAAAGTTTGGTGGAAGTATTCCAGAGTGTCTGCAACCACAACCATTCTTGCGACCTGGCAGTCGCCACGTACAGACGAGAATGCGAAGTGGAATATTACTGTCTCAACGGTAAGTGATATTCGGGGAACCAAATCAAGATTTGTATATTCATTCCATGCCTACCTCCCTACTTCCTCTCACACACACAAGCAAGTATGACTTAAGGTCAAGCTTTTAATGAGCATCAAAAAATGTCCATACAAATTCACCTTCAATTGTTTTTTACTTTTTTATCCGATGAGTTAACGGTTGTCCGGATATCTTCAGTTAAAATTTTAGACATTGTCCAGATGTCTTCACTAAGTTTTCAGTAAAAATTTTTTTACATGGTCTGTAGGCAGGTTATCGGTCTATAGTTGATTTAGGTCATGCTTTTCTTGCTTTCCTTTCTAATAAACATATTACTTACCTACTAGGAGCTTTCACACGAATCATTATCAGCGATTGCTCATTGACAATAACCAGTGATTTCTCTGGAGTCTGGGTGACAACAAGTCTTCCTAGATATCCACCAGTCTTCGCCTCTTTTGACAACAGTTTCAAGTTATTTTGTGTTGTCGCAACAGCCGATTACTGTTAATTTATCATTAGCAATGACCATTCTCTCGATTTTGTGGCATTAAGCTTCCTCAAAGTTCCAGTATTTTTTTACGTTTCTTATGGAGTAGTCCACAGTTATTAAGGAAGTTGTAAATCTGTTCTCTCAGTTATGCCATTAAAATTTTCCATGTGGTTGGTAGGCAAGTTATTGGTCTGTAGTTGCTTGGGATTGTTCCCTTTCTCGCTGTCTTTTTGTCTCGCTGTCTTTAGTCATCCACTCTAGAATGTTTTGTGCATACATCTCATCAGCTTTTGCTTGCAAAGTTGTGAAATTTTTAAACCATCATGTATGTATTCCGTTGTGACCTGTTGTATTCCAGCTTGCCATTTTCTTTAAGGTCGTCATATGTTTTTCTTCATCAATTTCGGTGTCTGTTACTTCATTTTGCTGAAGGTCTTTTTCCATGTTAACTTGCTGCTCTGGTGCCCCCACAACGCAAACTCACTAGACCAACCCGACAATCTGCCAAATCCCATCCATTCACTGTGGAGGTCCCCAGATACCGAAGAGCTTTCTACTCCAAAAGCTTTTTTCCGAGTGCTGCTGGACTCTGGAAATTCCTCCCTGCTCCGTGTTTTCCTGACGGTACTGACATGCAGAAATTTAAAACTAATGTAAACAGACATCTTGCTGCACAGCTCCCAATTTAGGTTGACCCCCCCCCCTTAAAAAAATAAAAAACTCTCACCCTTTTTCTCAGTAGCCCCTTACGTCTACAGTGGCGGTCTGCCTTGTTTGGGGTGAACTATGTTAAAAAAAGAAAAAGAAAAAAAAATTCGGCATTTATTTTGTGGTCTTGTCGCTTTTCCCATATATTGCCTCAGAATCTATGTGTTTCTGTCGGGTCCGGTTGTTTTGTTTTTGGTCTTCCTCTGTTGATGTTTTGGTAAAACTGGTGTTCATTGTTTTTCAAAAGTCTTATTTTGTTTGTACTGTTCAGATTTTATCAGTCTTCCTTCCCTTGTTAGGACGTTTTGTTTTAGTTCTTCATGTTTCTTATTTACACACTCGGTCTATATACTGTCCGTCTAGGTTCTAGGTTCATTCTACTAATCATTTTTACATACAATCATATTCTGGAGTTAGTGTTACCATGCATAATGATATAGATTTACGGTTAGGGTTTAAGGTTAGTGTTATGTATCATGATATATTTAATAATTATTCATCATTAGAAGGGTTAGGTTTAGGGTTAGGGTTTAGGGTTAGGGTTATGTATCATGATATATTTAATCATGATTCACCATTAGAATTAGGGTCCATAGGTTATAAATTCATAAATTGCTCCTATGAATGACTGCACTCTCAAGTCCTTAAATTTGCTGTATCAGTTATGTGCAAGAACAGTTACACTAGTGAATCAATCTCCATTTTAGGTAAATTATAAAAACACAGAAATAGTAATATGTGTCAGATATAACCTTTCCTTTCAATCATCTGATGCATATTGACATCAAATTATAAGGGTTACTCATGTAAAAAAAGTTATTTCGGTCAAATACTGAACGATATTGCAATGTTGCAATATACAATGTAATATCTTATTTTGGCATTTCTATAGAATTTATATATATAAGTCATAAACAACTTCCAGGATTTTAAGGGACCCATGAATGAATTCATGTCGTCTGTTACTTAGTCAGTTGATATCTTGAAATCGAGCTAGTCCACATACCAAACTCCTAGTGATTTGAAAAGCATATACAATTATCTTTTAGAAAATACTATGGTTTGGGAGATATTTAGCAATAAGTATGATTTTCTTAGGCAAACATTATGCAAAAAATAGGCAATTTTTAGGCAAATTGCAACAAAACTTCATGAAAACTGAGAAAATACTGTTAGACGATGTATTTGAGATTAATAATGACTCACAAAAGCACACACAAATCAATTCAAAAGACTCAAAAATGGATTTTAACGTGTTTTTGGAAAATATGAAGTTTAAAAAATTTCTAGGTAGCTATACAAGATTTTGGAAACTTTTAGTGAATTTCTGTAACTTCAAATTGCCATATTTTTTGATGCATAAAGATATTGACCTGATTTTTTTGTTTCAAAATACTGAAAAATTTATTGAGTTTTGCAATAATATATTTTCCATGTGAATAACTTAATTTTTTAACAATAGACACCCAACAATAGACACCCCATACTCAACTATGGTTTAGTCTTTCTTCTTTTCCGTTGTCTCTGCGCTTATTTACTTTTCGCTTCTTTCTGTAGTTTGTTGGTTCGGGTTTCTAATCAATTCTTTGTTTTTATTTTTAGTTTCGTAATTAACTGATTTAGCCATTCATAAATTAAGTCGTTTAGGTCTGTAAGATATATGGGTGAAACCTGTTCAGTTTTTCTCTTTCCGATTATTATTATTATTATTATTATTTGCACTCACACAAGTCATCGTCAGTGATTGCTCACTGATAATAACCGGTGGTGTTCCCTGGAGCCTGAGTGGCAACACGTCTCCCTAGATGTCCACCTCTTTTCGATAACCATTGCAAATGACTTTGCAGTGTTGCAGCAGCCGATTTCTGATTGGTAACGCCCATTGGTCACCTCTGGAATCCACGTGGCAATACGCCTTCCCAAGGTCCCAGCACTCTCCGCACTCTTCCAGTGGAGGTCTGGTTAGTGCTCTCCCTCCTCGGTTTTCCCATCCCCCTTGCCCCTTCATGACTATTTTGTGAGGTATCAGCCGAGGCTGGTGCCCTCACCGTTTGTGCGGGGGGGGGGGAGGGAAGAGAGCAGTAAGTTTATGAAGTTTCTTTCAGTTTCTGTTCCTTGGGTTCATGTGGTAGTGTTCATTCTTTGGTTTAACTTTTTTCCTGTTGTAGCATCCATGTGACTGGTTACTATTCATAGTTTATGCGGGTTGGTTTCTGCATTCAGGGATTTTCCGTAAGAAATTTTTTATCATTGCCGTCTTTTGTATTGTCTCAGTGATCCCTATTATTATTATTAGTATTATTATTATTATTATTATTATTATTATTATTATTATTATTATTATATATATATATATAGTGTGTGTGTTAAGGTAAAATAAATTCCAGAAGGAAATCCGGGTATGAGAGCAAAAATAAAATAAAGTAAAGTAACACAGAATCACATAATCACCGGTGCAATAATTTATTTCGACTCTACGGTCTTATTCAAGCATCCAAGTGAGGCGATTACATTTTTGAAAATGAAAAAAGAGAAACTACCCTCACTATTCAATGCACATATACATTTTCAAAAATGTAATCGCCTCGCTTGGATGCTTGAATAAGACCGTAGGGTCGAAATAAATTATTGCACCGGTGATTAAGTGATTCCGTGTTACTTTATTTTATTTATTTATTTTTATATATATATATATATATATATATATATATATATATATATATATATATATATATATATATATATATAATGAAGCTATAAAGATAAATACTATATCTTTATCTTAGAACCTATCGTGATAAGAAAATGCTCGATATACTGGATAGAGCAATAAAACAAGAAAATGAATGATGAAAATAAAAATTGGATAAATTAGAATATTTATTAATACATCAGATATTGAAGCAAAGAATATAAAAAAAATCTTTTTCCTTAATCCATTGATTTTCTTCACTGAAATCAGGGTAGAAAATCAATGTGTCCATGTAAACATCCAAGGGATCAAAGAGAGTAAAGTGAAGGTTAAGTTATAATCCATAGAGTCCAGATGGAAAAATCCGATATCCGAGGTATGAAAGTGTAGCAACTTACATGAATGCACTATTTTCTGTCGATCTACTGGAGTTGTGATTCGGCTTGACGATCATTGTAATCATCGCCTCTTCAACGCGTACGCGTGTGATGAGATCGTAGGGCCAGATCACGTGATCAGCAGAACTCCCAGTTCGAGATTGTTTCCTAACAAGACATATAATCTTTGGCGATTTGTAATCGTAACATCGTTAATGAACCACTTGTTGAAAAAAAAAAAAAAGAAATTAATTTCGAACTGATCAAACAACTCGATAAAGGCGGAAATTGTTTTCGCCCGGCCTTTTGGCCAAGATCAAAGTGTAGTATCTGTTTCGATGGATACTACACCCCATAAACTGGTATCGTCTTGGCCTTCGGGGCTTGATTTATGCCGGTCTATGGGTCTGTCCTGTGCAGTTCTAGAAGGTCCACCCTCCCAGACTTCGCCTCTCCTCTTTAGGGAGAAGTAAGTTTATTGCTTACTGCCTGAGGCGCCCCTACCGGAGAATGCCGACGGGGCTGCCCAGGCAATTTTTAAACACCACTTTCCCGACCTGACCTTGGGTCACATCTTACTTGTGGGAGTAAGATAAAAAACTGTATATACCATTTCTTCAACTTCCGTTTCTTCGACTAGTGTAGTATCTGTTCCGATGGATACTGCACCCCATAGACTGGTATTGTCTTGGCCTTCGGGGCTTGATTTACGCCGGTCTATGGGTCTGTCCTGTGCAGTTCTAGGAGGTCCACCCTCCCAGGCTTTGCCTTCTCACCCTTTTAGAAAAGGTTAGTTTATTGCTAATCGCCTGAGGCGCCCCTATCGGGGAATACCGACGGGGCTGCCGAGGCATTTTTTGACGGTCATAAGTGCTCTTCTTCTAGAGTGCTGACTTATCAAATCCCACTTTCCGACCTTGTGTCACATTTTACTTTGTGGGAGGTAGATAAATACCGCTTAACGCTGTGATATTTGATATACCTCAGATAAGGACATTGATCAAAGATTCAACATTCGTGAATTCAATGACTGATATCTTCTTCTTGTGAAAGGAGTTCAAAATCATCTCGAAAATCACAAAGTTGACAACTCTGAATAATTGGGAGACGCCGTATTTAATGTTTTGAGAAAAATCCTGCGATTCTCTGTTGTCGTCCCGGTAGAGAATCGACGAACTTCAGGAAAAGATGATTTCGCCTTGTCAACAAAATGTATTATCTTTTAAATTGTTCCTGTGTTTCTCCTACATAAAACTATTACCCGTCTGTGCACCATGTTGTTCAATTGATTTACGCCCCAAAGAAAAGTTACACAAACCAACAACCTATTCTTGTCCAGTATATATATATATATATATATATATATATATATATATATATATATTAGTATTTCATTTATCCACATAAAATTTTATAAGGAGATATATATTTTTTATGTATCAATTTTCAGTGTTTACTTCAACAGTGCTCGATACGTAAGTAGAGCTAGGTAGTAAGTCTGAAGATTCCCCCCGGGGATGAAACACGGGAGCCTCTGTGTAGCTTGATTGCCATATATATTTTCATAGCTTACTATATATATATATATATATATATATATATATATATATATATATATATATATATATAATAAATATTTGTTATTATTTATTATCTATGTACGTATACGTTTCGTCCTTTTATAATCGGGACTCATCAGCATATAGATATGACTATTCACTACCGGTCATGCGATTCGAAACCCCGGATCACGAGTATTTTGCAACTCAGATCCCGACGGCCCATGTTGAACAGCGAATAAACAGTGATAATTTTAACACTTTATGTGGCGGCTTGACGTCATAAGAGCGTTCAACTTAATGAAAGGAACGATGCATTTAAAGCTAGCGACGTCATGCTGTGTTAATACTACACTTACAGTGCTCTTCTAGAAGGGCTTTTCTAGGAGCTACAAATAATAAATATTTGTTATTGTTTATTATCTATGTACGTATACGTTTCGTCCTTTTGTAATCGGGACTCATCAGCATAGAGAGATGACTATTCACTACCGGTCATGGGATTCGAAACCCCGTTTTAAACAAATGCACCCGTAGGAATTTCTACAACTGTTCTTTTTGTTATTAACTTACGAAGGAGAAAGATTTCTCGAGAATTTTCACTCGTCAATGGGGGGAAATATATATTTTTTTTAACTTATATACTAATGCGTGTTTAAAAATTTACAACTAAATGCTGGACTGAATAGTGAGTCGCAAATTTCTGTATTTTATTGTTTTTCTTTTTAATTTGAGTGAAATATTTTTTTAAATCAACACATCGTGCAATTCAAATGAAAAAAATCATTTTTTTTTTTTTTTCGTTTTTGCAAGCTGTCTTATAGTTTTTTTTCTTCTTCTTTCTCATTTTGATGGTATTATTTTATTTTAGGACGATTCTAATCACAAACACACGTGTGTATGTGTGTGTGTGTGTGTGTGTGTGTGTGTGTGTGTGTGGGTGTATGTGTGTGTGTGTGTGTGTGTGTGTGTGTGTGTGTGTGTGTGTGTGTGTGTGTGTGTGTGTGTGTCTGTATTCATTCCCCGTATTTTTATTGCAGACACATTCAGTGAAACGTGCACCTATGAATATTTCAGTGGTATCTACATGAAATATTTTATGCCGGACGATCCGCTTCCCCAGTGCTACAGATCCGACGGCGAAATGTCCATGGGTGACTGTTCTTTCTATCCACCCGATGTTCCCCGGAACAACTGGCTTCTACTGCAGGCCACGCACCCGGTGAGCATCAGCCAAGAAACGAACGTCACAGAAACCATGGAATCATTTCGGAACTACAATTTCCCACATGATCACAGAACTGCAACCTCAAATCACGGCATCAAATTTTACTGTCACACCACCATTTGGCTTTTGTATATGGGTAAGTAAAATCGTACATACATTTTTTTCTGTTGTCATTATATATATATATATATATATATATATATATATATATATATATATATATATATATATATATATATATATATATATATATATATATAAACATTAAATCAGCCTACACTAATTAATTTGTGTTTCTGTGCTAGGCGTACATCATTCAGGGCTGGCTGCTTTGGTAATCTTATCTTGTATCTTGGATTATCGAAGCAGCCAGCCCTGAATGATGTACGCCTAGTACAGAAACACAAATTAATTAGTGTAGGCTGATTTAATGTTTATATAATTTTATATATATATATATATATATATATATATATATATATATATATATATACATATAATGTTTAAATGTTTAAATTAATTTTATTTATAAAGCTCTACTTTGTATTGAGCACTTTTGAAAAACTTTATTGGTTTAAGTTCATTTATCAAAATATTTGAACTCGATTAATTAATATATATACTATATATATATATATATATATATATATATATATATATATATATATATATGTATATATATATGTATATATATATATGTATATATCTATCTATCTATCTATCTATATATATATATATATATATATATATATATATATATATATATATATATATATATATATATATATATATATATTAGGTTCGTATTACATTGCTCTGTTGTCACTAATTAACAATCATCGAGCTGAATCTTTTAAGGAGACTGCAAAGTAAAAGGGCACTTATAGTATATGCTAATACATATATTGTCATTAATAATTATTTATATATATATATATATATATATACATATATATATATATATTAATTAGAGATTTTTGCCCCGATGTAAGCGTTGTGTAAATTTGAATAGGAATCTGTAAGTTTAAGAAGCAAGAACAACGTAGAAAGAAATACTTTTTTCAAATAAATATTTATTTATTTATTTAAAATCAGCTAAGTTTATTCATACAGTTTCATCAACACAACAGACATGGCCGTCCGGAAAAAAGTTACGTAG
>OY744535.1:69819953-69822453 GCA_963556195.1 Sepiola atlantica
GGGGTCCGCAATAATGGACTTTTGTCTCTACTTGGCATGATCATGGTATTGACCATGTGATGGGATAGTTTACGGAGATGATTGTGCAGGGCGTCTGCCGATCTATCTTAAGTTTCCCTCTCAGTCGCTTCCCAGTGACTTCTAATTTAAAGGGGAGTTTCCCGACGGTGACGTCGGTGGCCCTCAGCACATGTCTGAACCATCTGAGTCGCCATTCCCTCATCTTGCCCTCGACTAACACTTAATATTTAACCATAAATACAGGAATGCATTAAAACTCATTCGTAACATCTAACAATGTATGAGAATGATACAACTAAGGCCTAACAATGTTTTAATCATTAACAATATCGGAGAATGATAAGAATGTTGTACGGTTAATCATTAACCCGTGTTTTAACAATCTGAGCAGTTGACATAAAACTAGACATAAGTATTAGATCTGGAAAGGTCAGAAGTTTCAATACTTGTACTTTTAATCTATTATGATACTTGTTAGGTAGAGCATTTCTACCTAGAAAATAATTAGACATATTAAAGGAAGATAACTTGTCAGAGTTGCTTCCCTTGGTTCAATTGCAGAGTAACGCCCCTTTGGCTTCCAACAGAAACAGACATTTTGTAAAGACATTACCATATCAACTCCCACAATAACTGTTCAATTATTTAATAAATCCTCTTCTTTCCATTGTAAAAAGTAAATAAATAATTAATTCTATATCATACTAAGTTTTCTCATTCAAATTCTTTCTCATATTTTTGTTTATTAACTCACATTCACATATTTAAATTTACACAACTCAGCCTCATTTCAATAACCGACACAAACTGCGTTAATCGACGTTTCTTTCCCTAAGGCTTTTTTTCCAATATATTTTCTTCACAAAAAATGCATGTTCAAATATGTCTTGTAGAATTTGGTATATTCGGACTACTGTTTTCATCTTGGGTGTTTTTATCACAACGTTTCGACCGATGTAACCTCCGACCTTCTTCAGGTGTACCTTGTCGGACTCGGGAATCTTTTTTCTTGCGGTCCATGGCACAGTGAATATAGTACTAAGTAAAATTCAGTTCTAAGTGACAGTCATCTGAAGGTTGAAGGTTCAATCCTCAGTGCGGACGATACAAAGAATTGCGAATTACTGAAAACTTCTTCCCAGTCATGGCAGATGAAACGAGAGCATGCTACCCCCATGGATTTAATAAAGGGTTCCGTTCGAAATTCCGTCCAGATTCCCGAGTTCGACAGAAAGATTCCCGAGTTCGACAAGGTATACCTGAAGAAGTTTGGAGGTTACATCGGCCGAAACGTTGTGATAAAAACACCCCAGACGAGAACAGTAGTCCGAATATACCAAATTCTACAAATTATCAACCCTCATCTAAAATATTCCGAAACAAAGAATGTCTTAATTTTGGGATTGAGTTATGTTTGAAAAAAATCCATGTTAATTGTTCTAATTAGCTGTAATTTGAAATTTAATCACAAAGTAACTAATCTCTTACTGTGTTTCTGTCTCTCACTCTCACCCTCTCTCACTGTATGTCCTTTGACCCCCTTCCACTCTTATTTTGTACAGTGTCTATCACTCACACTTCAGTCTTTCTCTCTCCCTCTCCCTCTCCCTCTCTCTCTCTCTCTCTCTCTCTAACTGTTTATTAAAAGTTAAAGATAATCAAACAGAAGATTGGGATAGTCAGTTATAAGCAATAGTGGATACCACCATAGGTATTAATACTATTTAACCCATAGCTGGAGAGAAAAAGAGAGAAAGGGAGAGGGAGATATGGCGAACAGAAAAAGACTAATTTTGAATTTTGTCGTTTAATTCTTTAAGTTTAACTGGCTTAACAAACTCACTTTTTTCCTGATTCAAGCAATCTAACCCGAGCTCATTAGATGACCCAACGGATCACATTTTATAGTGTTCGTATAACTCAGTGATTCCCAAGGTGGGTTGTACTACCCCTTTAGGACCTTGGAAAGATCCAGGGTTCAGAAATATTTGACATAATCTAAATCCCTTACACTTATGACGAAGAATAACATTTAAAAATATTTATTTTATGGTCCAGAATCAGAATTCAATGTCTCGAATGTTTGTTTGTATCATGTTGACGTGATCTAGACAGGCCAACCAGATCAAACAGCAGACGCCTGCAGGTGGTAAGGCCCTGGTTTGTTGGTTTTCGTAAGTTATCTTCAGTTTTGTAATGTACATCAGCCAACCATAATAAAAATTAAAAAAAAACATTGTGTATATTTGTAATATTGCTAATATCAACGAGTTTGTTTTTATGAGATTCAATCGAGCAGAAGTTACAAAGCGTCCAGGATTCACGGCTATAACTGTTTCGGATTTTTTTAGATGAAGATTGATAATTTGTATTATTTGGATTATTCCAACTACTGTTCTCATCTTGAGTGTTATTCTCACAACGTTTCGGCCGGTGTAACCTCCGACCTTCTTCAGGTGTATCTTGTCAAACTCGGGAA
>OY744535.1:69824953-69842453 GCA_963556195.1 Sepiola atlantica
TTTTGTGGGGAATCTTCAAAGTTGCTCAATATGAGCACCATTCGTCACACGGCAGACATCTAGTCGATAGTCCATTTCCTGCCAAACGCGTTCCAGCATCTTGACGTCAATGGTTCCCACAACTGCCGTTACTCGAGCCTTTAGTTCGTCAATATCTCTTGGAAGGGGCGGCACATAGACTTGTTGCTTGACAAAGCCCCAAAGGAAAAAGTCACACGGGGTAAGATCTGGAGACCTAGGAGGCCAGGGCATGAGAACGTCATCACCTCGCACAGATCTCCCAATCCATCTACCAGGCAGCCTTGTGTTAAGAAACTGCCTTACTCTAAGACTCCAGTGTGGTGGTGCACCATCTTGTTGAAAAATGAAGTCATCAGATTCTGCTTGTTCCAACTGAGCCATTAGCCAGTCTTCCAGCATGTTGAGATAGGATTCACCAGTGATAGTTGCCTCTTCAAAGAAGAACGGTCCATAGACACCTTTCTTGGAAATTGCACAAAACACGTTCACTTTTGGTGAATCTCGCTCGTGCTCAAGAAGTTCATGAGGATTCTCAGTACCCTATATGCGAGTGTTATGCTTGTTAACTTTGCCATTCAGATGGAAGGTCGCCTCATCGCTAAAAACAAGCCGGTCATCAAAGCCGTTATCTTCCAACTTCTCTTGCATTGCAATGCAAAAGTCACGGCGAAGTGGCTTATCAGTGTCCTTCGACTTTTGGACCAACTTGAGCTTGTAAGGTACCATTTGCAGTCGTTTCCTTAAGACACGCCAGACAGTTGCTGGAGCAAGCTGAAGTTCCCTGCTGGCTCTTCTCACTGATTTACGGGGGCTCCGCTGAAAGGCTGTCCGAACTTGCTCAACTGCATCTTCTGAAGTTGAAGGGCGACCTGTTCGCTTACTTGGGCACAAACACCCATCTTTCACAAATTTAGCATGCCATCTGACAATGGATTTCCTTTCAGGGGCTTCTTTTTTAAATTTCCTGCGAAATGCATGCTGAACACATGTCCACGATTCAGTCTTTGCAAATTGGAGGACGCAAAATGCCTTGTCTTGTTTAGAGAACGCCATTACTGCACCTAGAAAGATAACACGAAAATCATTAGTATGACCAAAAACTTGATTAAGCAAGCTTTAAAATGGGACCAGTTTCATTTTTCTACCTGGAATAGTTCATGAGATATACGCATCTGTAATGTTCCCAAGACTTTTGAAACACCCTGAATATTTATATATATAATATTTATATATATATATTGATATGTATATATAATATTTATATATATATAGTATTTATATATATATATATATAATATTTATATATATAGTATTTATATATATACATATAATATTTATATATATATATATATATAATATTTTTATATATATAATATATATAATATTTATATATATAGTATTTTTATATATATATAATATTTATATATATTTATTAATATATATAATATTTATATATATATATTTATATATATATATATATTATTTATATATATATAATATTTATATATAATATTTATAAATAAATATTAATTATTTATTACCTACAGACATCGATGTTTCATACTTACGCAATCTTCAGTGCAGGAAGCTAATTCCCAACGGCCGACGTGCACGAACTCCGATCACAAATTGCCACTGGCCACCAGAAATTTTCTCGGAATTTAGGAGGAATTTAACTTTGTAAATACCAAGTCGGCGGGTATTCACAGCAAGCGGCGAAGAGTGATCTAACAACAACAAATCGTGTTGGATCTCGACATGAAGCTAGTAGTACTGCTTGTTATCAAATTCACTCAAGAGTATATATATATATATATATATATATATATATATATATATATATATATATATATATTCCATGATAAATACCAGTATACTGAAATCATATGCCCTTAATAGGGTTAAGATGAAAATTCATATACACTAAATGTACAAAAGCAAGGAAATTCACAAATTTTTACACTTTTATTGTCATTAAGGGTATGCGAGCACAACAGGGCTATGTATTTTACTGGTAGGAATTTTTCTTCAGCGCACCTCACACACTTCATCCACTCATGCGTAGAGATTTATACTTTAGTGATGTGATAATGAAATGGTTTGGTTGATATGTAGTCATACCCTTAATGACAATAAAAGTGTAAACATTTGGGAATTTCCTTGCTTTTGTACATTTAGTGTATATGAATTTTCATCTTAACCCTATTAAGGGCATATGATTTCAGTATACTGGTATTTTTCATGGAATGTCACTACTTTTGTAAAGGCTATGCCTCAATTTTTAAGGTTTTTTGGAATTTTCTAGAAAAACAAAGGTATATGGTAAACTGAAATTAAAATGCCATCAACTAGACCCTAGAACCTCTATCTCTGCCAAAAATCAGCTGAATCCATCAAGTAGCTGATGATATACAGGGTGGCACATACGTACGTACGTACGTACACACGGATAATATGATTTCATGATTGAACTTTCTGGATCTCTGGGTTGCCTTGACTAATATGCTGAAATTCTACACACTTATAGAACCTATCAAATAAAAATTTTGTGCAAAGTTTTAACTAATTTGGTTTATTGGTTTTTGTGTTATGATTGATCAAAGAAATGAGATTTCCAGCATAGGCCATTCGTAAAGTCTATTACGGGATAGAGCGCTCTCGCGACTCCCTTGATATATATATATATATATATATATATATATATATATATATATATATATATATATATATATTCTGTGGTCAATAAGAAGGATGTTACATGACTGCTAGAACTCCTTCTTCCTTATTTGGTCATAAAAGTCGACAAGAACTATTTCACACCGAAAGACAGGCAACGGATTATCAGTACGCAATTCTCGTTAAAAAGAAAACATGTTCATGTTCCAAGAAGTGACAAGTGCAAACTAATATAAAAGCAAAAACCTTCCTTTTTGTTCAAGTGCCTCCCAACATCTGATGGGCAAGTATTTCGTCAGAGATTAAACGGATCCTCTTCACTCAATAACGAAATGGAACCTTTTAACTCAATAACACTCGGGTCTTCTTGATTCATAAAAATTTTTAAAAAGAAGTTTTTTTGTGGAGGACGTATTTAATATGCCTCCTTTTTTGCCTTTATATTTGATCTATTACTAATGGAGATTTGGTCTCTGTCTGTCTGAAGCCGAAACTATACTATTACTTCTATTACGAATGGAGATTTGGTATCTGTCTGTCTGAAGCCAAAACTATACTATTACTTCTATTACGAATGGAGATTTGGTATCCGTCTGTCTGAAGCCGAACTATACTATTACTTCTATTACGAATGGAGATTTGGTATCTGTCTGTCTGAAGCCAAAACTATACTATTACTTCTATTATGAATGGAGATTTGGTATCTGTCTATCTGAAGCCAAAACTATACTATTACTTCTATTACGAATGGAGCTTTGGTATCCGTCTGTCTGAAGCCGAACTATACTATTACTTCTACGAATGGAGATTTGGTATCTGTCTGTCTGAAGCCCAAACTATACTATTACTTCTATTACGAATGGAGATTTGGTATCCGTCTGTCTGAAGCCGAACTATACTATTACTTCTATTACGAATGGAGATTTGGTATCCGTCTGTCTGAAGCCGAACTATACTATTACTTCTATTACGAATGGAGATTTGGTATCTGTCTGAAGCCGAAACTATATTATTACTTCTATTACTAATAGAGATTTATTATATGTCTGTCTGAAGCCGAAACTATACTATTACTTCTATTACTAATGGAGATTTGGTATCTGTCTGTCTGAAGCCAAAACTATACTATTACTTCTATTACGAATGGAGATTTGGTATCTGTCTGTCTGAAGCCGAAACTATACTATTACTTCTATTACGAATGGAGATTTGGTATCTGTCTATCTGAAGCCAAAACTATACTATTACTTCTATTACTAATGGAGATTTGGTATCTGTCTGTCTGAAGCCAAAACTATACTATTACTTCTATTACGAATGGAGATTTGGTATCTGTCTGTCTGAAGCCAAAACTATACTATTACTTCTATTACGAATGGAGATTTGGTATCTGTCTGTCTGAAGCCAAAACTATACTATTACTTCTATTACGAATGGATATTTGGTATCCGTCTGTCTGAAGCTGAACTATACTATTACTTCTATTACGAATGGAGATTTGGTATCTGTCTGTCTGAAGCCGAACTATACTATTACTTCTATTACGAATGGAGATTTGGTATCTGTCTGTCTGAAGCCGAAACTATATTATTACTTCTATTACTAATAGAGATTTATTATATGTCTGTCTGAAGCCGAAACTATACTATTACTTCTATTACTAATGGAGATTTGGTATCCGTCTGTCTGAAGCCGAAACTATACTATTACTTCTTATTGATTTACTGTTGTACTTTCATTACTAATGAGGATTAGTTCTCTCTGCTGAAGCATCCGTTTATCGAGGATCGCTACAGGAACTACTATTAATCATAAAGGATAGAGGGATTTTTTTTATCGAGGTTAGACTCTTCTAGATCCGCCGTGTTCTGACTATTCTCATGCACATTAACATGGTTACCTTGTGAAGGATGTGAGGTGACTCTCCGCCACGCACGGACGGTCATTCACTATAAAAAGGCTAACAATACAAAAGGGATCAATTAGACTTCAGGCACCCCAAATAAGCAAATACTAAAAAAAGAACACATTTGGGTTGACGTCAGTTTCTTTCACTCGCGGTTGAACTATAAAAAAACAACGATACGCGCACACTTCGCAGTTTTTTGGGGTTTTTTTTTACAAAACTTTTTGTTTTGTAAACTTTGGAGGTTTATATTGCATTGTTGTTTTTATAGTTTAACCGGAAGTAAAAAAAAAACGGTGTCAACCCAAATATGTTCTTTTTGGTATTTGCTTATTCTGGGGTGCTTGAAGTCTAATTGATCCTACAAAAGTGCTTTGATACACATCCCATAGTGCTGTGTGAATTGTGACCAGTCAAAGACGCCACCGAAAGCCATCTTGGAAAGTTACAAGCTCATGTACATTAACAGGGTTACCCCGTGAAGGATGTGATGTGAGTCTTCGCCATGAAAGGACGGTCATTCACTATAGAGAGGCTAACAATACAAAATGGATCAATTAGACTTTAGGCACCCCAGAATAAACATCTATGAAAGGTACTAGCTCATTGCATGAATCCCTTAACCCTTTTTTTGCATAACTAAAAATAATAACATTCACTGTTATGAGAAACTTAGAACAGTGTAATTAGCATATTTCTTGGGGTCTGCCATGCATGGGGGAGGGAATATGAAAAGTAGTCAAACTGTAAAATTTGATACAATTTTATTTCTTGTCGTTTGATAGATTTTCTATTGAAAGTGACGGCAGGAATCGCTGGTGGCCTGACGCTACTTACCTTCTCTGTGTGCGTCTCGGTTCTTTACAAAAAGTAAGTATATCCTTTTAAAAATTAAGTCTACTGTCTCCAGGATGCGTATGCGTTTCGTAGAAGCGTGTGCAAACCTCGACAGTCAGATAAACTATCGACAATCAAGACTCTGAGGCATGGTATATTTTAGACACAGGTTTATTGGTCATCGACAAAGGTGAAACTGAATAAAGAATGAAAACATAGTTTCAGAAACAACAGAGACGAGGAATCTACTAAAATCTATAGAGAGCCGTAAGCTTAACAACATTGCAGAATAAAAATATTTAGATCCTAAAAATAATGCTAGAACGGGAAAAAAATACAAATTATGCTCGGTGATAGACGAGTTACGAGCGTGAAGGAATATAGGTCCACACGTGGAGAACAGATAATTAAATTACACTAAATACGAAATGATACTAAAAAAATAATACGAATACGGTTTAATGCTATTCTTAGAAAGAAGAAGTGCAATATTTCTTACCGACGATGCTCAAAACGTCTGGATATTTAAAGGCACCGGAAAGATCTCACCGGTGACCAGTCTGAGGGAATCTCCTAAGAATAAAAAGGCCGGCTAAGGAAGATAAATGCAAGGGGATCTATACTACATTTTTTTATCGTAATAAATACATTGCATTATTTGTCTCATTTCGAAATATCGGAGATCTTAACTATTTTTAGAAATGGAGAATATTACATTAATAGTAAATAATAAATTCCTAAAAAATAAAGAACACGTCATGACTGGAAATCGAAACCGAAACCTTCAATCTTCAGGCTTTACAATCCCCTTCCCATTGCCAATATTCGAGGAAATTCCTTGAGCTTGTTCTCGGCTTTGAACATCCGGTGAAACTGTCTGATATTTGCATGTTGGTTTTGCAAAAGGGCATTTTATTAATTATCTATGATTTGTTGTTGCTGTTGAAAAAATTTTATTTACTTAAAATTTTAATATTATTGATCCAACTTCGTGCAATAATTTTATCCTTAAAGATTTCTAAATAAAAATATTGTCCTTTTCAGATCCACCAGGAAAGCATCATCATCTCCGAGTCTTTCGCCGGATTCCGATCCCGAAAAGGATGCGGATCTACACAATGGTGATCCCCAAGAAACGAAATCCGAGGAGGATGCTTCCGAGGAGGAAGCCATGTATTTTGTGATCGAGCCCGATAAATATCCTCAAACGGAAGTCGAGGAAAACACGTATAATTCTATCGATGAACTCCTACCCAAGATCCACCCGGAAGTTGTCACCCGGCGTTTATACAATCCCATGAGACACTGGGAACTTCCGGCCAAACCCGTGTCTACGATCATCGAGGAAGACATGTATGATCACATCCCGGAAGATATCAACCGCGCAAACTCATCGCAGGATTTTAACACTCGCGGAAGTCGTGCCAGCGATTTTAGCCAAAGCTCTTGGAAGAGAAAGCCTTGTAGTTCACAGCACGGTTCCATTTGTGAAGACGCTCAAAGTAATGTCCCTTTGATCCCGAATCCGGGAGAAGACTGGTCTGATACACCGAACAGTACCCTTCCGAGGGTTCCCGGGACGTACAACACTACGCTACAAAAGAACCCATCTCCCCCACAAATCGACACGGACAGTGAGTCGGACTCGGATGCGATATATGAGCAAGTGGACGAGCTGTGTCAAAAAAGTAGCGGCTATTACGGCAGTGTGCGACCCCCACTGCAAGATATTTATGAATCGGTCGATGACTCTCCCACCAAGATGGGTCGCTGTTCGACATTCCTGCCCGCACGAAATGAAAGTAGTTTTACGCAGAATCAAAATACGGACACTCCTCACTCAAACGATGACACAAATAAAAGTCGAAATAATTCGGAAGAAATGTACGATCATTTAAATGAGAGCTGGGAGAGAAAATATGCGCGATTTGGCAATCAGGAAAACAATGGCCATATATATGCGCACCTCGGGGACAATTTTAGTTGAAGATTTGATTCATTTTTTATTGTAAATATAAACTTGAACAAGAAAATAATATATTTATACGAACAAACGGACAGGTTCGTAAGATGCGTCCATTCAATCTGTCCGTTCGTAAGATGCGTCCATTCAATCTGTCCGTTCGTAAGATGCGTCCATTCAATCTGCCCGTTCGTAAGATGCGTCCATTCAATCTGCCCGTTCGTAAGATGCGTCCATTCAATCTGTCCGTTCGTAAGATGCGTCCATTTAATCTGTCCGTTCGTAAGATGCGTCCATTCAATCTGTCCCTTCGTAAGATGCGTCCATTCAATCTGCACGTTCGTAAGATGCGTCCATTCAATCTGTCCGTTTAGCGATGAAAAAGTCTGTTTCAAATTTAACTTTGACAGACAAACGAACATGACATTTCAAACTTAGGTTTGACAGACCAACAAAAATGTTACTTCAAACCTAAATTTGACAGACCATGCTATTTCAAATTTACGTGCGAAATGTCAAAGAAAAAGCATTTTAAAACTTAAGCATGACAGACCGACGAAAATAAATATCAAAATGCTATTTCAAACCTAAGTTTGACAGTGCAAAAAAACAAACCTATTTCAAACAGAGGCGTGACAGAACAACGAAAATGCTATTTCAGACTATCGTGTGAAAAAACAAAGAAAAAGCTTTTTAAAACTTAAGCATGACAGACGAACAAAAAGTGAGGTGTGACAGACCAACGAAAATCTTATTTTAAACTCTAGCGTGACAGACCAACGAAAATCCTATTTTAAACTGAGGTGTGACAGAAGAACCAATGACACAATGAACAAAGCGAGAATGCGTTTTCGAAAATAATTTTATGGTTTTATGGAAGATACGAAATTGAAGGGCATTCTAGATCTCCACAAAATTTGACGTGATTCCATTTTTAAAATGGCAGTAAACAATGGCGACATTACTTGAAAATAGCAGTAAACAATGGCGACATTACTTGAAAATATTTTTTTAAAGTTTGAGAAATTTCTTTCATCGACCCTCATCAGGGAGGAATATGTCAAATAATCAGTGAAGCCCAGAAAAAGAAACAGAAAAAGGGTTAAATAATGTTATTAGAATGACGGCCAATAAAGAAAAAAACTCAAATTTTAAAATAAAAATAAACCACTTGTGACCCGTTGGGTTAGTATTGGTTATATATATTATTAAATATTTTGAAATTCTAAAATGATTTAATAAATATTTGAAAATTACAAGTTACGACTGCTGCTTTCAAACAACGTCCACAGAATATTATATAGATCATAGGAGCTAGCAGTTATGGCTGCTGCTGCTTTCAAACAAACACACAATCTTTATGAAATTCTTGTGATGTCATAATAACCCCCCTCTCTCTCTCTCTCTCTCTCTCTCTCTCTCTCTCTCTCTCTCTCCCATTTTCTCTTTGTTCTCCACTCTTTATCTTTTCTCCTTTTCTCTGTCATCTTTCTCTCTCTCTCTCTCTCTCTCTCTCTCTCTCTCTCTCTCTCTCTCTCTATATATATATATATATATATATATATATATATATATATATATATATATATAGATATATAGATATATAGATATATATACACGTGTGTGTGTATATATATATATATATATATATATATATATATATATATATATATATATATATATATATATACACGTGTGTATATATATGTATATACATATATTCGTTTTGTTCGAAGGGGGAATGATTTTAGAATTAAAAAAAAAAAAGAAAATACGATTTAATGAAACATAGTAAAATAGATGTAACCCCGAGGCGCCTTTCGACCGACTACTTTTCACGTGAAAACGTCGGTATTTGTTTTTTAAAAAATCAACAAATTTAAAACCAATAAATGGTATAATGAAGAAGTTCAACAGGTGGCGGGAGGGAGAAAAAAAATTATACAAAAGAGAAAAAAAAAAATGGGGTATATTAGTACATGCATATACATGTATAAACATCTATATATATATATATATATATATATATATATATATATATATATATATATATATATATATACATAACCAAGCACAGATAAAATGATCACCCATCAGAATCAAAGGAGTCTCCAAAGATCAACAGTCTGTGTTTTAAGTCTCTTTGTCGGCATAGAGATGGTCGTTGAGTATTGATGAAAATGGCCTCGAGAATATCCAGATGAAATTTGTGACGTCGTCTATATAGAACGGAGTTGTCGTCTGAATAGAGATCACGGCAACTCCTTTTACTAAGCAAATGTTCACCTATAGCTGACTCGTGTGCTTGTAGATGCGCGGATGGTGGGATGGGTTCATTTCGGCGAACATACCCTGGCACATGCTGGGCGATTCTAACCGACAATCGCTGGGTGGTCTTGCCAACATAATCAACGTCACACTGACATTGAAAGCGATAAATTATTAAACTTAAATCTGTGGTCGGCAAGACATCCTTATGAAATGAAGGGAAAGCAGCACGAGTAGAAAAAATAATGCGCATATTCGCAGCATTATAGCAATGTGTCACAGAAGATGAAATTCTATCAGCAAGTGGTTGGCTACTAGAAGCCAGCCACGGAAGCTTAAGATAAATCGGACACTTGGGGGGAGGGGGGGCAAAGAATTTAACTTTATTGAAGTTATCGACCTTACGTCGAATAATATGTGCAACGACATGTTCAGGATATCCGTTATTAACGAAAATCTCTTTAATTCTTATAAGTTCAGACTTAACTTTACAGTCAGAACAAATCATCATATATATATATATATATATATATATATATATATATATATATATATAGAGAGAGAGAGAGAGAGAGAGAGAGAGAGAAAGAGAGAGAGAGAGAGAGAGAGAGGGTAGAGGGTAGTGCAGCATCAGTGCAGTTCCAGCGAAAGAAAAATGCATATTTAAAGAAGTGAGGCCACCAACATTTGTAAAAAACTGTTTTCAACCATTGTTTGTTATTTTATTATTTTATAATTTTGTGATTTTATAACGCGTTTCGAATCTTGTGCGGCTCTCTTCAGATATATTTTCCATTTGAAAAAATATTTTGATTTTTAACAGTTTGATGTTTATGTGCACCTGCTCGCACGTTTTCATAGTTTTTGCTTCTCTAGGTCAAAGTTATGTGGGTTTTTTTTAAAGTATGTGTGATTCTGACTTTTATCTTTCCGGTCATCTTCGTGCGCGATGGTTGAGTATACGGTATTTCGAAAAATCGAGTCCGGAAATCGTCGAGATGTCGTCAATCATGGTCAAAGATGCTGGGTAACGGGGGAGGTAAAGAAGAAGTGGGTTTGGCTCTCAGCGATTGCCTTCGAGGGCGTCTGTCACTAAGGTGTCAACCGTTGTCCAGCTGAAGTTCAAAAGAGGTCCGAAGTCAGTGTGCAAATGGTTTTATAGGCTGGCTCCCGTGACCTTTAAGAGAACAGTGATTGGGTTACCTGATGGCCAATTCACGGAACCTTCAGGGACAAGGGAGATAACCAATCAATGAGTCTGACATAAATAAATTCCAATAGTGTACTCAAAATATCCTGTTGTTTATTTTATTCTCTCAGGTACATTATTCGGACAGAGAGAGAGGGAGAGAGACAGAGAACAATAGTCAGCATAAAAGACAAGATAAGATCAGCACACCTTTCATCATATTCTACTTTAAATTTGTCGGTTGTTTTTTTACTCATCTCCATTTAACAGTATTTTGATTACGTTTCAGAATTTTTTTAGATGAGGATTGATAATGTGTCGTATTTGGATTACTCGGACTACTATTCTCATCTTGGTTGTTATTTATATTCAAAACGTATCGGTCGATGCAACCTCCAACCTTCTTCAGGTGCATTTTTTCGAATATGAACTCATAACGTAACGGTTAAAGGCGTTGGTTAACAATCAATACAAAGTGACAGTCTTCTGGAGGTTGAAGGTTCAATCCTTGCTACATACGATAATTACTAAGAATAACATAAAAATTGACATTTCTACCTGGTCATGGCTGACGGAACGAGAACAATGAAACCCCGTGGATTAAATGAATGTTTCAGTTTTGAAGTTTGTATAGATTCCCGAGTTCGACTGTAGTTCTTTCAACTTCTAGAAGAACTGATTGTTAATCAACGCCTTTGACTGTTTGGGTTACGTACGAAATTCTGTATAGATTCCCGAGTTCGACATAAAAATATCGATTAGATGCAACTAAAAATATTTTGATTTTGCCACTTTTTTCGGAGTTTGCTGATTATTAGACATTTTCTTCGACGAAATCAATTTGATTCCCATCGCTTAGAATCATTTTAGAATGTTGCACCAATAAAAACTTATATTGTGAAAAGTGTTGCCTGGAATATATATTCCAAAATTCGTAAGGATCTGTTCATTAGTTTAGGAAATTAAAAGGTTTGGGAGGCGGGTAGGTTATTGAGTGTGTGCCCCCTCGAAATGATAAAGTTTACAAAAAAAAAAAAATAATAATTTGCCCATGTTACTCACCGGGTTGCCGAGAATATATATTCCAAATTCATAATGATATTTTCATAAAAAGAAAATTAATTAAAAAAATAATAATACATATGCACTCTGTAAATTTTAACATTTACACAAAAAAAATAGTGTACCCATGTTACCGTATTTTTTAGAAAATATATTCCAAAATTCATAATGATCCGTTCATTAGTTTAGAAGATTACCCTGTATACACACACACACACACACACACACACACACACACATATATATATATATATATATATATATATATATATATATAGGCAGCATCTTATCTTGCAGGCAAGTATTGTTGAATATAAGAGACAACTCATGTCTAGATATCCTTTGGTAGATCCTTTCAATAGTCCGAATCAGGATCTTAGTTTCGGGGCGGGGGGGGGGGGATTGGCTGATGAATTAACGGCGCCCCTAGTTGAGTTTTACGGTTCCATGAAAATAAAATTGCCTCTAAAACATATGTGGTTTAACAACGCCCCTAGTTGAATTTTACCGTACCATGAAAATAAAATTGCCTCTAAAAAAATATGCGGTTTAATAGCGTCCATAACGTGCAATTTTACAGTCGCAAGAAAAAAATGTCTGGCTATTGAAATGCATGTTATATCAGCTCAACCTGTGCAGTTTTAACATGTTTAGACAACCGCAAAAATGCGTGGCTTTGTGAAGTTCTTAAAGTGCAGTTTTACCATACCGATTACAAAATTACCTTTTAAAATCGTATGGTTTAGCAGTAACCTAGAAATCAGTTTGACTGCCCCCAGAAAACAAAATGGAATTTTAAATTCCGTGATTTAATGTGATCACTAATGTGCAGTTTATTAATACACATAAAAAAAAAGATTTGCTTCTTTAAAATGCCTGGTTTAATGGCGCCACTAAAAAGTCACTCATACCATACCGAAGAAAAGAATTAGTTTTTAATAATGTGTGATTTAACAGCACGCCGTAAGTACAGTTTTAATGCATCCAGAAAACAAAATGGCTGTTAAAAACGTGTGATTTAGCGCCACCTCTTATGTTTAGTTTTTTTTTTCAAACATAGAAAAAGAATTGCTTTTGAAAAATACGTGTAAAACTGTCTCTTAAAATGTGCGATTTACTGGCTCTCCCAGTGCAGTTTTACCATACTTAACACAGAATTGGTTCTTTAAAATGCGTTGTGTGGTTGTCTCGCCCTTAAAATGCAGTTTTAAAACAACTTTCATTAATAACTTTTGAAACATTTTGCTTTTCTTTTTATTTCTTGTTTTGGGCAAAATTTAATTCCACTAGAATGGGTAATAGTATTCAAAATGGCGCCAGGAAGTGGAGACGACCGAAAGATGACACAAACAAAATTAATGAGACAACAATGAACTGAGAGGCTCATGGGTTATGAGCACATCCGGAAGTGACTCGCATCCGGAAGTGACTCACCTAGCAGAAGATTTTTTTGCTCTGAACTGGTTTTAAATAACTTAGATAACAATCTGACTTTTTTCTTCTTTTTTTTTATTGCTTCCTGCGTTTTGCTCGTTGGGAAAATTGCGATCATTTTAATACGCCTTAAATGCGAATATTTTATATCCGTATTTTTACATTTTTGTAGCGACCACGTTTTGGAGGGTTTTTTCCCCCAAGACACATAATCGCCATTTTGTGTGTTGTGCTTGTTTGAGTACAAACAGAAAAAAAAGTAAGAATTAAGAAACAATTCGATTTACACACACGCACATACACGCACACACACACACACACACACACATATATATATATATATATATATATATATATATATATATATAGATGAAAGGGAATGAAGATAATCATACACATATACATAAATAGTCACATATTTATTTTTATAGTTTCATAAAATTCAACAAAAAATCAAAAGTGAGTTCATGTATGTCCTTTAAATCCCAGAATTTTCAAAGAAAATATTCTTCTCTCCAGAAGGTTATGGTTCGGGTTATTCTTCTCCTCAGAAAGGGTTAGGATTAGGGGTAGGGTTATTCTTCTCTTCAGTAAGTGTTATACTCAGCTTCAAATACGTTTTTGAAAATAATATTAAAATAATAAAAGTTTATAAATGATCTTTATCATGGAAAGGAGAGTAAAAACACTTTGAAATATTGATAACACATAATTCCAAACAATAATTGGAAAGAAGAAAAAGAAAATGGATAATAATATCTAACCACCATTATCCTCTTTTCCACGATATTACCTTGCTTGTTCTCTCTTGTTTTATTCTGCGTATTTTATCCATATCTCATTCAATAAAATACATATTTTTATACAACTTCTTGTGTCACTGTTGTTTCTTCAGCATAATATATTTATTGATATATTCTCTGAAACCCAAAGCGCACTTTGAAAACGGATCACCGCTCATTTTTTCTTCTTTCTTTTATTTACATTTGAATCCAAGAAAGTGTTTGTTCGCGCCTGGCAATAACGCGTTTCCTTGTATAACACATCATATCCAATCCATAACAATATATATATATATATATATATATATATATATATATATATATATATATATATATATATATATATATATATATATATATAATATGAAACTATAGTGAAATGGTTTAAGCTCAATATACGAGATAGAGCAATTATAAAGATAAATGAAAGAAAAGGGATAAACATGTACGAATGACAAATATATTTTAATTTCAATTGTTCAATGCAAGGTGTACTCGGTAAAAACATGTTTATTATTCTTTCCTTAAGCCAAGGCTTTTCAAAGATTAAAACCTTATCATCAGAGGAATTACATAGATGGATAAGTTGGCAGTAGAAACTCTCACTCTCCATTACTAAATATTTTTTCAAATTTTGAATTTTGGCTTTTCCACTGCCAACTTATCCATCTATGTAATTCCTTTGATGATAAGATTTTAATCTTTGAAAAGCCTTGGCTTAAGGAAAGAATAATAAACATGTTTTTACCGAGTACACCTGGCATTGAACAATCGAAGTTGAAATAGATTTGTCATTCGTACATGTTTATCCCTCTTCTTTCATTTATATATCTGTATGTGTCTGTGCATGTATGTAGAGATGTGTGTATATTAATATGCATGTGTATATAGGCGTGGTTGAATACGGGTTTGTATATGTGGCAACATAGGAATAAGATTTATATAATATAAAATAAATCGATATAGTTCAGATCGATTCGAATAGAAATCAATTTCCAAAGCAAAGAAGAAGCTCAATATTTAATATTTAAACATTTATTTGTATTTAAAAAACTCCAGTAGAGTTATTACTAAATAAATAAAGTATTAAATCATTCTATTATTTTATGACAATTTCGGAATTAATAACTTTTACATGTGTTTCTGGAGAATAATTGCCCAAAAGAATAAGTAAGTATAATACACAGAAGGCTAAAATGTTAAAAAATTTACATATATATATATATATATATATATATATATATATATATATATATATATATATATATATATATATATTTTTTTTTAACATATTTCACCCCAAACAATGGAGGCTGCCACTGTAAACGTAAGGGGCTACTGAAAATTAGGGTGTAGGTTTGGGGTTTCATCCTAAGTTGGGAGCTGTGTAGCAAGATGTCTGTTTACATTAGTTTTAAACCTTTGCATGTCGGTACAGTCGCAGAAATAGGGAGCAGGGAAGGAATTCCAGAGGCCGGCAGAACGAGGAAAGAAGCTATTGGAGTAGAAGGCTCTCCGGTATATGGGGACCTCTACAGTGAATAGATGTGATTTAGCTGATTGTCGAGTTGGTCTAGTATATTTACGTCGAGGGGGGCACCAGAGTAGCAAGTTCATCGGCACACAATCAATTGAAGTATTTGTAAAACAAGCACAATGAAGCAACATTGCGGCGATGGGACAGGAGCTGGAGCTTGGTGGATAGTGAGAGACCTATTAAGTATGTATGTATATATATATATATATATATATATATATCCGTATGCGTCTGTGTATGTATGTAGGAATATGTGTATATTGATATGCATGTGTATATAGGCGTGGTTGAATACAGGTTTGTATATGTGGGAGCATAGGAATAAGATTTATATATAGGAATGAACTAATTCGCTGACTGTTAAAATAGTTGGCTTAACATAAGTATAGAGAAGACTCAATCTCAATCGTGATAAAAGATAAATAAGGATTTGGAAACGGTCAGATGAAAAGTACTAGATAAACCCAACAAAAGAGAAAAGAACTGAAAGAAAGTGAGAAACACAAATGGGTAATTGGATATGAATCTTGCCCGTTTAATTATGCACCCATCCCTTCCCAACCGAGGCAATACGCGGAATAAGGAACTTTGTAATTTCTCATTTCATTTTTTCTAAAGATCTGAGGAAGCTGGTTCTCGAAAGAGGGGGAAACTTTAACATGTATGCACATATGTAACCAAAAATGTTTATAGAAATAAAAGTTCATACTAAAAAACAGTTCTACTTGTTATTGAGCACATTTTATAAACACATGAGTTTCATTGGATTAACATCTATAGAAACAAATATAATACATGAACTATATATATATATATATATATATATATATATATATATATATATATATATATATATGAAAATAGGACAATAAAATTACAAATAAATAACGCCAAATATTAATTTATTATAAACCGTTTAAAAAATAGTTATGCAAATTAGGCATTCAGATAGATGCCTTGGGGTCTTTCGTTTATACTATATATACAGTATTTAAAAAAACTGTTGTAATATTGATTTAAATAACAGTGAGTGGTTTTGAATTTAATATGGATGTGATAAATGAAAAAAAAACTTTCACATTTATCCATTTAGATTTCTTGTTATTTATTTTTTATATCGTGTTCTTTTTATTTCTCATTTTATACGCGTTCTTTATGTTTTGTAATTCTTCGCATATTATCTTCAGGTTTTTTTATGTAGCATAGAATAGGAGGCTTCTTCAATCCCCACAAATTACTCATCGTCGTCTTTTTATCAATAGTGGGGCTTCGTCAATCCCCACGAATTGTCCGTCGTTTTTTTTGTCGACAGACACAGCTGTTCGTCTCTCTGACAAATCAGTAGTTGGCTCATTGGTTAGTGACGTCTAGTTATGAATATGGTCGTAATGATGATGTAGCAGTCGTACAGATGTTGATTCATTACTTCTTCATTCTTTTCTTGGCTGCAGTAATAGAAACAATTAAAAAAGAACAACAAATAACTCCATTAGATTTATTTACTTGAAATTTGATTTACTTGGTTACTTGGTTAATAAACATTCGATTTATTTGGGATTGGTCATGTGACCTTTATTTGATGGACATAGTTATGTGTGAGGTCATGTGACCTTTATTTGATGGGCATAGTTATGTGTGAGGTCATGTGACCTTTATTTGATGGGCATACTTATGTGTGAGGTCATGTTTCTGCCACGTACTTCCTTCCATGACATCATATTCTGCCACGTCATCCTAATTCTAAACTTTTAACTTCTAAATGGAATTTTCCCTATCTGTTTAATTTTAACCTTACGTGGAAAAAATCCCGTTCTGAACATTATTT
>OY744535.1:69849953-69929953 GCA_963556195.1 Sepiola atlantica
GTGGTTTAACAGACAACAGTAATCAGAGTGGTAATCCCAGTAATCTTAACAATAGTAATGATGATAGTGAAAAATTATAGAAGTAGTCATAATGGTGGCAATAATAATAATAATAATAATAATAATAATAATAATAATAATAATAATAATAATAATAATAATAATAATAAAAATGGCAGTGGAAGCAAAAGTAAGGTAACGGTAAAACATGGCAATATCAATATTATTAATAATAATAGTGATACTGTTAATTTCATTGCTGCAAATAACAATAACTATGATAGTAACGTCAGACATGATGTCACCACTGATAACAATAATTATCTTGATAAGAAATACAGAAATGAAAAAGTACAGAAATGAAAAAATTAGAAAAATAATTCAATGTCAAATAGTTAAGTTTAAGATATTAATAATAGTAGTAATAAATAATTGATAATGATAATCTAAAAATAATCTAAAAAATATAATCTAAAAAATAATCTAAGAAATATAGAAATATTAATCAATAAATGAATAAGCATAAAAGGGGGGTATTTAAGAGTAAAGAAAAATACAGAAGATGACCATTAGTGTTAATCGTTGTGGGTATGATAATAATAATAATAATAATAATAATGATAATAATAATAATAATAATAATAATAATAATAATAATAATAACAACAATAATAATACCAACCAATACTACCGCTTACAGTACTACTACAAATAATACTACAAACAAAAATGCTACTACTAATAAAAATAATAATAATTAATAAAAGGTATAAGATGATAGTTGTGTTGACAAAATTTTCAGTTGGTCGGGAGGTGGTTTTTTTAATTTTTTTTTTATATAGTAACAGCCTAAGGGGTTATGAGTGGATTACTAAGAAGGTGTAATCTATTATGCCTACAGTTAATTGATGTTTCTTGTTTTTTGTTTAGAAGTTTGCCCCTATCACTAAATTTAATTATTTCAAGTTTTTCTGTTAGGCAAAGGTAGCAAGGTGAGTTTAGGGAACCACAGGTGCTAGTTCTTCTAATTGTGTTCCAAGTTACTGTTGGTGATAGGTTATTGTTGTATAGTTCCCAGTAATATATAGAAAGTGAGGTTCTTTTTTGATATGTAGGGTTATTAAAAGAACACTTATGTCCAGTATATCTTTCTTTGAAGGTATTACCAGCCATACCTATGTAGATTTTTTTCAGGGTTGGGTTTTCTTTAGTAGAGATGGTTGCTTGATATACTGATTGGGTTATTTGGCAATTATGTTGTAATGGGCATTCTTTTTTGTTTGTGCAGTTACAGGCCTTGGTATTTGCTGTTTTCGTTGCGGTAGTTTTTTCATTTAGAATTTTGTTGTTATGTTTTTTTATTATTTTTTCTAAATTTTCACCACAGCTATAGCTTAATTTGAGGGTGTTTTTATTAAAGATTTTATGCAGTATATTGTTGGGAGGGAAGTGTAGATTGATTAAGTCTAAGAATCTTTTACCGAGTTTGGTTTTAACCATGTTGTTATATGGGGGTGTGAACCAGATAATTTTTCTACCCCTATTTTTGCGTCTGTTGTTGGGAGGTGTAGGTTTGGTGAATTTAATTTGGGTGTTTTTGTATCCACTTTGCTTTAACGCTTTATTGTAAAAGTCCTTGTGTTTGTTAAAAATTTCTTCATTAGAGGAGTTATCACTAATTCTTTTTTCGATTGATCTGGGGATGTGTTGAATAATGGTTTTTGGGTGGTTAGAGAGTGGGTGGACATAGATCGGGTTGGCATTGTCTTTAGTATACGGTTCATAAGTTTCTTTATCTAAGTTGAATGTTACGTCTAGAAAATTAACTATTTTAATGTTAGATGTTATTTCTACTTTGAGATCTAATCTTTTCATTTCTCTAAGGATAATTTTTTTTACTCTTTCACATTTTTGTCCATTTGAGTTCTTTACTATTAGTAATCCGTCATCCCTATATAGGCCTATATCTTCAATGCTAATGTTTTTTGTGAGATTATATAGTATGTAAAGACCAACTAGATCAGTGACTTCTGCTGAGTCCAGGGAACCCATAGAAACATCAAAAGATCCAAATTGATTACTTTTAGTCCATTGTTCATGTTTACAGATTAGTACTGTATTTCTGCATTTTCTAATTATATTGATTTCATCTACAGAAATATCAGATAGAAGTGTGGCAAAATCGATAACGTTTTCAAAGAGTTCTTTAGATATAGATGGGTAGTAGTTAATAATATCAAACTGGATGAATGAGCAATCAGTTTTATTTACTATTTTAAGGAACCAGTTTATTGTATCTGCAGTGTTTATCCATTGATTAAGTTTATAAAATGTTTTTATCTGCTTATTTATTCTTTCTAAAATTTTTTTACTAATTTTCCCTATTTCCTGTCTTGTGGGGTTAATAAGTCTAGTGGTTGGTTTAGTTTGGAAGTCAGATTTGTGATCTTTGAGAAGAATATATGCTTCTTTTTCTTTTAGTTTACTTACTCTATCGCTGATCTTAAGTTTATCTGTGATAATTTTACTATCGGTATTGATGTTGTGGACTAAATTAATATTAGATTTTTTGTAGTTTTTTGTGATGTTATTGTCAAGTAATTTGTAGTATTCTTGTGTGGTTAATTTGTAGAAGTTTTGAGTTTTATCAGCTTTAGTTAGTATATATTTTGACCTATTAATTTCCTTAACTATTTTGTCTATTTTCTTTTGAAATGGTTTTTTTTGTGGTGAAATGTGATGTCCCTAACAATATTCATTAAATCCATTTCGAACCCGTCAAGCTGTTCAACGTGGGGTGCAGTTCCTTGATTTTTAAATCCATAATAATCGCTCGATTCGTTGCATGTAGATCTCTCCAGGAAAAAGCTAGCTTTCCACTTCATCCTCCTCAAAAGTTCTTCAATCTTCATAATAAGTATAAGAAGATAGTTCCGTTTGTTGGTAGTTGGAATGTTTTTTAAGGAGGTATTAAAATTGGTTTTTTCCATGTATGCGAATTAATAATCCACGGTTTAGAAAGTGCTCAACATATATATATATATATATGTGTGTGTATATATATATATATATATATATATATATATATATATATATATATATATATATGTATATATATTGACTGGACATATGTGGTTTTTAAATAATACTGACTTTTTACGCTTTTTCTTAGATAACTTTTGTATGTGATGCTGTAAAGAGCGCTGATGAAGAGACTATTTGGAGTCATCAAAAGTATAACACAAAATAAATTTTTCAAATTGCCTTGTTGTATCTTGGAACTGATATAAATGATGTTCTAATTTTGTTGATCTCAACTTAATTTATATATATATATATATATATATATATATATATATATATATATATATATATATATAAAGAAGAACACCTCTCTGTCTATGTGCATATCTGTCTCTAAAAACGACGACCTACTAGGGAGTGTACCTTAAATAAAAGTGTATTCACATGTACAATTTGCATGTGAATATAATGGAAGTAGTTCTGCGTCTCTAGCTGCCCCTTAAATGAGCGAATGACACTTTTCTAATATGTTACACAATGAAATTAATCTATTTATAAACGTGAGGTCAAAAGTATTAACATATTTCTGAATAGCTGAGTGGGTAAGATAACCAGCTGATAACATCAAGGTTGCTGTTAAAGTAAACTCGCCTTTATATGATCTTGCATAGTATGCATTACCACACTCTAACCCGGGTAACGCCGGATAACCTTGCTAGTATATATATATATATATATATATATATATATATATATATATAGATATATATATATATATGTGTGTGTAGGTAGGTAGGGCTTCTTTTAGTCTTAAGATACAATGGATACTTCCTGTAAGGGTGCCTGTGCATGGAGTCTATAACGAAGCAAGGGTTGCATAATCTTCAATCGCACCTCTCCTGAACCAAGATGGGTTGTCCAGTGGCCAGAAGTCCAGGACAATTGAAAAGAATACCAGAATGAGCAGAGAAAGACTGGTATTATATTAGATTTTTTTCTGATTCTAGACTAGCTGCTTTACTAAGACTGCCCTACTATTTACCCTTATAGCTGGGGGGAGAATATATGGATTCATACCTTTTCCCAAGGATATTAATGAAAGTGAAGTAGTAGACGCAACAAAACTCGAACCTGTCATGTCGAACCCACGTTCGACGCCTGTAACCGCTAGACCATGCCATCTCTTCTGACCTTGAGCACGGGGTATAATGGGGGGAAATGGCATTTCCGCGCACATAGACAAAGATGTGAAGAGTGACGAATGCAAAAAGTCAATAAAGTGTTCTGACTCACTTTGGCACAACAGGTGACTCCTCCTCCTCCTCCTCCTCCTCAACAACAACAAAAACAACAACCACCACCACCACCACAGCAGCAGCAGCAGCAGCAACCACCACCACCACCACTACCACCACCTGTTCACTTTGCTCTCATTCTTTTATGCATTATCAGATTTCATACAAAAGGGAGAAAAAAGTCATCAATGAAAATAATGAGAAGGAGGGAGGGGAGGAGGAGGGGGAGGGGGAGGGGGGAGAATAATCCCCCCCCCCCCCCCCGTGTATATGAAGTACTCAGTTGCTTTTTGAATTATAACTAGTCGTTATAATAACACCATTAAATCACTTTGGATTTTATGAAAAGAATGTGGTATATAGAAAGAATGTGGAATTTGTGCAGAAAAAAATATTAAACCATTGTGGATTTTATGAAAAAAAATACAGTATATAGACAAGATTATTAAAGTGAATATAGAATTTGTGCAGAAAAAAAAGCATCAAATCAGTGTGAATTTTATAAAAAGAATATATAATATAGAGGAGATTCTTAAAGTGAATATAGAATTTGTTCAGAAAAAAGCATCAAATCAGTATGGATTTTATGAAAGGAATCTATTATATAGAGGAGATTATTTGAAAGAATATGGAATTTGTGCAGAAAAAAGCATCAGATCATTGTGAATTTTGTGAAAGAAATATATTATATGGGGAGATTATTAAAGTGAATATGGAATTTGTGCAGAAAACTTTCTGTAAAATCAACAAACTGTTCGCTTATGACGTGGCCCCAAATAGTTAAGAGAAAACTTAAAGGGTGAAAGTTCGTGCAAAAAAAAAGGACCCACTATTTTCTCCCTTTGCTCGCCTCTCCCCCTAAAATAAATAAGTAAAACTCCAGAATAGTTAACACTCAAGAACTTGTAGACCAAAATCAATCAACAACACATAATTTATATAAAACGTATTAGAATGATATTCTCTACAAAACTTTCCTATTTTTAATGTGTGGAAACGATTTCTGAAATTTTTTTGTTGTTTAACAAATCTTACAAATCGTTTCCACACGGGTTTCACCAATTTGTTTGGTTCTCGAGTGTTAACTATTCTGTACTTTTCCACACGTTTAAACTAAGCGGGTTTAGTAGAGAATTTCATTCTAATGCGTTTTATATAAATTATGAGCGGTTTCTTTTTTTTGGGGGGGGGGGTATGAGTTATTGGATGTTAACTATTCTGTACTTTTACTCAGAACAGATAAATACATAAAATATATATTGTGTGAATAATAATATTTTTTCTTGACGAAAGTTAATAAAACAACAGCCGTTATATGGACAGAGGAGTTTCTCGTCATCGGAAAGAGGTGGGCGGGCGGGAGTGTAGGGGGGGGGTAAACATCAATTTGTGTGTGAGATTTTTTTAATGTTGATACAAATTTCAAAAATGATTTTGTAAAAAAATCATTAACTTAAAGCAAGGTCAGTCTGAAAGATAATGGGACTGACTCTGCGTGAAGATTGAGCTAAGACCGAATGAGGGATCCTCGGATTGTGTTATACATCAAACGTGATATTTTGAAAGTTTATAATCATACAAGAAGAAGTAAAAATGCACCACCTTTATGTCTCCTTACGAAGATTAAAATCAAGATATAATGCTACTAAACCTGGTGTCTAGAATCCTTATTCCAATTTTGATCAAAATCCATTAAAAGAATTTGATTCTAGAAAAATATCTAAAATTTAAGGGGTCTTAAGAAGAAATTGAAATACTTCAATATGTAGCGAGTGCTGATGGAGAAGTCTCTCAAGGAGTTACCCCTGAATTCGTTCCCCTGTCCTATCACCAGAGAAAGTGCCGACCAGAAAAGCTCTATGACTTCCCCCTCTATCAAGGATACCCTTGGACTCCAAACAGGCTAGCCAAAGTGCAAGCCCTTCAATGGTCAAGTGTGAGTCTTGACTCACCTGCAGTTCATTGGATTCGTCATGTGATGAGGGAAGTGTTTTTGTATGAGAGAGATTTCTGAGGTGGAAAACCAGAAACTGAATGAAATTGAATGAAGGATTTAGAATTTAAGGTTCTAAGCCGATCTTATATTTTAGTGCGAGAATATAAAAAAAAAACATTACAGCCGCCCCGTTCTTTCAGTTGTGCCTTACTTCCCTTACTCAGTACAATTGTAAATTGTTACAAGTGTAAAAGAGGAAGCACTAGATAATTGAGGTAATTACAGCGGCTTAAAGTTGATGGATGAAGTTGATGGATGAAGTTGATGGATGAAGTTGATGGATGAAGTTGATGGATGAAGTTGATGGATGAAGTTGATGGATCATGTTCTGAAAGCGATTAAGAGAATAATAAAGCAGCAAATAAAAAGTGAGATAAGCATAGATGAAATGCAGTTTGGTTTTATGTCTGGGTAAAGTACCACTGCTGCTATATTTATCCTGAAATAAATGCAAAAGAAACATCTTGGAAAGAAGAACAACTCGTATTTTATTTTTGTGGATTTGAAGATAACTTTTGACAGAGTGCCAAGAGATGTTGTCTTGTGGGCTTTACGTAAATTAGGGGCAAGCGAGTGGTTGGTGAAGGTTGTTCAAGCAATGTACAGAAATGCTCAAAGTCATGTTAGAATTAACAGCACATATAGTGACAGCTTTAATGTTAAAATGGGAGTACATGAGTGATGTGTATTGAGTCTGTTGCTTTTCATTTGTGTCTTAGAAAGGTTGTCCAGGGAGTTTCATACAGGTTGTCCAGAAGAGATGCTTTATACTGATTGATTGTCAATGAAGACAAATGAGAACTCAGATGTAGAGAAAGTATATTTGATGGTGAAGCTATTAAGGTTGTTCAGAAGTCTTGTTACCTTGGTGATGGAGCACAGGGAGGAGCTGGTGTGATTGCAGGAGGTAGGAGTGGATGGAGTAATTTCGGGAAACTTCTGCTATTACAAACCAGCAGAGTGTTAACACTATTGACCACGAGAAGAGTTTATCAGCCATGTGTGCACAGTGTAATGGTGTAGATAAAGCATTTTACAGAGTGCCAGGAGAGGTTGTCTGGTGAGCGTTGTGTAAACTAGAGCAAATGAGTGTTTGGTGAAGGTTGTTCAAGCAATGTACAGAAATGCTCAAAGTCATGTTAGAATTAACAGCACATATAGTGACAGCTTTAATGTTAACATGGGAGTACATGAGTGATGTGTATTGAGTCTGTTGCTTTTCATTTGTGTCTTAGAAGCATTGTTCAGGGAGTTTTGTATGGGTTGTCTGGAAGAGATGATGTATGCTGATGATTCAGTGATTGCCTGTAAAACAATGGATGACCTACTTGTTCAGTTGGAGGAATGCGATGGAAAATACAGGTCTGAGAGTGAATGTTACAAAGACCAAATTTATGATCAGTCGTTGTAGTGTTGGAAAGCAGAAAGTTGCCCTGCTCAGTTTGTGGAAAGGGAGTTGGGTGCAATTCAATTTTTTGTGGTACATTGGGTACACAAGATATACAGTGGAATTACAGGTAGGTTGAGAGATGATAACTAGTTTGTGTACAAAAAATGTTAGACAATCGAGACGGATGAGAAATCAGATGTGGAGAAACTATATTTGAAGACGCTATTGAGGTTGTTAAGAAGTTTTGTTACCTTGGTGATACCATTAGGGCACAAGAAAGAGCTGGTGCTAGTGTGATTTCAAGAGTTAGAAGTGGATGAAGTAAGTTCAGAGAACTTCTGTCATTACTAACCAGCAGAGCGTTACCACATCGACCAAGAGAAGAATCTATCAGGCATGTGTACACAGTTTGATGATGCATAGAAGTGAAAGCTGGTCAGTGAGAGTTGAACATATGAGTTGCATGGAGAGAAATGATATGAGAATGATACAATGTTTAATATGAGTCTTACAGACAGGCTTAGTTCTGATGACCTCAGAGGAAGATTAAATGTGGATAGAATAGGGAGATGTGTGCAGAACAGGAGACTTTGATGGTCTGGTCACAGGTTCAGTTTTCAGAGGAGGCCAAGGAAAATATGTGAGGAAAATGATAAAAATTGACTTGAGAGAAAGAGGGATAAATAAAGACTTGGCCAGGAATAGGTTAGTTTGAAAGTCAATTTCTTAAAGCCGTCCAACACATGCCAGTATGTAAAACGTATGTTAAACTGAATATGATAATGATGATTGTTGATCATGGGAAGAATCTATCAGACATGTATACGCAGTTTGATGATGTATGAAAATGAGCGGTGAGGACATGTGTTGCATGAAGAGAAATGATACGAAAATGATGCGAAAATGATACGAAAATGATATGATGGATGTATAATGTGAGTCTTAAAGACAGGTTTAGATCAAATTACCTCAGGGGAAGATTAAGCCTTGACAGTATAGGAAGATGTGTATAGAACAGGAGACTCTGATGGTATGGTCACGTTGAAAGAATAGATGAGAGTTCTTGAGTTTGTAGATGTAGAACAGTTGAGGTAGCAGGTTCTGTTGGCAGGGAAATGCAAGGAAAACATGGGAGGAAGTGATAAAAATGTACCTTAGGGAAAGAGGGATAACAAAAGACCTGGACAGAGATAGGTTAGTTTGGAGGTCGATGTCTTAAAGCCGTCCAACGCATGCCAGCGTATTAAACGGACGTTAAACTGAATACCATGATGAGTTAATACCATGACGACGAGTGGGAAATTGCGTAAATTTTATCAGTTAAATTGTTACTACACATAATTTTTTTAGACAATAGCTGCGTAATTTCTTGACAATTCAGTTTAATTGCATGTCGATCGCGAGAAGTTAGAAATCTTTGACGATGACTGTCTCCTCCGTCGCATCCTGCATTACCGGCGGGACGATGGCTGTTCTCCACCAACGCCTCAATCGGAAGTCTCTACCGTCCGTCTTGGTACAGTGACATCTTCGATGGTATTGACACACAGCTCATCGCCCAGATGGGGGAATTAATTGATCCCTATCGAAAACTATCTCTCTGTTGAAGATATGCTGGTATTGTTCATTCGATTGAAAACAGGCGTAGTACCAAGTTCTCTGTCGATGGTCTGCAGAAGTTAAATATTTACCTTCCCCATAACCGCTGGAAGATGAGACACAAAGTTGGAAGGTGGGGTTTGAAAAGCCAGCGCTCAAGAGGTAAAGAACTCTGGCTTACACAAAATGCCTTAGCAACCCCGTCGGCATTCCCCGATAGGGGCACCTCAGGCGATTAGCAATAAACAAACTCCTTTTCAAAAAGAGAAGGTAAAGCCTGGGAGGGTGGACCTTCTGAGATTGAACAGAACCATACCTCAGCCCGACAGAAAAAAGGACACGTAACACAAATGGACCAGACTCTGTAAGACTGATTGTTGAGGACGTATCCTTGACTTGGTATGAAAAACAACATTTGACCCTTAATGTCTTAGTGATTTGACCCTTAATGTCTTAGTGATTTGACCCTTAATGTCTTAGTGATTTGACCCATGCTTGTGAATTAAGTTTGATCTTGCATGTACGGATGGCATGAGTGAAGTTTCGTGAACCTTTTTCTCAATTTAATTCATGTTATTCACTTCCACTTGTTACTCGGGGTTGAGTTTACAACAGCGTAAAAGTCCGTAGCGCAATGTTACGCGCGAGTGAACGCTGGCCTTCGACGAATTCACTCTTTCTGGAGATGCAGAGAAATGACGGGGCTATGGTTCAGTGGATTTGTGGCGGGCATCTGAACGACATAGTTAGTTCTGACATCCCGCTACCGAGGCTGAAGATCGAACCCCTGTTTGGATGAATAGATGTACACACATCTTAGTTAAGGGTACCGAGAGAAAAGGAAGGCCGAAGAAGACTTGGGGTGACTCAGTCATAAATGACCTCAAGAAATGGCGCATCAAAACCGATGTAAATGATAGAATTCTGTACCGTTGCCATGGCCAACGTGCAACCCATATCTGGTGTAGAAAAGACTCGCTAATCGACGAAGAAAAAGTATCGGTGCTTATATAGATGAGGTCATATATGGAAAACGCAATTCCAAATAAATACTCTTGTTTATACTTACGTATTGTCTGATAATTAGTATGGCACTGTGGCTAAAGATGCGGCCCATGTTCGAATCCAGTTCGTTCCACAGAAACACTTTCATCAAAACCCACACCTGACCTTGTGTCTAACCTCCTAGAGAGGAGGGAAATAAAATAATTAGTATACACAGAAAAAAATAGGAAAAATTATTGAATAGATTTAAAAAAAAAAAAAAAAAAATCAGTTTTACCGTATTTTGCCGAGTGCTATTGATTTATTACTTGTTAATATGACAGACTGAGTTACGTCTCCCTGATTTCCGTGTTTTTTCGCTGTAATCAATGGTGGATCCATAATATACGCTAAGACTGATTTTTATTTGTAATTAAAATTCTACTCGATAATTTTTGCTAATTTTTTATGTAGATAACTATTTTTGTCTGATACATAAATATATCAGAGAATATTCCGGTTAATTTATTTGGAACTGCGATTTTCACCTGTTTTTCAGATGTGACCTCATCTATATAAGCACAAAAACGAATTTGTTTCATGCAGTCATTGCCAAATACTAACTTGTGTTTCTGTACTTGGATAATTTTTATATTTTTTTCTTTTTTTTTCTTTTGTCAAATCTTGTAAATTAGTTCATACAGACAACCCACAGCTGGCTGTTGGTCAGTTCTCTTGCGGTTGTTAATACTTTTAAATATTTTTATAGTTAAAAGGAAATTGAATATTTGGTGCTTAAACAACTGAAAGCACATATGAAAAACGCATCCATGGGCCCTAGCATAAAAAGGTGTACTACTACTTGGAATTACCACTTCTTAGGAAGTTACCTCCCCTGTTTTAGGTAAATCTTCACAAGTGCGCTCTGCCCAATCGAAAATACGATAAAATTGATTTTTATGTTTAGATAAAATTCTTATTAATTCGTCATTTCCTAGCCAAAATGGCGGACAATGAATCATAAACATTGTTCTGACCTCACAAATGAGTAAGTAAACCCAAATAAATTTTTTGGGACTAATTTCAAATTTACCTTAAATTATTTTAAAGGAAATACAGTTGGGAAATTAGTCGAAAACAATTTATTTGGGTTTACTTACTCATTTGTGAGGTGGGAAAACAATTTAAAAAATGCAGACGATTCATTGTCCGCCATTTTGGCTAGGTAACGACAATTAACCAAAATTCTACCCAATAATTTTTGGTTAGAATACTTATTCTTGCCTGATACGTAAGTATATACAAGAGTTTTTATTTGGAAATACATTTTCATATAATACTTTCAACTGCATAACTAATTATTTTTATATTTAAAGGGAAATAATTTTTGTAGCGAGTTATTTCCCTTGCCAAAAAACATTCGAAGCAGAATTATCTGCCCCTGATTTTGACCAGATGACAACAGAAGAGGAAATTTAAAAATGGATGACGCTTACCGACATCGGCTCAGTGATAATTAAATCTTCCTTATTTCATCGTAACTCCCAGTTGTAAAATTGTGCAATGGCACATCAAACCCGATGAAAATTATAGTATTTTGTACCGCCATGAAAAAGACACGCTAATCGATAAAGAAGAAGAGAACAATAATTTAATATTTTTCAAATTTTTTTTTTTTAATATTCTTGTTTGCATCTTATAGAAACTTCATACAAACATTAAGAGAAATTTTTAATTTTTATGTCCATTAGGGCAAGAAAGTTAAAAAAAAAAAAAAAAAAAAAAAAAAAGAAAAGGGGGGGGGGGGGGCGCAGCAGGACTTTAAAAAATTGCGTCCAATTAGAAATCGCCATGAAAAGACGAACTTTCCCGATGGACTGAACTGATCACATCGACCAGTGCGTGCTTCGGAACTTCCGATCCGCGGACTTGCATCATGTAGCAGGCAGTCTCCACTTTTTCCAACGACTGTTTCATCGTGTACATCTTCGAGGTGGTTTCCCGGCACGTGTTGCCAAACGACAGGAAGGAGTTGTAAATCACCCGAAGAAAGTTGCAAATTCTGAAAGGAATATCGAGATCGCCGTCGCTGATGGATTTGATCGCCAATCGCATTAATTCTCCCGTCAAATCAGCAACACCTGTCGTCGAAATAGAATAAAAACATTCCTTTAGATTAATTAGTGTAAAAACAAAAAAGAAGAAAAAAAAAGGGTTGATATGCCGTTAATCAGATAAACAAAACCATATTAATATGAATTGTTACTAAATACATCGTTTACTTTCGGGAGTTAAAGGAAAAACTTGCATTTTTTTACGCTTCGGAATTTTGGGGATGAGGATTGATAATTTGTACTATTTGGATTAATTGGATCACGTCCACATAAACCCGTGGCGCAACAGATAAAGGTGTTGATTAACAATCAAGTGACAGTATTCCGGAGGTTGAAGGTTCAATCCTTACTACATGCAATAATTACTAAGAATAACATAATAATTAACATTTCTACCTGGTGATGGTTGACGGAACGAGAACAATCGACCCCTGTGGGTTAAAGAAAGAGTTCAGTTCAAATTAACAATAAAAATAATAAATATTTTCTGGTTTGTCATTTACAGGTTAGTGTTTAGGGGTAGGGTTTAGTGTTAAGGGTTAGGGTTTAGTGTTAAGGATTAGGGTTTAGGGTGAGGGTTAGTGTTAAGGGTTAGGGTTTAGTGTTAAGGATTAGGGTTTAGGGTGAGGGTTAGTGTTAAGGGTTAGGGTTTAGTGTTAAGGATTAGGGTTTAGGGGTAGGGTTTAGTGTTAAGGGTTAGGGTTTAGGGTGAGGTTTAGTGTTTAGGGTGAGGGTTAGGGGTAGGGGTAGGGTTTAGGGGTAGGGGTAGGGTTTAGTGTTAAGGGTTAGGGTTTAGTGTTAAGGATTAGGGTTTAGGGGTAGGTTTTAGGGTTAGGGTTTAGTGTTTAGGGTGAGGGTTAGGGGTAGGGTTTAGTGTTAAGGGTTAGGGTTTAGTGTTAAGGGTTAAAATAAAGAAAAAAAAGGAAATTTAGCACAATTTTTTTTTATGGAAATCGCTTCAGACAAGGCATGAAGCCACTTGATGTAAGGAGCTAACAAGAACGAAATATGATTATCGCAAAGACAGGATATGCCTGTTGGGATTAGTCTTGAAAAGACCATGGCTATAGGTAGGAGGAAAACAGTCAGCAGTAAGAGAGTTCCAGAAACTACTGGAATAGGAAGCTGTATTACAATGAGGTATCAAAACAGCGAATTGATGGAGACCAATAGACCACTGAGTCAAACGAGCTGAAACAAAAGAAGTGGGGAATAGATCACATAATTCTGAAGAACACATGCCATAATAGTATTTATAGAAAAGACTGAGACTAGCAACATCACGTCTGTGAGAGAGAGGGTGCAGAGAAGAAGAAAGGGTAGGGCCAATAAAATTACAGATACTACCAAGAGACGAGTCTATAAGTCATGTGTACACAGCGTGATGATGTATGGAAGTGAAACTTGTCCAGTGAGGGTTGAGGACATGCGTTGTATAAAGAGAAATGACATTGAAAGATTGATATGATGGATGTGTAATGTGAGTCTTAAAGACAGGCTTAGATCTGATGACCTCAGAGGAAGATTAAATGTGGACAGTAAAGGGAGATGTGTGCAGAACAGGAGACTTTGATGGTCTGGTCACGTTGAAGGATTAGAGGAGAGTTCTTGGTTTAGTAGATGTAGAACAGTTGAGGTAGCAGGGTCAGTTCACAGGGGAAGGTCAAGAAAAACATGGGAAGGTAAAGATGGATAAATAAAGACCTGCCAGAGATAGGTCTGTTTGGAAGTCAATTTCTGAAGCTGTCCAACACATGCCAGCATGTAAAATGGATGTTAAACCGATGATGATACGTATGTAAAAACAGTTGTTAAGCAGAAGCATTTTTAAAACAAGAAAAACAAATTTAGATGACAATCTGACGAGGGACTTTTTAGGGCAGCAGCTGAATCTGTCTTGCGCTACGGCTCGACATCTTGGACACTGACGAAACCGCAAAAAGCATCACTTGACAAAAATACATAAGGATGCTACGAGTTGCATTGGACATCAGCTGGAGGAAACACTCAACCAAGAAACACCTATGTGTGTGAAATATTGAGCGAGTTAAGCCACTAGTATATAAAACGGTTAGTTGAGAAAAATTAGAAAATGAAAGTACAGTCGGGGTCAACTTGCTCAAGTAGAGGTTAAGATTATTGGAGTGTGGGAATTAATACAAACGGATATGACATCACATGACTCAAGGAGAGAGTGAGAGAGAGGGTTAGTTCTTTGGAAACACGGAACGTGTAAACATGAAAAAGTGCGATGTGCTGATGAAATATGATTAAGCAGTGATTTTCTATCTCTGTGTGTTTCCCCCATCACTCTACTGGTCAGTAATTTGAAACGAAGATCAAGTCGAATAAACTTTCTCTGCTTTCCATCAGTCTTGTCTTGACGTAGTCCTTTCAAAAGTATAAATAAGAAGCTTTGATTTCAGGACGACAAGGTCTGGCAGGATCACACACGGACACGTACAAGAACAAGCAGCGAAAATTTCAGGATATTCACACATGATCGCCTAAAAAAAAAAAAGTAGAATCTTTGGGGTAGGAGGGGGGGGGGCGGAGAGTATTAATCTTCAACAATACTATATTATTTTATCCTTTTTGTGGTTGGAAATTTTTCAGATGAAAAAAAAAAAAAAAGAAAAAGAAAATGTTTTTCTTTGCTTTTAAAAAAAGTTTGCAGTCCTTTAAACAAAACTTACTAACTTGAGTTATCATCCATAACCTCATCCTCGACTTGTTTATAAAGATGGTGACTATATTTTTCAGGTTCAGTGTTTCACGTGTATGATGCGACTCGCTATAATTATAGTTTTGTTTAATGTTGTTCGATTAAGTAAAAATAAGTTTGAGAGAAATGCCGCAACCAATTTCACTCTAAATGATTTATATGACTGAAGTGGGATTTTAAAACTGTTCTTAAAAACACAATCTGGTCCGTAAGTGGGTGATCATTTTATGTAAAACTTATATGCGAAAATGATACATCCGCACTCAGAAAACAGCTTGTTTTTATAACTTCTTTTTACATCCGACTTTTTTCGGGCTGTTTACACATAATTGTCTAAAAACGACAGACTCTCATTTATTTTTAGAATTAGAATTAGCTCAGGATTAGAATAATACAATTGGATTTTACCCTAAATCGCTATATTGTTTCGTCATTTAATTAACAAATCACCCATTCGAAATTCAGTTACCACTTTTTCTTCACAAAAAATAATTGGGACCCTGTTCTGGACAAGTGCTGGTTCTCTAGTAAGATCACAATACGTAAGATCGCAGTCCTCAAAATGTTAAGTCACGTGCTATTTTTTTTTACGGTGTCTAACGAAAAAGCATGCCTTCTTGTAAAATTAACAGTGTGCTATAAAAAAAAAAAGACAGACAGCAAGAGATTTTTTTTCTATATTGTCACCCGGACTTAGGGTTAGTGGCAGTGTCAAGGAAGAGCCTGTTTTTTCTATGACTTTTAACACTGACATCTTGCCGTGAATGTCAATGTGGAACAACGTATGACAATATTGACGCAAATGCTTCTGTGCTTCGGAATAAAATCTGATTTTTTAAATCGATTTAAACAAGAATAAAATTTAAATTTAAGGTGCTTCTATAGTATTGGGACAAGAAATTTTTTCATCTCTAATTTGGAAGAGCCGTTGAAAGGGGAGATAATTCAAAGTGTTTTCTCAATTCGAAATTCGCCGAAAATGGATCTAAACGCAATGAACTTACAAGACATTTTATTTTTAACTAGGGATGAGGCAAAATTAATAGACTTCTTACAAGCACACAGACTAATTTCAGGTGCGGAGACCTGCATCTGTCGCTGTGAGATGCGACTTATTTCCGACACATAAAGAAGTGATGGGTTTATGTGGCGATGCCCATGCGGAAAAACGTTATCCATTAAGTGAAAAATGATTTTTTGGATTCCAAACTACAAAAGAAACATTGAAATTCATTTTTTTGAGGGGCTTGTGGTAGAGCAACGCATGATACCATCAAAATGGGATGCCAGATAATTTCCGATAAAACACGTGTAAAATGGCGAACGATCATGAGGGAATTGAGCGTTGAGCATTTTTTGCGACATCTTCAAAATCTTGGAAGGTGTACAGCGGAGATTGACGACCGTCTATTTTCATGTAAAAAAAAAAGAAAAATCATACTGGCCGTATGTCTCGTCAGCTGTGGGTATTTGGTAGCTACAAAAAGGCCAAGTCACCAAATCTGTTTTTTTTTGGGTCACCGTGCCGGCGAGAGATGCTGTTCCCCCTCCAAATATAAGCTTACTAAATCCCCCCCCCCCAATCGCGTGCAAATTACAACTAAAACAATTGGTTACACGCCTCCATTTACCGCTAACTGGCCAGGAAGTAGGTGTTCATTTTACGCTAAATTTATATAGGAAAATGATCCTCCACTCTAAAATAATTCCTTCTATCCGGATATTTTTTCAGGCTATTTACATGTAATCGCTCAAAAAAAGTAGAATCTGATTTTTTTCAAGGAGTAAACTACGATGGGTGTGATAGTAAAAATTTACCTACCAAACAATAGCGTAATAATTCGGTGCAATCATTACTAACCTTTCTGGTCTCGGCCTTTTGGCTAAGATCAAAGTGTAGTATCTGTTCCGATGGATACTGCACGCCTGTTCTGTGCAGTTCTAGGAGGTCCACCCTCCCAGGCTTCGCCTCCCCTCTTTGGGGAGGAGTAAGTTTATTGCTTACTGTCTGAGGCGCCCCTACCGGGGAATGCCGACGGGGCTGCCCAGGCAATTTTTAAATAGCCAGAGTGCTCACCTCTCGAGCGCTGGCTTTTAACCCCACTTGCTCGACCCGATCTTGGGTCACATCTTACTTGTGGGAGTAAGATAAAACTGGCCTTGTGCCTAACTCCGCGAGGAGTAAATAAACATTACTATTACCGACATCAATTAATTTTTAGGAAATACAGTTGGGAAATCAGTCAAAAACAATTTATTTTGGTTTAACTACTTATCTGTGACCTATTTGCGTTTAATAATTTTATAAATTAATACGATTGATTAATTATTCACCGCTTGCAAAATAAGACAAAACTAATTGAAAAAATTTGGGGAGCTAATCGCTTCAATATAACCTATTTATTTATATACAAATAAAAGGTAATCATTACTATTACCGACATAAATTATTTTACAGTTGGGAAATTAGTCAAAAACAACTTATTTTGGTTTACCTACTCATTTGTGACCTATTTGCGTTTTAAAAAAATATTTAATAAGACTTTATGTTTGCGTAAATACCGATTCTGTACAAAGTAGTCATCTTTGTTTAGTCATTAGTAACGTAAACAAAGATGGCTACTTTGCTCAGAATCGGTATTTACATGAACTTATAACTTCTATTTTTTTTTAATGGAAATCGCTCCAGACAAGGCATGAAGCCACATGATGTAAGAAGCCAACATGAACGAAAGAGGATTATCGCAAAGAGCGGAAAGATGTTAATTTATTTTTTAACGCAAATAGGTCACAAATATGTGGGTTAGGGTTAGGGTAAAGCAAATTAAATTGTTTTTCCGAACGGTATTACTTTTTAAATGATTTATGTCGGTAATAGTTATGATTTACCTAATTAGGTTATATTATTACGGTATTTTGGGGGCAATAATCGAACCAAATTGTAACTATAATTAATTTGATTAAGATAATGTTTCACTAGCGCCATTTTAAAGTTGAAAGGTTCAAGATAAACGCAATAAAATTTTAAAAATAGTACGATTATCGGCGATTTAGTCGTTTCACAGCCAAAATGGTGGACAATGAATCGGCTGCTTTTTTTCTGACCTCACAAATAAATAAACCCAACTAAATAGTTTGGGACTAATTTCAAATTTACCTTAAATTATTTTAAAGGAAACACAGTTGGGAAATTAGTCTCAAACAATTTATTTGGGTTTATTTACTCATTTGTTCGTGAGGTCGGAAAAAAAAATCAGAAAAAAGCAGCCGATTCATTGTCCGACATTTTGGCTGTGAAACGACTAAATCGCCCGATCATCCTATAAATATTATGAATTCAATTTTTAAAGAGGCGTCCGGAAATTTTAATTATATTTTTACAAAAAAAAAGAACGAAAATGTCAGCCCGTAAATAAACAAAGGAATTACGGTGCACATAAAATTATTACCCAATAAAAAATCTGCCGGGCGGACATAAACACAAAGTCTTTTGTGGTCAAATTCGGAGATGGATTTCGTCATTTCCTGGTCAGTAGTTTCTCCATCGTCGTTTCCGACATGAAAATCCAACATTTTTTGAATTTCTTGGAGACTAACCAACCTATTGTCCTTAATATAAAAATAAAACGACACGGCTTCAATAAACTCCTGGACGCCATTGGTGTAAGCCCGGAGGAACTGATAAGGGTCCTCTCCTTGCAACTCTTCGGCTAAGGTTCGGAACTTCTTCGCAACAAGTTCCTGGAGTTTGGAATCGGTCTGCTCCAGGATCGCTTTATTGTTTCCGGACGCATCCCTGTGGAGAAGAAAGATGGTGCGTTTACTCTCGATGGTAATGTCGCGACTTAGCTTCACAATGCGTTCGTGCTTGTCGTGGCGGCAATCAATTTCTAGCTGAAATCCTTGGAACAGCTTGATCATTGGGGAGTCTGCCATTCCTGGCGGTGGTGGTGGTTTGTTGCTGTGCCGGTCGTCGCTATTATCCTCTTCGTTTCCCTTGCGATCTCTCCTCTTCGACGACGGCGGACCTTCTTTCGCGAAATCCATGTTCGTAAACTGTTCTCTCTCTTTCTCCTTTCTTTACACTAAAGAGTCTAGAGTTATCTCCCTTGCAATCAAATATTTCGATACACGTGTGTGATCCAATTCTTTTGTATTTTAAGGTCCAATAACTCATTTTTAGACTAACGATGATTCGGTAACGCTGCACGGAACGTTCTCTACACACACACACACACACACACACACACAATATATATATATATATATATATATATATATATATATATATATATATATATATATATATATATATATATATAAAATATAATAACACGAAATCACATAATTGTCGATGCAATAATTTATTTCAACCGTTCGGTTTTTTCAAGCATCACTCAGACAATTACATTTTTGAGACTGATAGAAAATTGAATTTCCCTACCACAGTTCCAATACAATCATAGATGGTGGTAGTAGCAACCAATTTGATACATCTTTTATAGAGAGGGGGGAAATTTAAAACTTATATTTAACTATGGCGGGCGAAGGGGAGGGATCTTTAAGTTAATCAACTAAAAACTGCCATGTCAAAATTATGACACATACGACCTGGCGATATCAACCATATAGGCAATTTTACTCACGCGCATACACAAAACTAAATACGCACACATCATATGCGCACTCACATACATAATCTCACTCGCACATTATCATAACTAAACATAATCACATACGCAACTTTTATTCATCTCTAGCCAGAATGCGTCCGGCGAAACTCGTGTTCTCAAATTCGGTTAGAGAAAAGAAAGAAAGAAACAATTAACAGGCACAGAGAAGATATAGACAGACCGCGTGTCATAAATTCTCAGTCCGTCTGGGTTCCAAGAAAGAGAATCTAATTGAAATAAGATTACACGCACATACATATATGTATACATACAAATCCATACGCACATACACACACATATATACACATACACACCCACACATATACATATCTATACACATATACATATACACACATATATACATATATATATATATATATATATATATATATACATACATGAATATACCTATATATATCTCTGAATCTATTTGAAATATTGACTAAATGCATACGCATGTAGTTGTTCACACATGTAAACATACATACACATACATACACACACACATATATACATATACGCACATATACACACATATACATACGCACACATACATATATATCCACACACCTACACACAATATTTACATAACACTCTATATTCTTACTGATGTAATATGAGTTCTAAAAATTAGTCTTACCTTATTTATATTTTAGATTAATTTGATAATCTATTATTATAAATATCATGCGGGGGGGGGGGGGGTTATCGTACCTAATGTTATTCAATTTGGTATCTTCACCGTTGTAATTCTAGAGGCCCATCGGATTACTAATTCAAGTCTAATAATGTCTATTGGTAATATTTGACATTTATACTTATATTAATTCAAAAACTAGTGTATTACCTGCAGAAAAAATTTTCATACCACTATCTTATTTTAAGTAAATAATAAATATCCGCGTACACACAAATACTATATATCACCAAGTCAGTAAATCTGTGTCTATCACAGATATTATTATAAATATTATGGGGGGGGGGGGGGTTACCGTAAGTAATGTTATTCAATTTGGTATCTTCACCGTTATAAGTCTAGAGGTCCATCGGATTACTAATTCAAGTCTAATAATGTCTAGTGGTAATATTTGGCATTTATACTTATATTAATTCAATAACCGCAGAATTTTTTTAAAAACACTATCTTATTTTAAGTAAATAATCTGAATAAATAAATATTTCAAAATACCATTATATACGCATACACACAAATACTATATATCACCAAGTCGGCAATTCTGTGTCTATAGCAGATATTATTATAACTATTATGTTGGTGGTGGGGGGGTTACCTTAAATAATGTTATTTAATTTGGTATCTTCACCGTTATAAGTCTAGAGGTCCATCGGATTACTAGTCGTTGATTATTTTAAATTTATATTTATGTCTGCACTTAGCCATAAGTTCATCTCGTTTATTTAAGAGGTTATTTCGATCATATTTTAGGATTCTTATTTTTTCTTCTAGACATAAGTTGCATCTTTGTCTAAATCCATCTGGAATATTCGAAAAACATAAGATTGACCACGAAACCACCGGGGACCTGTTCTCATTTTTCAGATGCCACCATTGTTTAGCTAACTCCGTTTTGCTCTTGAGTTCTGGGTTATTGAAAGAGTGTTTGTGGTCATAAAAACGTTGTTTCCAGTTTCCCGCGGAGATGCCGATGTAAACCTTTTTATCCCTGTTGTTATCTTCCGGATGAATAGTGGCCTTATAAACCACACACTCAACTTTACAGTTACCGTCCAGTGGGCAGTTATTTTTCACTTGACAATTACATTTATTTACTGTGACCTTATTCTTACTAGGATTGTTAAGTAATTTACGATTATGGGTGCTGACGCATACATACGCATACATACTCATCAAGGACCATAAGAAAAATTTCCACATTAAGAAACAAGCGAGAATAATCAACTCTACGAAATCGGAACTCGGCCATGTATCTAGGGAGATTCTACGAAATATTATTAATGTAACTCTAGAAGCTACCAAATTTAATCTTTGGAAGGACTCGGCGGATACTATCGAATGGTTTAAATCAATTGAAAATAAGAGGAATGCCTGCTTTATACAATTCGATATTATGGATTTTTACCCCTCGATTTCCAAGGAATTACTTACGAACAGCATTAACTATGCTGGGAATTTCGTGGATATATCCGATGAGCAGGTAAGATTAATTATGGCCTGTCGCAAATCCATCCTTATAAACAATCGAGAAACATGGATTAAATTGAACAACAACAAATTTGATGTCCCGATGGGTGCTTTTGACTCAGCCCAGATTGCCGATCTGGTGGGCATTTTTATAATGTACACTATTAGCAGAATTGTAGAGCCTAATTTAGTGGGGTTATATAGGGATGATGGACTAATTGTTATCCCCAATAGTGACGGCCCCCTGGTATCCAAAATACATAAAAAATTAATAAGAGCATTCAAATACCTTGGATTTAAAATAGATATAACCCCAAATTGTAAAGAAGTAAACTATCTAGATATTACCTTAGACTTAGGAAAGGGGACATACAAACCCTTCAATAAAGATAATCACACACCATCTTATATCAACACTAGATCTAACCACCCGAACTGCATAATTAAACAAATACCTAAAACAATTAATACTAGAATAAATAAGCTTTCGGCTAACAGAGACATTTTTGAAGCAAATAAGCATTTATACAATGGAGCGCTAGAGAAAAGCGGATATAATGAAAAACTCAAATATACCAAGAAAGAAAATAAAAATAAATCCAGGAATAGAGGCCGAAAAATAATATGGTTCAATCCTCCCTACTGCCAACTATCTAACATCAACATCGGGAGAGTATTCTTGAACCTGGTAGATAAACATTTTAGCATAAATAATCCACTTAGGAAGATATTTAATAGAAAAACCATTAAAATCAGCTACTCTTGCACCAAGAACATGGACAGAATTATCAGCACCCATAATCGTAAATTACTTAACAATCCTAGTAAGAATAAGGTCACAGTAAATAAATGTAATTGTCAAGTGAAAAATAACTGCCCACTGGACGGTAACTGTAAAGTTGAGTGTGTGGTTTATAAGGCCACTATTCATCCGGAAGATAACAACAGGGATAAAAAGGTTTACATCGGCATCTCCGCGGGAAACTGGAAACAACGTTTTTATGACCACAAACACTCTTTCAATAACCCAGAACTCAAGAGCAAAACGGAGTTAGCTAAACAATGGTGGCATCTGAAAAATGAGAACAGGTCCCCGGTGGTTTCGTGGTCAATCTTATGTTTTTCGAATATTCCAGATGGATTTAGACAAAGATGCAACTTATGTCTAGAAGAAAAAATAAGAATCCTAAAATATGATCGAAATAACCTCTTAAATAAACGAGATGAACTTATGGCTAAGTGCAGACATAAATATAAATTTAAAATAATCAACGACTAGTAATCCGATGGACCTCTAGACTTATAACGGTGAAGATACCAAATTAAATAACATTATTTAAGGTAACCCCCCCACCACCAACATAATAGTTATAATAATATCTGCTATAGACACAGAATTGCCGACTTGGTGATATATAGTATTTGTGTGTATGCGTATATAATGGTATTTTGAAATATTTATTTATTCAGATTATTTACTTAAAATAAGATAGTGTTTTTAAAAAAATTCTGCGGTTATTGAATTAATATAAGTATAAATGCCAAATATTACCACTAGACATTATTAGACTTGAATTAGTAATCCGATGGACCTCTAGACTTATAACGGTGAAGATACCAAATTGAATAACATTACTTACGGTAACCCCCCCCCCCCCCCCATAATATTTATAATAATATCTGTGATAGACACAGATTTACTGACTTGGTGATATATAGTATTTGTGTGTACGCGGATATTTATTATTTACTTAAAATAAGATAGTGGTATGAAAATTTTTTCTGCAGGTAATACACTAGTTTTTGAATTAATATAAGTATAAATGTCAAATATTACCAATAGACATTATTAGACTTGAATTAGTAATCCGATGGGCCTCTAGAATTACAACGGTGAAGATACCAAATTGAATAACATTAGGTACGATAACCCCCCCCCCCCCCCCGCATGATATTTATAATAATAGATTATCAAATTAATCTAAAATATAAATAAGGTAAGACTAATTTTTAGAACTCATATTACATCAGTAAGAATATAGAGTGTTATGTAAATATTGTGTGTAGGTGTGTGGATATATATGTATGTGTGCGTATGTATATGTGTGTATATGTGCGTATATGTATATATGTGTGTGTGTATGTATGTGTATGTATGTTTACATGTGTGAACAACTACATGCGTATGCATTTAGTCAATATTTCAAATAGATTCAGAGATATATATAGGTGTATTCATGTATGCATATATATATATATATATATATATATATATGTATATATGTGTGTATATGTATATGTGTATAGATATGTATATGTGTGGGTGTGTATGTGTATATATGTGTGTGTATGTGCGTATGGATTTGTATGTATACATATATGTATGTGCGTGTAATCTTATTTCAATTAGATTCTCTTTCTTGGAACCCAGACGGACTGAGAATTTATGACACGCGGTCTGTCTATATCTTCTCTGTGCCTGTTAATTGTTTCTTTCTTTCTTTTCTCTAACCGAATTTGAGAACACGAGTTTCGCCGGACGCATTCTGGCTAGAGATGAATAAAAGTTGCGTATGTGATTATGTTTAGTTATGATAATGTGCGAGTGAGATTATGTATGTGAGTGCGCATATGATGTGTGCGTATTTAGTTTTGTGTATGCGCGTGAGTAAAATTGCCTATATGGTTGATATCGCTAGGTCGTATGTGTCATAATTTTGACATGGCAGTTTTTAGTTGATTAACTTAAAGATCCCTCCCCTTCGCCCGCCATAGTTAAATATAAGTTTTAAATTTCCCCCCTCTCTATAAAAGATGTATCAAATTGGTTGCTACTACCACCATCTATGATTGTATTGGAACTGTGGTAGGGAAATTCAATCTTCTATCAGTCTCAAAAATGTAATTGTCTGAGTGATGCTTGAAAAAACCGAACGGTTGAAATAAATTATTGCATCGACAATTATGTGATTTCGTGTTATTATATTTTATTATTGCTCTGTTTACTACATTGAGCTCTCATACCCGGATTTCCTCCTGGAATTATTCCACTATAACACAAATATATATATATATATATATATATATATATATATGATAATTTTATTTACACAGACATGTACAAAATCTGCGACACTGGCATGTCGATGTTATCGATCAACAGTTACTATAAACTGAGATCTCATCAGGCAGAGTTAGAATCCGATCTTAACCTCAGATCATATTTGGAGAGAATGAAGTGGAGGGATAGAGAAAGAGAAGAAGAAGGAAAGAAATTTAACATTTCAAAAATTAAAGCCGTTATCCCTCCACTTCATTCTCCCCAAATATGATCTGAGGTTAAGATCGGATTCTAACTCTGCCTGATGAGATCTCAGTTTATAGTAACTGTTGATCGATAACATCGACATGCCAGTGTCGCAGATTTTGTACATGTCTGTGTAAATAAAATTATCATATATAAAGCTCTATTTTGATATTGAGCACTTTTTATAAACCCGGTTAAAATTCTCTGGATTACCACCCTGTGGATATTTTTCACCTGGATTATTACCATTATTATATATATATATATATATATATATATATATATATATATATATATATATATATATATATATTTCATGTATCCACATAAAATTTTATAAGGAGATATAATTTTTTGTATCAATTTTCAGTATTTACTTCAACAGTGCTTGATACGTAAGTAGAGCTAGGTAGTAAGCTATGAAAATATATTTATGGCAATATATATATATATATAAACTTGGTTATTGTTTAGTATCTATGTACGTATACGTTTCGTCCTTTTTAATAATCGGGACTCAAAGATATGACTATTCACTATGCGATTCGAAACCCCGGATTACGAGTATTTTGCAACTCAAATCCGACGCCTTAACCACACGACCAATACTGAACAGCGAATAAACTGTCATAATTTTAACACTTTATCGGCGGCTTAACGTCTGAGAACGTTCTACTTTTTTTAATGAAAGGATGCATTGAAAGCTAGTGACGCCATGCTGTGTTAATACTACACTTACAGTGCTCTACTTTTTCTAGGAGCGACAAATAATAATAATAATAATAATAATATATATATATATATATATATATATATATATAAGGTTAATACAACAAAAGATATAAGAGGCAACTAATATTTTAATCAGTGAACATCTGGATAAAACTGAAGCTCAATATACTGGATAGAGCATTAATAGCACTAGATGAAGTGAAAGAATAAAATAAGGTGCGAATCAAATTTTATTAGAATTCAATGTTCAGGCAAAGTGCTTTAAAGTCCTTAACTCATGAGTTTTCAAAGAAAATTCTTCTCCTCAGAGGACCATTACCGCAATGACATTACTGCAGGTAATAAAATTAAACTTTGAAAATATATAAAAATATATATATAAAAATACATAAAAGTTTATAAAACATCAAATATATCGGCCCAAAACATACTTTTTTGTTAAAGTCATAAAGTTTAAAACATATTCAGGAAAGATATCAAAGAGGTTGATTGAAAAATAATCCAGGTGGTGAATGGTAGTCCAAAAACGAAAAAGTTATCCAGGCGGGAAATTTGTTTGCTATTGATGCAATAAATGACAGTGAAAAATGTATCCAAGATGTATGCAAACCAGGCTTTACACGCTCCACTACTTTTGGAGCTGCTCCCGCTCCTGCTCCAACACCCCAAATTAGAGCTGGCTCCTCTCACGCTCCCCATTTTCAAAAAGGAGCCGGTCCAGCTCAAACTCCTATAAAAAGGGAGCGGCTTTTTTCAGCGCTCCATAATGAAAATGTACCTTCTTTCATAAACGTTCTATTCTGCCAATGAGTGGTCGAAGGATAGGGGTGGGCGTCAAAGGATCTCGTCAATATGGGTGGGGATGTCACTTTAAGTGTAAGACCGTAAGATAATATTTGACAAAATCTCGCTAATATTTTGAGATGTGCTAAGGGTTATAGAACATTTCGGATGAAGCATAGGATTATAAGGAAATTTTCGTTTCCTGAGGTATAAAATAGAAATTTAAAAAATCCCTGAAGTATTTTAAAACAATTTTAATTTTCATTACATTAACAACCTATTTTTTCAGGGAAGGAAAATTTGACCCGATATTTTTTCTATTTATTTTGGAAGGGAATTTAGATTTGTTTTAAGTAAATAAATTTTACTTTTAAACATTATTAGTGATTATTTTCTTTTAAAAGAAAACATTTCTCAGGGAGAGGAGAGACAGCCAGGGCAACATTAATTGTCGTGCTGTTGTTTAATATTTGTTTTTTTAAGAACGTAACTATATTGTATAATATATATTATTATTTATCACAGAGAAATGCGCAAGTACTTTCAAACAAATCGATTTATCCATTATTTTTTCAATAGTACAATTTTGGTCGAAAAAAAACCCAATGAAGTTTATTTTTTAAAGATTGAATAAAAAAAAATATTTCATAAGTTGGCCAAAAAATATCAATAAATTGTCAATAAACAATTTAGAGATCCATTTAATGTTTTAAAATTTCATACAAAATATCTGACCTAGACCTTGGGAGTTGAAAAAAAATCGGGTCAAATTTTCCACCCCCCAAAAATTAACTGGAGCAAGTTTTCCTAGGTCGGGAAAAAACATTTATTAAAATTAAAAATGTGAATAAAAAAGGTGAAAACGTCTATATTTGAAATGTCTAACAAAAACAAACTGTTTACAATTTTAATGATAGATTTTTCAAGATAAAGAAAGATATCTAATCTACTTTCGGTTCTAAAAAAACAACAAATTAGTCAGAAAGTCTAATTATTTGCTTTTTTAAATTAAAATTTAAGATATTTTCTTTAAACATCAGTTTAATTGTAGAATAGGGACCGCTGTATTTTTTTCGCTCATTTCGCTTGGTATTTGCCAAATTTTGGATGAAACTGATTGTTGGTCTTAATTGTAATTTTGGTACTGAAATAAAATTCTCATTAACTTTTTAAAGTGTTGAGAATCTAACTTTAATTCCAGGTTTTAATCGCTGGCGGCCATGTTGGTTTCTATTGTTTTTTCCGTGGACTAAATATATTTTTTCCTTGGACTAAATATATTTTTTCCTTGGACTAAATATATTTTTTCCTTGGACTAAATATATTTTTTCCTTGGACTAAATATATTTTTTCCTTGGATTAAAGATATTTTTTCCTTGTACTAAAGATATTTTTACTGCTTTAACATTTTATTACACACACAAAAAAAACTTTGAACATTCTATTTACTAAAGCAAGTTTTAACGGAATTTAGCGAATTTAAAAGCAAACATGAAATGGTTAAAACATACTAATCTTGAATTTAAGAATAACAAAATGTCGCCGAAAAGACAACGAGTAACAACAATGTGGCATAAATTTCAATTTGATATAAGCTAAAAAATAAATTAGAATTTTTTGTCAGGACAAAATGTACCATTTCACCCCCAAAAATCGATTTTATCATAGTTTATCATATCATAGTTCACCCCAAACAAGGCAGGCCGCCACTGTAGATGTAAGGGGCTACTGAGAAAATGTCAGTAACGTCAGGAAATCAGGAAGCAGGGAGGGAGTTCCAGAGTCCAGCAGCACGAGGAAATAAGCTATGGTAGTAGAAAGCCATTCGGCATCTGGGGACCTCCACAGTGTATGGATGGGATTTGGCAGATTGTCGGGTTGGTTTAGTGAATTTACGTCGAGGGGGCACCAGAGCAGCAAGCTCATCAGAGCACAATCCATTGAAGTACTTGTAAAACAGGCACAAAGAAGCAACATTGCGGCGATGGGACAGGGGCTGGAGCTTGGTGGATAATGAAGGACCTATCAAGTTGGCAACTCTTTTTTGGACCTTGTCTAAGAGGGAGAGACTAGCAGATGATGCACCAGCCCAGATGTGGCAACAATACTCCATGCATGGGCGGATGGTGGCTTTGTAGAGATACAGGATAATGTCAGGTGTGAGAAGTTTACTGGCACGGTAGAAAGAGCCCACCTTCTTTGCAGCAGCCATGGCAATGTTTTCAATGTATTAATTCCAATTCATGTTATGTGTGAAAGTTAGGTTGAGGAGTTTGAATGATGAACTCTCAAGCAGGGTGCTATGTTCCATGACAATCGGTGGTTGAAGAGGTTTCTTGTAGTTATTGAAGGAAAGTAGCTTTGTCTTTGCGGCATTAAAAGTTACCATCCATTTTTGACCCCATTCCACTACAGACTGGAGGTCATTTTCTAAGTATCTAGCCATTGCCTCAGATATGTGTGCGTCGGTTTTGCCCACATGACGAGAGTAGAGCATGGTGTCGTCAGCCAATATTCCTATCTCAGTCGCAATGGCATCAGGGAGGTCATTGATGAAATCAGGAACAGTAGAGGTCCAAGATCGAACATTTGGGTGAATACCGAGCGAAATGGGTGAGAAAATCCAACGGCCCCTATAGTACAATTGAACCTAAAATTCTTTATTTAAAAACACGAATTAAAAGAAAAATTGGCTTATTTATTCAATCAGCAATAAACATCCGTGTCATAAATACAAAAAAAGTTCAAATCTGTAAGAAAATAACTTCAAAGACATCTATAGACTCACTGGCTCATTTGAAAACATTTGTAACCAAATTGTCTCCTGCCTTAAGAAAACTGTCTCATCAAAAATGTAACATGTTGATGTGAAAATCTGAGACTTTCAAATGCTCTGTTTTCATGTGTAACTCTCTCGTTCTTTCTTCCTCTCTCTCCCCTCCTCTCTCCCTTCCTCTCCTCCTCTTTCTCCCTATCTCATATACATTTACCAGAGATATAATTTTAAAAAATAACTCAGAGTTTAGCTGAGACTTTCTTTTCTTTTCCTTTTTATTGCTGAATAAAAAAAATAATGTTTAAAAATAATCAAATAATTTTGGAGCAAGAAGAGCGGAGCGATAAAACCACGCTCTTTAGTCCCAAATGGAGTTGCTCCCACTCCACTCCCGCTGAATATAAAAGGACCCCTCCTCTCCGTCACTCCAGCAAAAAGAAGAGTGCTCGTGGAGCGCGCTCCTTTTTAGAGGGCTCTGTAAAGCCATGTATATATATATATATATATATATATGAGAAAGGAAGGATGAGAGTAATCCGCAATAATGGGAAATGAAAAAGGAAAAACCAAGAGATACTTTTTATATATTCCTCAAGTTTCGTCTTTATTTGTAAGATTTCCTCAGGATGATAATTTTAAGAAAAATGTCATGCAAGTACATCGAAATATTGGGTTGACATGATGGGTTGATGAGAAAAAGTAGTAGTCGTGGCTACTAAGAGCGCTGGACCAAGGTCCGGGCTGAGAGAAGTCAGTCAGTGGCAGAGAGTAAAATGAATGTGGATGGCTGTGAGTGAAAAAGGGGACGGGGTGGGAGTGTTAGTGAATTTGTCTTAGGGTGGGAGAGAGGAAAGGGGGGGGGGGCTGAGGTTTTTGTCGTGGTGAGGTGTAGCATGGATTTTGAGCCCCTCATATATATATATATATATATATATATATTTATATATATATATATATATATATATATACATATATAATATAAAATGAAGTAATAAAATAAGGTGTCAATCAAATTTTATTAGAATTCAAAGTTCATGCAAAGCATCCTTAAGTCCTTAGCTCATGAGTTTTCAAAGATAATTCTTCTCTTCAGAGGACCATTACCGCAGTTATACTACTACAGGCAATAAAATTACGCTTTGAAAATATATAAAATTATATACACAAATATATAAAAATACATAACATCAAACATATCAATCCAAAAACATACTTTTGTTGAATCCATACAATATATTATAATATTAATGCTCTATCCAGTATATTGAGCTTCAGTTTTTTATCCGGATGTTTCACTAATTATAAGATATTAGTTGACGCTTATATCTTTTGTTGGATTGCTTCATATATATATAAATATATATATATATAAAATCGCATTATTATAGTTATATAAGCATTTTAAAATGCTTAACTTAATGCAATTTTATGTCTTCTCCTGGAACAATGCGAAAAACATTCTCCGCTGTCTTTTTAAAAAATTCTCTTCCTTCTCCAGCTTTTTATAGTTATTCCAATTTTTTAGCGACCGATTCAAACCTATAATGGCATAGAATGATAAGACTCCAATATGAGTCCTGCTTATTAAGCATGTTGTAGCCCCAATGGGCGATTTCAAAAAGCAAGTCATTCACACGCCTGAAATAAGGAATTTGAGAATCAACATGCTCTGTCGTTAAAAATTAACATTCATCGACATTTTACTTTGAAAGTTTTGACTATCCATTAAAAACATATACATAAATATTTTATATATATATATATATATATATATATATATATATATATATATATATATATGATGGACTCTCCCGTCGATTTCAACGTATGAGTGCCCTGCCAGGGGCTGCCCGCGCGTGAATTTGTAATTGCAAGGGTTGCACAATCCGCAACAACCGCTCTCCTGAGTCGGCATTGCTTGATTCCAATGGCAAGTAGTAATACAAGACGACTGGAAACAATGCCGAGATAAGCAGAGAGCACATACAGCACCTGGTATTCCTAAATGGTTACCCATTTAGTACTGGCCAGGCTCGACGTCGCTTAACTTCGGTGATCTAACGGGAACCGGTGTGTCAACGTGATTGTGCCGTATATATATATATATATATATATATATATATATATATATATATATATATATATATTATATTTGTTTCTATAGATGTAAATCCAATATCACGCCAGTGTTTATAAAAAGTGCTCAATAAGAAGTTTTCAGTTTTTTTCAGTTTTTCTAAAGGTCTGAGGAAATTGGCACTTGAAAGAAAGTGCAGCTGAAACATGTATGCACATATGTAACCAAAAATGTTTGTATGAATAAATATATATATATATATATATATATATATGGTACATGTATTGTATTATTTTCTGTAGATGTAAATCCGTTGAAACTCAAGTGTTTATAAAAAGTGGTCAATAAAAAATAGAGCGGTTCTTTAGTATAAATAAATTTTTATTTATACAAACATTATTGGTTACATATTGTCTTCTTTGGTCGGAAGACGTTGACTCTCTTCTCTGTGAAAGGTACAACCGAAACATGTATGCACATATGTAACCAATAATGTTTGTATAAATAAAACGTATACTATATATATATATATATATATATATATCTATATATATATATATATATATATATATATATATATATATATATATATATATATATATATATATATATATATATATATATATATATATTAGTATTTCATGTATCCACATAAAATTTTATAAGGAGATATAATATTTTGTAGTATTTCTTGTTATTTGGTCTTGCCAAATATTGTTGCTTGGTATACAATACTTTTGGTTAGGCATTTATTTTGTAGTGGACAAAGTTTACGATTTATGCAGTTACATCTTTTCTCTTCATTGCTAACTTTTCCGTTTCTATTCGGGTGGTTATTATTAGTGTTTTGTTTATTTCTATTTCTATTGTTTATATTTTTGTTCTTAGTTTTATTTTTGCTATATTTTCCACTTTTTTATGTAATTTGTTATTTTTTTCTTCCTCTCTGCTGTTCTCTTTTAGTATTTTGTTATCGTGTGCCTTAATTATAATTTCTAGGTTTTCGCAGCAGCTGTAGGATAGTTTTAGGTTATTTTTATTGAATATTTCATGCAGGGGATTGGTTACGAGGAAGTGTTTTTCAATTAGATTTAGGAATTTGTTGCTCAGTTTAGTTTTTAGCATCTGGTTATAGGGCGGGGTATAGTAGATTATATTTCTTTTTCTTTTATTTTTAATTTTGGTGTAATTATTAGTGTCCTGTTTTTTATATTTAATTTCGGTATTATGGTAACCACTATTTTTTAGAGCTGTATTATAAATGTTGATTGATTTAAAAAAAAAAACTTTTGTTGCTAGAATTGTTGATAAGCCTACGTTCGATAGAATTCGGGATATGTTTTATGATTGATGGGGTGATTAGACTTTGAGTTTACATATATTGGATTGGCGTTATCTTTTAGGTATGGTTCGTAAGTATTTTTATTTAAGTTTAACGTGACGTCTAGAAAGTTAGTTGTTTTTATGTTAGCCAGTACTTCTACTTTTAGGCCTAGTTTTTTTCATTTCCATATGTGTAATTTTCTTGAAGTTATTTCCCTTGACTTTGTTGGAATCTCTTATTATCGCTAATCCATAATCTCTATAAAAGCCGATATCTATATCATCAAAAATATTTGTGAGTGTATATAAAATGAATAACCCCAAAAGATCTGATGCCTCCGCAGAGTCAAGGGCACCTGTGGCCAAAGTTTGCCATATTTGTTTTAATCCATTGGTTGTCGTTATTGATTAAAACTGATCTCCTACATTTTTTAATGATGTGAATTACATCCTTGGATATATCGGTATATATCTCGGCAAATTCTAGGGCGATGTGGATGAGTTTTTCTGATATAGATGGGTAGAAGTCCACTTTGTCGAATTGTAAGAAGGTACATTTGTCCTTATTTTCGATATTGTTAAACCAAGCGATTGCGTCGGCAGTATTCACCCATTGGTTTAATTCTAGGTCTTTTCTTATTTGTTTGTTAATTCTAGATAGAATTGTTTGGCTGATTCTTCCTATTTCTGGTTTGGTCGGATTAATTAAGCGAGTGCTAGGGTTATTGTTAAAGTTACTTTTGTGGTCTTTAAATAAGATATAGGCTTCCTTAGGTTTTAATTTACTAACTTTGTCGCTAATTTTTAGTTTATTGGTGATTTGTTTACTTTCAGTATTTATTATATCTATGCAGTTACGTTCGCTTGTATTTATTTTTTTGTAGTTTTTTGTAATATTTTCTGTTAGTAGTTTGTTATACTCTTGTTTATCTATTTTGTAAAAAATCCTAGTTTTGTCCGCTTTTACGAATATTTTGTTAGAGTTGTTTATGTTTTTAACGATGGTGCATAATTGTTTTTGGAAATTATTATGTTGTTTGTGAAATTCTAAGTTTTTGATTACATTTAAGAGGTCATTTTCAAAGCTAGTCATGTGATCTATTGGTTTAGCGTTTTATAGACTGTTGAATCCGTAGGATTCTTTTGTATCTAGGTGTTTAACTTTATTGTTAATGAAGAAGTGTGCTCGCTATTGCATTCAGCGTATTAGTTCGTCCGTTTTTTAAATTAATTTAATAATGTATCCATGCTTGCTAGGTGTTGGGATATTTTTGAGTGATGTTTCTAAGTTAATTTTTTCCATATTATTTTTCAGTGGTAAAATAAATTTTTGTGAGAGTGCTCAACTGCTTGAGGAGCTAAATATTAGTTTTTCATGTATCCACATAAAATTTTATAAGTAGATATAATTTTTTATTTATCAATTTTCAGTATTTACTTCAACAGTGCTCGATACATAAATAGAGCTAGGTAGTAAGCTATGAAAATATATTTATGGCAATTAAGCTACACAGAGGCTCCCGCGTTTCATCCACGGGGGGGAATCATCAGGCTAAAAGCATGGAGTTATTTTTGCCGGGTGTTTTTATATACAAGGCTAGCTAATTAACCAATCAGATTCTTTGTTGTTCTCTCAGCCAAAGGTCTTGTTGGTGTTACTTCCTATATTCTGTTCCATTGTTCTGTTTTCTATAGATTGGCCTATATCATGTTTCCTTTGTTGTGTCAATATAATGGGTGAATTTATTTTAACACGTGGTTCCTTGTATTTCTATTTTAGGTTTAAATTTTTAAATTGTTACGTTTTTGTTTAGTTTTTTTTTTGTTGTTTTTTTTTTACTTATTTGTTTATTTGTTTATTTATTTATTTGTCGTTAGCCTAAGGTAACTTTATTTTTGTGTAAGCAGCTGTTTGCTATCTCACTTGTACAGTTTAATAGATTTTGAGGATCTTTAAAGTTTATCCTACAGCTGCTGCGAAAACCTAGAAATGATAATTAAGACACACAATAACAAAATACTAAAAGAGAACAACAGAGAGGAAAAAAATAACAAATTACATAAAAAAGTGGAAAATATAACAAAAAATAACACTAAGAAGAACAAAAATATAAACAATACAAATAGAAATAAACAAAACACTAACAGAAACCACTTGAATAAAAATAAAAAAAGTTAGCAATGAAGAGAAAATATATAACTGCATAAATCGTACACTTTGTCCACTACAAAATAAATGCCTAACCAAAAGTATTGTATACCAAGCAACAATTTTTGCCAAGGAAAGACCAAATAACAAAAACTACTACGTGGGTATGACCTCCCTAGATTTTAAAACCAGATATTATGACAACAAAAGCACATTTAAAAATAGAGAACATCAAATTAAAACAGCACTAGAAAACCACTATTGGGAGCTCAAAGAAAATGGACGCTCACCAATAATTGAATGGAAAATAATATGACAGGCCAGTACATTTAGAAATTTAGACGACCTGTGCAGATTATGCCTGAATGAAAAATTTGAAATCTACTCCTTTGCTTTTGTTTGTTTGTTTTTTTTTCCTATCCATATTGTTTTCCACTATGGCGTTATATGAAACTCAATTACCAAATGCTAATAAAAAAGAATGTCTTGAAAATCCTCATTTTGTTTTATGAGTTTTTTTTTCTTAAGTAATAAAAAAAAATCCTATCAGATTTTACTTTTATTGCCCACTTGTCAGTTCCAAATAGTAGTATTAGTATCAAAAGTGATTTCCATTTGAACAAAGCAACAATGCAACAAAGCAACAAAGCAACAAAGCAACAATGCAACAAAGCAACAATGCAACAAAGCAACAAAGCAACAATGCAACAAAGCAACAAAGCAACAATGCAACAAAGCAACAATGCAACAAAGCAACAATGCAACAAAGCAACAAAGCAACAATGCAACAAAGCAACAAAGCAACAATGCAACAAAGCAACAAAGCAACAATGCAACAAAGCAACAAAGCAACAATGCAACAAAGCAACAAAGCAACAATGCAACAAAGCAACAAAGCAACAATGCAACAATGCAACAAAGCAACAATGCAACAAAGCAACAATGCAACAAAGCAACAAAGCAACAATGCAACAAAGCAACAAAGCAACAATGCAACAAAGCAACAAAGCAACAATGCAACAAAGCAACAATGCAACAAAGCAACAAAGCAACAATGCAACAAAGCAACAAAGCAACAATGCAACAAAGCAACAATGCAACAATGCAACAATGCAACAAAGCAACAGAGCAACAATGCAACAAAGCAACAAAGCAACAATGCAACAAAGCAACAATGCAACAATGCAACAATGCAACAAAGCAACAATGCAACAATGCAACAAAGCAACAGAGCAACAATGCAACAAAGCAACAATGCAACAATGCAACAATGCAACAAAGCAACAATGCAACAATGCAACAAAGCAACAAAGCAACAGAGCAACAATGCAACAAAGCAACAATGCAACAATGCAACAATGCAACAATGCAACAAAGCAACAAAGCAACAGAGCAACAATGCAACAAAGCAACAATGCAACAAAGCAACAATGCAACAATGCAACAATGCAACAAAGCAACAGAGCAACAATGCAACAAAGCAACAATGCAACAATGCAACAAAGCAACAATGCAACAAAGCAACAATGCAACAATGCAACAAAGCAACAGAGCAACAATGCAACAAAGCAACAATGCAACAAAGCAACAATGCAACAATGCAACAAAGCAACAATGCAACAAAGCAACAATGCAACAATGCAACAAAGCAACAATGCAACAAAGCAACAATGCAACAAAGCAACAATGCACGTGTGTCATTTGAAAAGTTAGTAACAAACCACTTCACAACAAGTATTAAAAAAACAACAAAAAAAAAACAACAGATCTTTTTTCTTTTTAAATGTATGGCAATTTCTCAAGACTTGTTAGAATTCTTTTTTCAAATCAACAAGAACTATTTGAAAAGTCTCAGCTCAGGATAATGGCTGCTTTAAATCAATAATTTTTACAGCAACTGACAGCATAAAACACTGACGACAACATAACAGGAAAATTCACTGGCAGACATTTACCGACATCTGTTCAGCAACAAGCAATTACAATCTCGTCGTTTCATAGTAAATCTTACAGTTGTAAAATTGTTAATAAACCAGAGAATCGTTTTCACCCATTTATTTCTTCATATTTGTGTCTTAATACTCAAAAAACACTTCATAACACTTCATAACCTCGTTTTGTTTTATGATTTTCTTTTATTTAATAAACTAAAAAAAATGTTTTTCATCGTGTCAGATTTTTTAATTACTATTTTCCCCCTACCTGTGAGTCATATTAGTATCAAATTTTATTTACATTTAAAAAAAAACCACAATGAACGTGTGTAATTTAAAAAGTTAGCAAACAAGTTATTTATCTACCTCCTACAGCGGTAAAGTGAGCACTCTAGCCATTTAAAAATTGCCTGGGTAGCCCCATCGGCATTCCCCAGTAGGGGCGCCTCAGGCAGTAAGCAATAAACTTACTCCTCCCCAAAGAGGGGAGGCAAAGCCTGGGAGGGTGGACCTCCTAGAACTGCACAGGACTGACCTATACACCGGCGTAAATCAAGCCCCGAAGGCCAAGACAATACCAGTCTATGGGGTGCAGTATCCATCGGAACAGATACTACACTTTGATCGTGACCAAAAACAAATCATCAAATATAAATGTGAAATAGAATCACAATGAAACTCTAATCCCCAATGTCTTGTTTTCTTTTCTTTGTATTAATTAGAAAGTTGGTTAAATGTTGCATCCGAAAATCTGTTTGGATTAGGGTTAAGTCCTTTGCATTAGGGTTAGGGTTAGGGTTAAGCATAACCCAATTTGGTATATAATTTTAGAGATATATGGAGTCATTTTCTTATCGGCTCTCTGTCTACTGCGCCCCCCTCCTCTGACATCAGTTTTCCACCTCAACATCATCGCTAATGCAAAGGACCTTGCTACAGTTGTGGATAACTCCTTCAAACCAACACGTCACTGTATAGAGATGGCAAGCAAAGCCAAATGGGTTCTATTATTATATTATAGAGGCCCTATATTGAAAACGTGTACTTCAGCTAGTTTGAATTGGGACTGCGGTCGAAATTATATGGCTGGGTGCATATCGGACTGGCACAAACTTTGGAGAAACGAATCTGTTTTCCCACGAGTGAGTAACAGACAGGTGAACCTAAGATCAAGGTAACAAAGCAATACAGATTTAAGGTGTCTCTCTGAACCGGGTTCGTGTCCTGTGACCATCTGAAATTGTCATTTCTTTGCACTGATGAGAGCCAAAAGCTCGAAACGACATCATACAATTTAATATACAATTTAATATTATATATATATATATATATATATATATATATATATATATATATATATATATATATTTCTAATGCAATCGTCATTAAAGACCACAGAGTTTTCTTTCTTCACGATCTTTTTTATCAGTTTCTCGACGCGGCGATGATTCTTCGGTTTTCGGGTGTTAATTGGTGGAGTATGCCACCTAACGTTGTGTCGTGGGCCATTCCTCTAGCACTTTCGGTCTCTCGACCGTCTTCAGGAGGCTGTGTCTTATTGCTACTAAGAGCCGTATTTATAGTTTTATTATTAGTTATATATCTATTAATTTACACATGTATATATATATATAGAGAGAGAGAGAGAAAGAGAGAGAGATATACAGGGTGTTTCAAAAGTCTTGGGAACATTACAAATGCGTATATCTCATGAACTATTCCAGGTAGAAAAATGAAACTGGTGCCATTTTAAAGCTTGCTTAATCAAGTTTTTGGTCATACTAATGATTTTCGTGTTATCTTTCCAGGTGCAGTAATGGCGTTCTCTAAACAAGACAAGGCATTTTGCGTCCTCCAATTTGCAAAGACTGAATCGTGGACATGTGTTCAGCGTGCATTTCGCAGGAAATTTAAAAAAGAAGCCCCTGAAAGGAAATCCATTGTCAGATGGCATGCTAAATTTGTGAAAGATGGGTCTTTGTGCCCAAGTAAGCGAACAGGTCGCCCTTCAACTTCAGAAGATGCAGTTGAGCAAGTTCGGACAGCCTTTCAGCGGAGCCCCCATAAATCAGTGAGCCAGCAGGGAACTTCAGCTTGCTCCAGCAACTGTCTGGCGTGTCTTAAGGAAACGACTGCAAATGGTACCTTACAAGCTCAAGTTGGTCCAAAAGTTGAAGGACACTGATAAGCCACTTCGCCGTGACTTTTGCATTGCAATGCAAGAGAAGTTGGAAGATAACGGCTTTGATGACCGGCTTGTTTTTAGCGATGAGGCGACCTTCCATCTGAATGGCAAAGTTAACAAGCATAACACTCGCATATGGGGTACTGAGAATCCTCATGAACTTCTTGAGCACGAGCGAGATTCACCAAAAGTGAACGTGTTTTGTGCAATTTCCAAGAAAGGTGTCTATGGACCGTTCTTCTTTGAAGAGGCAACTATCACTGGTGAATCCTATCTCAACATGCTGGAAGACTGGTTAATGGCTCAGTTGGAACAAGCAGAATCTGATGACTTCATTTTTCAACAAGATGGTACACCACCACACTGGAGTCTTAGAGTAAGGCAGTTTCTTAACACAAGGCTGCCTGGTAGATGGATTGGGAGATCTGGGCAAGGTGATGACGTTCTCATGCCCTGGCCTCCTAGATCTCCAGATCTTACCCCGTGTGACTTTTTCCTTTGGGGCTTTGTCAAGCAACAAGTCTATGTGCCGCCCCTTCCAAGAGATATTGACAAACTAAAGGCTCGAGTAACGGCAGTTGTGGGAACCATTGACGTCAAGATGCTGGAACGCGTTTGGCAGGAAATGGACTATCGACTAGATGTCTGCCGTGTGACGAATGGTGCTCATATTGAGCAACTTTGAAGATTCCCCACAAAACTTGAAACTTTAACCTTTCCAACGGTACCAATTTCATTTTTCAACTCCTAATAGTTTTTGAGTTATTAAAAATCGTTATGTTCCCAAGACTTTTGAATATATATATATGTTTATTTATTTATTAAATTTTTTTTTAGGGACAGACATGCACAGACAGAGGTGTTCTCCTATATATATATATATATATATATATATATATATATATATATATATATATATATATATATATATATCGTTTGAATCAAAGGGAAAACAGTTTTTTCAATGGAGGTGTTTTGCCCCCGGGAACCATCTTAATATTATCAAAATTTGCTGAAATTTTGGGAATAAACATCATTTTTGGTCATTTATCTATGGTTTAAATTTCAGTTGAATCTAAGGGAAAACAGTTTTAAGTGGGTGCGGGGACCCCCACCGTTAAAGTGATATATTTCTTATATAGCCTATGACCTTCACGGAGAGGTCAGTAGTGCACATGCCAATTTTCAAGCAATTCTGTCCAGCGGTTTTGGTGAACATAAGACAAAGATCAGGCGGACACACACACACAGGCAGAGTTACTCTTTTATATATAGAGAGATATAAGATGTTGCGAGGGAGTTATCGCCCTTGGGTATTTATTTTCGGTACAAACTGACGGAATACTACAGATAGATAGCACTTGTATCAGAGGAGGGAGTTGCTGTTTGATTTTCCTATGGTGATTACGTCAGCCACGATAATAACTAAGAATAACTTAGTAATTAATTAACACTTCTCACCAGTCATGGCTGAAGAGTATAATCAAATAAATTTTATCCGCAAACCAGACATAGATTATTCTCGTCACGGTTGATTTCGAATTTCCGGTAAAATTGTCGTTTCCCACCCAAAATGGCGGACAATACAGCGTCTGCAGTTTTCCTACCTCACAAACGAGTAAGTAAACCCAAATAAATTGTTTCGGACGAATTTAAAATATACCATAAATTATTTTAAAGGAAATACAGTTGGGAAATTGGTCCAAAATAATTTATTTGGGTTTACTTACTCATTTGTGAGGCCGGAAAAAAAAAATCAGAAAACTGCAGACGGTTTATTATCCGCCATTTTGGTTGGGAAACGACAATTCTACCGAATTTCCTTATAGGTCCCCCACGTTCGACATAAAGATTACCCAAGTTCGAAAATATGTACTTGGAGAAAGTCGGAGATTACATCGGCTGAAACGTTCTGAAAATAACAACCAAGATGAGAATAGTAATTCGAACAATCCAAAAATTACATATTCAAGATCAATTGTTGATGATAAGCTACACTAAGTAGTACACAAGGCCGCACATATCGTATCGGTTTCCGGGTTGAGTTTTAACCAGTGTCGACACTTAGACAGGCGAACTGCATTTCCTAGAAAAGTCAGGCGAATGATACTTTGCTTTTGATTGGATAATCTGTGGATGACGTAATGTTCAGCTGTTTCCTGTATGTTAATCTAATCGCTTTTATCGACTGCCTTCTTCACCGTTTGAATAAACGAACTCTTTGTCTGTTTTAGTAATATTTTGTTTCAGTAAATTTTGTATCTTCAAATAAATGGTGTCATCGAATTTTCGGCCTTTCTTCAGTTCACGCTGTTTAATGCTGACAATGTAAGGGCGATAACCTATCTCGCTTTTATGATTGCATTTTGTAACAATTGATTTCAAACATTTTTTCCATTAAAAAAAAAGTAATCTTTAAGAATACGTACCCATTCATGCCGACATTTGTAATATGTCACTCTAGAAGATGACACTGCCTCGCTGACTTCCGGTTTACCCTGCAGTAAATATCAAGTACGGATGATCAGAAATGATAAAAAAAACCCCTTCACAATTACATTTTCTTAATGATGTAAGTGTTTGAAATAAAGGTGCTTATTTACAACAGGGTCCCTGGAAAAAATTATTTTCATGTAAAATCAGTATTTTGTACTTACTCAGGCATAGTTTCTCACTCACGGTACGCAAAAGAATTTAAAAATATCAAGTAGAACTTTAATTAGAACGATTTTTCCATTTCCATAAGGGCGATGTACAACGTCTATTCGCCGACATTTTGGGTGTGAGTGATCGATGGAATAGCCAAGGGCAATAACTCCGTTGTTATTGTTAGAATTTCAAAAAGAAAGAAACACATATGCAATAATAATAAAATATATATTTATTAAATAAAAAAAAAAATGAAAATTAAATAATTATTTTTGATTTCTTCACCGGGGTACTTTCCACGATATAATTTTATAGATTAATAAAATGTAGGTTCTTATTGCCCTTGGCTATTCCATCGATCGCTCACACCCAAAATGTAGGCGAATAGACGTTGTACATCGCCCTTATGGAAATGGAAAAATCGTTCTAATTAAAGTTCTACTTGATATTTTTAAATTCTTTTGCGTACCGTGAGTGAGAAACTATGCCTGAGTAAGTACAAAATACTGATTTTACATGAAAATAATTTTTTCCAGGGACCCTGTTGTAAATAAGCACCGAAATAAATATAAAAATATGCTTTTTTACTTACCAGTCCTCTACCTCCTTCATTTCTTTTCACGTAGAGTCTGTCCGTGTCGTCTTTTGGGTGCAATGCATTGTGCATAGTCATTAGTTTTCTAGTTCTTTGGTCAAGGTGCCTGAGTTCTTCTTTGGTCCAGCCTATGAATGGTCCAGAGTATCTTATTAGTGATACAGCCCATGTGTTTATCCCTTTTACTAGGTTTCTGTTATATAGTTTAGTTTCTAAGAGTTTCCTTGTTCTTCGTAGATATTCTTTTCCAATCTTCTCTTTCATTTCTGTATATTTGATTGTGTCTGCTTCCAGAACTCCCAGGTATTTGTAGCTATCTTGTTCTCCTAGCGCCCTCATCTCCTCTTGGTTGGGGAGTTCTATACCTTCTGTCGTCTCCAGTTTTCCTCTTTTGATCTCTAGCAGTGCACATTTTTCTATTCCAAACTCCATTTGGATATCCTGGCTGAATATCCTGGTTGTGTTTATCAGCTTTTCCAGTTCTTTTTTGTTTTTTGCAAACAGTTTAAGGTCATCCATGTACATCAGGTGGTTTATTCTTTGTTCTGTATCCGTAAACCTGTATCCGGCATCACACTTTCTGAGTATGTAGTTGAGTGGCATCATGGCTATTATAAACAGTAGTGGTGATAGAGAGTCTCCTTGAAAAATGCCTCTCTGTATTTTTATCTCAGAATTATTATTATTATTAGTGTTATTATTATTATTATTATTATTGTTATTGTTATTGTTAATGTTATTGTTATTGTTATTGTTGTTATTATTATTATTATTATTATTATTATTATTATTATTATTATTACAAAGTACAACGGTGCAAAAAATAATTAATGTAAGATTTATAAATTGTAACTTTTTTATTCGCACCGTTGTTGTTTTTGTAATAAAAAGTTTTTGAAATTCAAATTTTTGTTTTTGTAATAAAAAGTTTTTGAAATTCAAATTGTTGTTTTTGTAATAAAACGTATTTGAAATTCAATTTTTGTTTTTGTAATAAAAAGTCTTTGAAATTCAAATTTTTGTTTTTGTAATAAAAAGTTTTTGAAATTCAAATTTTTGTTTTTGTAATAAAAAGTTTTTGAAATTCAAATTGTTGTTTTTGTAATAAAACGTATTTGAAATTCAATTTTTGTTTTTGTAATAAAAAGTCTTTGAAATTCAAATTTTTGTTTTTGTAATAAAACGTATTTGAAATTCAAATTTTTGTTTTTGTAATAAAACGTATTTGAAATTCAAATTTTTGTTTTTGTAATAAAACGTATTTGAAATTCAAATTTTTGTTTTTGTAATAAAACGTCCTTGAAATTCAAATTTTTGTTTTTGTAATAAAAAGTCTTTGAAATTCAATTTTTGTTTTTGTAATAAAAAGTCTTTGAAATTCAAATTGTTGTTTTTGTAATAAAACGTATTTAAAATTCAAATTTTTGTTTTTGTAATAAAACGTATTTGAAATTCAATTTTTGTTTTTGTAATAAAACGTATTTGAAATTCAAATTTTTTTTGTAATAAAAAGTCTTTGAAATTCAAATTTTTGTTTTTGTAATAAAACGTATTTGAAATTCAATTTTTGTTTTTGTAATAAAAAGTCTTTGAAATTCAAATTTTTGTTTTTGTAATAAAAAGTCTTTGAAATTCAAATTTTGTTTTTGTAATTAAACGTATTTGATTCAAATTTTTGTTTTTGTAATAAAAAGTCTTTGAAATTCATTTTTTTGTTTTTGTAATAAAAAGTCGTTGAAATTCAAATTTTGTTTTTGTAATTAAACGTATTTGAAATTCAAATTTTTGTTTTTGTAATAAAAAGTCTTTGAAATTCAAATTTTGTTTTTGTAATAAAAAGTCTTTGAAATTCAAATTTTTGTTTTTGTAATAAAAAGTCTTTGAAATTCAAATTTTTGTTTTTGTAATAAAAAGTCTTTGAAATTCAAATGTTTCTTTCTTAACTGGAGCGATTTCGTTTCGCTTATTTTCAGTTTTGTATTGTTTCGTTTTACCGACGTAAAATCAATTTTCTATCCGATATTAACTTATAGGAGATAATCTTAGCTTAACTGTAAGACTAACTCCTATAATATTTTGTAACAAAAATAATTGTCAAATTGTCAATAAAAACTAAGATCTTTTTATAAACAACAATGATTGGTATTTATTTAAGTTACCTACACCGTTGGGTGTAGGTTAGAAACGGTTAGTGTCAAAGTGACGGAAGCAATACTACAGTGAGAAAGTTCGGCTGCCGAAAGTCTTCTTGCAGGAATATATCTTCAGTGAAGAAAGCTTCGCTCAGTGTGGGTGACGGAGGCAGGAGAGAGGAGACGTCTCTCTTAGGCGGTGCCAGGAAGCACCCTGTGAGAGAAAATGAATGTCAATGTGGCGAGTTAGTATTTCACAGTCAAAATGGCGAAAAATGAATAGGGTGCTTTTTTCTGATTTTTTTCCCGACCTCAAAAATGAGTAAGTTAACCCAAATAAATTGTTTGAGACTAATGTGGTGGGTTGAAGGAGGATAAAAAGTTTATGTGCAAGAAGTGTAAGACAATGGAGATGGATGAGAACTCAGATGTGGACAAAGTATATCTGGGTGGCGAATCTATGTATGTTGTCAAGAACTTTTGTAACCTTGGTGACACCATTGGAGCACAGGGTGGAGCAGGTGCTAGTATGATTTCAAGAGTTAGAAGTGGATGGATTAAGTTTAGGGAACTGCTGCCATTACAAACCAGCAGAACGTTATCACTGTCGACCAAGGGAAGAGTTTATCAGGCGTGTGTACGCAGTGTGATATGTGGATTAAACCTGATCAATGAGAGTTGAGGAGATGAATTGCATGGAGAGAAATGATATGAGAATGATACAATGGATGTGAAATGTGAGTGTTGAAGACAGACTTAGATCTGATGCCTTCAGAGGAAGATGTGTGCAAAACGGAAGAGTACTTATGCATATTCAGGAGTGAACCCTGCCTGGCTATCGGTGTGAAGGATTTCCTTTTTAACTGTTGAAATCCTTCATTCTCAGGCGTAAATTTCACATAGTTTGCACCTTTAAAATACATTTCTGTGAAATTACTGAGAGATGATAACCAGTTTGTGTACAAGAAATGTAAGTCAATGGAAACGGATGAGAATTTGGATGGGGAGGCTATTGAGGTTGTTCAGAAGTTTTGTTACCTTGGTGACACCATTGGCGCACAGAGAGGAGCAGGTTCTAGTGTGATTACAAGAGTTAAGTGTCGATGGAATAAGTTCAGAGAACTTCTGCCATCACAAACCAGCAGAGCGTTACCACTGTCGACCAAAGGAAGAGTTTATCAGGCGTGTGTACGCAGTGTGATATGTGGATTAAACCTGATCAATGAGAGTTGAGGAGATGAATTGCATGGAAAGAAATGATATGAGAATGATACAATGGATGTGAAATGTGAGTGTTGAAGACAGACTTAGATCTGATGACGTCAGAGGAAAATTAAATCTGGACAGGATAAGGAGATGTGTGCAGAACGGGAGACAGATATGGCACACGGTGAAAGAATGGATGAGAGTTCTCGGGTTACTTATTGATTTAAGACTTTCCTCTACTTATTATTGATTTAAGACTTTCCTCTACTTATTATTGATTTAAGACTTTCCTCTACTTATTGATTTAAGACTTTCCTCTACTTATTATTGATTTAAGACTTTCCTCTACTTATTATTGATTTAAGACTTTCCTCTACTTATTATTGATTTAAGACTTTCCTCTACTTATTATTGATTTAAGACTTTCCTCTACTTATTGATTTAAGACTTTCCTCTACTTATTATTGATTTAAGACTTTCCTCTACTTATTGATTTAAGACTTTCCTCTACTTATTATTGATTTAAGACTTTCCTCTACTTATTATTGATTTAGGTGCTAGTATGATTTCAAGAGTTAGAAGTGGATGGATTAAGTTTAGGGAACTTCTGCCATTACAAAACAGCAGAACGTTATCACTGTCAACTAAGGGAAGATTCTATCAGGCGTGTGTACGCAGTGTGATATGTGGATTAAACCTGATCAATGAGAGTTGAGGAGATGAATTGCATGGAAAGAAATGATATGAGAATGATACAATGGATGTGTAATGTGAGTCTTAAAGACAAGCTTAGTTCTGATGACCTCAGATGAAAATTAAATCTGGACAGTATAGGGAGATGTGTGCAGAACGGTAGACAGATATGGCAAACGGTGAAAGAATGGATGAGAGTTTTCGGGTTAGAGTTAGAACAATTGGGTCCTCAATGCAATTACATTTATTAGATAGCAGAACATGAATGAGATTTCACATTACAAGATGCTGAGAGCTAAAGTAAGATTAATTCCTAAACTAATTAACCGATCATTATGTATTTTTGGACACTGCTGCTTAGCATAAGGTGTCCAAATGTGGGCTATATTTAGTTTAATTTAGTTTTATGCAAAGAGGGTATAAAGGGGGTGGGAGCCCTTCCTGAAAATTCAGATACCTCCGATTTTTCTGAAATTTTAACAATAAGTATTAGAAATCAATTAATAAATATTCCTAACATTTCGATTTCTTTGGGGTATTTTAAAGGGGTTTTAAGGGACACAACCTCCCTTTTAAAAATTCCAATATATCAGATTTCCATTGAATTTGATCCATAGTCATTAGAAACCAATGAAACAAGATTTCTTGAATTTCAATTTTTTCTTAAGCCCCCTTAAGCTTAAGCTTAAAATTTGAAACAGCCCAATAAGTCCAATAAATGGCACCACTAATATAAAATCCATATGATTTTAATAAACTACTAACCTTCAAATAGCACACGTCAAAATTTGAGCGAATAATTAGTTTTACGAATTACAGTTATTTAAGTGAAGTTACTGTTGAAAGTTTTCAAAATAATGGGAAAATCTGAATTTCGTGGGTCGATAAAGTATTGCTTTCTGATGGGAACCAATACTATTCAAGCAAAGCAATGGCTTGATGAGTGTTATTTGGACGCTGCTTCATCAGAAGCAATGGGTAAGAGGTGGTAGGCTGACTTTAAACGTGGTCGTACAGACACAAATGATGCTGAACGCTCAGGTTGCCCAAATTCGTCAGTTGTTCCGGAAAACATGAAAAAAGTCCACAAACTAATTTTGTCCGATTATAAATTGCAGTTGCACGAGATAACAGAAGAGTTGAAGATATCAGAATGCGAAAGTGGATTCATCATTTTTGCATGAAAATTTCTTGTCAATGAGAAAGCTGTGCCAAAAATGGGTGCAGTCGATCAAAAAACAACACCATGTCGACAATTCAGAGTGTTGTTTGCAGTACTGGCTGCAGACAACATCTCTCTCTTCCCCCAATACTGGCTGCTATGAAGACACTTTTACACCATGTGCGCGCTTACAAACACACTCTATTTGGTATGTAAGACTTTCCTCTACTTATTGATTTAAGACTTTCCTCTACTTATTATTGATTTAAGACTTTCCTCTACTTATTATTGATTTAAGACTTTCCTCTACTTATTATTGATTTAAGACTTTCCTCTACTTATTATTGATTTATGACTTTCCTCTACTTATTATTGATTTAAGACTTTCCTCTACGTATAATTGATTCAAGACTTTCCTCTACTTATTATTGATTTAAGACTTTCCTCTACTTATTATTGATTTAAGACTTTCCTCTACTTATTATTGATTTATGACTTTCCTCTACTTATTATTGATTTAAGACTTTCCTCAACTTATTATTGATTTATGACTTTCCTCTACTTATTATTGATTTAAGACTTTCCTCTACTTATTATTGATTTATGACTTTCCTCTACTTATTATTGATTTAAGACTTTCCTCTACTTATTATTGATTTAAGACTTTCCTCTACTTATTATTGATTTAAGACTTTCCTCTACGTATAATTGATTCAAGACTTTCCTCTACTTATTATTGATTTAAGACTTTCCTCTACTTATTATTGATTTAAGACTTTCCTCTACTTATTATTGATTTAAGACTTTCCTCTACTTATTATTGATTTAAGACTTTCCTCTACTTATTATTGATTTAAGACTTTCCTCTACGTATAATTGATTCAAGACTTTCCTCTACTTATTATTGATTTAAGACTTCCTTCTACTTATTATTGATTTAAGACTTTCCTCTACTTATTATTGATTTATGACTTTCCTCTACTTATTATTGATTTAAGACTTTCCTCTACGTATAATTGATTCAAGACTTTCCTCTACTTATTATTGATTTAAGACTTTCCTCTACGTATAATTGATTCAAGACTTTCCTCTACTTATTATTGATTTAAGACTTTCCTCTACTTATTATTGATTTAAGACTTTCCTCTACTTATTATTGATTTAATACTTTCCTTTACTTATTATTGATTTAAGACTTTCCTCTACTTATTATTGATTTAAGACTTTCCTCTACTTATTATTGATTTATGACTTTCCTCTACTTATTATTGATTTAAGACTTTCCTCTACTTATTATTGATTTAAGTCTTCTTGCAGGAATATATCTTCAGTGAAGAAAGCTTCGCTCAGTGTGGGTGACGGAGGCAGGAGAGAGGAGACGTCTCTCTTAGGCGGTGCCAGGAAGCACCCTGTGAGAGAAAATGAATGTCAATGTGGCGAGTTAGTATTTCACAGTCAAAATGGCGAAAAATGAATAGGGTGCTTTTTTCTGATTTTTTTCCCGACCTCAAAAATGAGTAAGTTAACCCAAATAAATTGTTTGAGACTAATGTGGTGGGTTGAAGGAGGATAAAAAGTTTATGTGCAAGAAGTGTAAGACAATGAAGATGGATGAGAACTCAGATGTGGACAAAGTATATCTGGGTGGCGAATCTATGTATGTTGTCAAGAACTTTTGTAACCTTGGTGACACCATTGGAGCACAGGGTGGAGCAGGTGCTAGTATGATTTCAAGAGTTAGAAGTGGATGGATTAAGTTTAGGGAACTGCTGCCATTACAAACCAGCAGAACGTTATCACTGTCGACCAAGGGAAGAGTTTATCAGGCGTGTGTACGCAGTGTGATATGTGGATTAAACCTGATCAATGAGAGTTGAGGAGATGAATTGCATGGAGAGAAATGATATGAGAATGATACAATGGATGTGAAATGTGAGTGTTGAAGACAGACTTAGATCTGATGCCTTCAGAGGAAGATGTGTGCAAAACGGAAGAGTACTTATGCATATTCAGGAGTGAACCCTGCCTGGCTATCGGTGTGAAGGATTTCCTTTTTAACTGTTGAAATCCTTCATTCTCAGGCGTAAATTTCACATAGTTTGCACCTTTAAAATACATTTCTGTGAAATTACTGAGAGATGATAACCAGTTTGTGTACAAGAAATGTAAGTCAATGGAAACGGATGAGAATTTGGATGGGGAGGCTATTGAGGTTGTTCAGAAGTTTTGTTACCTTGGTGACACCATTGGCGCACAGAGAGGAGCAGGTTCTAGTGTGATTACAAGAGTTAAGTGTCGATGGAATAAGTTCAGAGAACTTCTGCCATCACAAACCAGCAGAGCGTTACCACTGTCGACCAAAGGAAGAGTTTATCAGGCGTGTGTACGCAGTGTGATATGTGGATTAAACCTGATCAATGAGAGTTGAGGAGATGAATTGCATGGAAAGAAATGATATGAGAATGATACAATGGATGTGAAATGTGAGTGTTGAAGACAGACTTAGATCTGATGACGTCAGAGGAAAATTAAATCTGGACAGGATAAGGAGATGTGTGCAGAACGGGAGACAGATATGGCACACGGTGAAAGAATGGATGAGAGTTCTCGGGTTACTTATTGATTTAAGACTTTCCTCTACTTATTATTGATTTAAGACTTTCCTCTACTTATTATTGATTTAAGACTTTCCTCTACTTATTGATTTAAGACTTTCCTCTACTTATTATTGATTTAAGACTTTCCTCTTTATTATTGATTTAAGACTTTCCTCTACTTATTATTGATTTAAGACTTTCCTCTACTTATTATTGATTTAAGACTTTCCTCTACTTATTGATTTAAGACTTTCCTCTACTTATTATTGATTTAAGACTTTCCTCTACTTATTGATTTAAGACTTTCCTCTACTTATTATTGATTTAAGACTTTCCTCTACTTATTATTGATTTAGGTGCTAGTATGATTTCAAGAGTTAGAAGTGGATGGATTAAGTTTAGGGAACTTCTGCCATTACAAAACAGCAGAACGTTATCACTGTCAACTAAGGGAAGATTCTATCAGGCGTGTGTACGCAGTGTGATATGTGGATTAAACCTGATCAATGAGAGTTGAGGAGATGAATTGCATGGAAAGAAATGATATGAGAATGATACAATGGATGTGTAATGTGAGTCTTAAAGACAAGCTTAGTTCTGATGACCTCAGATGAAAATTAAATCTGGACAGTATAGGGAGATGTGTGCAGAACGGTAGACAGATATGGCAAACGGTGAAAGAATGGATGAGAGTTTTCGGGTTAGAGTTAGAACAATTGGGTCCTCAATGCAATTACATTTATTAGATAGCAGAACATGAATGAGATTTCACATTACAAGATGCTGAGAGCTAAAGTAAGATTAATTCCTAAACTAATTAACCGATCATTATGTATTTTTGGACACTGCTGCTTAGCATAAGGTGTCCAAATGTGGGCTATATTTAGTTTAATTTAGTTTTATGCAAAGAGGGTATAAAGGGGGTGGGAGCCCTTCCTGAAAATTCAGATACCTCCGATTTTTCTGAAATTTTAACAATAAGTATTAGAAATCAATTAATAAATATTCCTAACATTTCGATTTCTTTGGGGTATTTTAAAGGGGTTTTAAGGGACACAACCTCCCTTTTAAAAATTCCAATATATCAGATTTCCATTGAATTTGATCCATAGTCATTAGAAACCAATGAAACAAGATTTCTTGAATTTCAATTTTTTCTTAAGCCCCCTTAAGCTTAAGCTTAAAATTTGAAACAGCCCAATAAGTCCAATAAATGGCACCACTAATATAAAATCCATATGATTTTAATAAACTACTAACCTTCAAATAGCACACGTCAAAATTTGAGCGAATAATTAGTTTTACGAATTACAGTTATTTAAGTGAAGTTACTGTTGAAAGTTTTCAAAATAATGGGAAAATCTGAATTTCGTGGGTCGATAAAGTATTGCTTTCTGATGGGAACCAATACTATTCAAGCAAAGCAATGGCTTGATGAGTGTTATTTGGACGCTGCTTCATCAGAAGCAATGGGTAAGAGGTGGTAGGCTGACTTTAAACGTGGTCGTACAGACACAAATGATGCTGAACGCTCAGGTTGCCCAAATTCGTCAGTTGTTCCGGAAAACATGAAAAAAGTCCACAAACTAATTTTGTCCGATTATAAATTGCAGTTGCACGAGATAACAGAAGAGTTGAAGATATCAGAATGCGAAAGTGGATTCATCATTTTTGCATGAAAATTTCTTGTCAATGAGAAAGCTGTGCCAAAAATGGGTGCAGTCGATCAAAAAACAACACCATGTCGACAATTCAGAGTGTTGTTTGCAGTACTGGCTGCAGACAACATCTCTCTCTTCCCCCAATACTGGCTGCTATGAAGACACTTTTACACCATGTGCGCGCTTACAAACACACTCTATTTGGTATGTAAGACTTTCCTCTACTTATTGATTTAAGACTTTCCTCTACTTATTATTGATTTAAGACTTTCCTCTACTTATTATTGATTTAAGACTTCCCTCTACTTATTATTGATTTAAGACTTTCCTCTACTTATTATTGATTTAAGACTTTCCTCTACTTATTATTGATTTAAGACTTTCCTCTACTTATTATTGATTTAAGACTTTCCTCTACTTATTATTGATTTAAGACTTTCCTCTACGTATAATTGATTCAAGACTTTCCTCTACTTATTATTGATTTAAGACTTTCCTCTACTTATTATTGATTTAAGACTTCCCTCTACTTATTATTGATTTAAGACTTTCCTCTACTTATTATTGATTTAAGACTTCCCTCTACTTATTATTGATTTAAGACTTTCCTCTACTTATTATTGATTTAAGACTTTCCTCTACTTATTATTGATTTAAGACTTTCCTCTACTTATTATTGATTTAAGACTTTCCTCTACTTATTATTGATTTAAGACTTTCCTCTACGTATAATTGATTCAAGACTTTCCTCTACTTATTATTGATTTAAGACTTTCCTCTACTTATTATTGATTTAAGACTTTCCTCTACTTATTATTGATTTAAGACTTTCCTCTACTTATTATTGATTTAAGACTTTCCTCTACTTATTATTGATTTAAGACTTTCCTCTACTTATTATTGATTTAAGACTTTCCTCTACTTATTATTGATTTAAGACTTTCCTCTACTTATTATTGATTTAAGACTTTCCTCTACGTATAATTGATTCAAGACTTTCCTCTACTTATTATTGATTTAAGACTTTCCTCTACTTATTATTGATTTAAGACTTCCCTCTACTTATTATTGATTTAAGACTTTCCTCTACTTATTATTGATTTAAGACTTCCCTCTACTTATTATTGATTTAAGACTTTCCTCTACTTATTATTGATTTAAGACTTTCCTCTACTTATTATTGATTTAAGACTTTCCTCTACTTATTATTGATTTAAGACTTTCCTCTACTTATTATTGATTTAAGACTTTCCTCTACGTATAATTGATTCAAGACTTTCCTCTACTTATTATTGATTTAAGACTTTCCTCTACTTATTATTGATTTAAGACTTTCCTCTACTTATTATTGATTTAAGACTTTCCTCTACGTATAATTGATTCAAGACTTTCCTCTACTTATTATTGATTTAAGACTTTCCTCTACTTATTATTGATTTAAGACTTCCCTCTACTTATTATTGATTTAAGACTTTCCTCTACTTATTATTGATTTAAGACTTTTCTCTACTTATTATTGATTTAAGACTTTCCTCTACTTATTATTGATTTAAGACTTTCCTCTACGTATAATTGATTCAAGACTTTCCTCTACTTATTATTGATTTAAGACTTTCCTCTACTTATTATTGATTTAAGACTTCCCTCTACGTATAATTGATTTAAGACTTCCCTCTACTTATTATTGATTTAAGACTTCCCGCTACTTATTATTGATTTAAGACTTTCCTCTACTTATTATTGATTTAAGACTTTCCTCTACTTATTATTGATTTAAGACTTTCCTCTACTTATTATTGATTTAAGACTTTTCTTCTACTTATTATTGATTTAAGACTTTCCTCTACTTATTATTGATTTAAGACTTTCCTCTACTTATTATTGATTTAAGACTTTCCTCTACTTATTATTGATTTAAGACTTCCCTCTACTTATTATTGATTTAAGACTTTCCTCTACTTATTATTGATTTAAGACTTTCCTCTACTTATTATTGATTTAAGACTTCCCTCTACTTATTATTGATTTAAGACTTTCCTCTACGTATAATTGATTCAAGACTTTCCTCTTCTTATTATTGATTTAAGACTTTCCTCTACTTATTATTGATTTAAGACTTCCCTCTACTTATTATTGATTTAAGACTTTCCTCTACTTATTATTGATTTAAGACTTTCCTCTACTTATTATTGATTTAAGACTTTCCTCTACTTATTATTGATTTAAGACTTTCCTCTACGTATAATTGATTCAAGACTTTCCTCTACTTATTATTGATTTAAGACTTTCCTCTACTTATTATTGATATAAGACTTTCCTCTACTTATTATTGATTTAAGACTTCCTGCTACTTATTATTGATTTAAGACTTTCCTCTACTTATTATTGATTTAAGACTTCCCTCTACTTATTATTGATTTAAGACTTTCCTCTACTTATTATTGATTTAAGACTTCCCTCTACGTATAATTGATTTAAGACTTCCCTCTACTTATTATTGATTTAAGACTTCCCTCTACTTATTATTGATTTAAGACTTTCCTCTACTTATTATTGATTTAAGACTTTCCTCTACTTATTATTGATTTAAGACTTTCCTCTACTTATTATTGATTTAAAACTTTCCTCTACTTATTATTGATTTAAGACTTCCCTCTACTTATTATTGATTTAAGACTTTCCTCTACTTATTATTGATTTAAGTAACCCCGATCCGTTTTGTTTTTAATATAGGTGTGATAAATTAAAACAAAATTCACATTTATTCATTTAGATCAGATAAACGTCTGCTTGTAGGCATATTATTAGACAGTAAATAAAAATTATGGCTATTTGGGCCATCCGTAACTACAAAAGTCTGACATTTATAAATAAATGGATGTTAGACATGTTTAATCTTATCCGTAAGAGCAGACACATTGCTATTTCTATCAGTGATAAGACGAACGGATAAACAGATTTTATTTTCTGATAATAAAAGGAGGGATGGAGGGGATAAAAAGTTTGTTTTTTTTAGACATCGTTAACTAATTGGTCTGGTTCTAATTCGAGTGTCGACTTGTGTTTCACTTCAATACAAGAGTGAACACAAGCATCTCTCAAGCTCTGCCAGCAGCCATTCGGTCGAAAACAAAGGAAGACAAAATGGATGCCGTGGCAGTGTCATGTCAACCTCTAATCCTACCTTTTGTTCTGGTTGAAACTGATTGCTGTGATTTTTGTATTGTATATTTTAGATTTTTAATGTGAGATTATATATAATTATTTCCACAATCAGAAAACGCCACAGCCTACACAAACCATGAAAGCCACAGACCGAAAGCCCTAAGCATCGAGTCTATGACTTCCGGTCTGTGGCTTTCATGGTTTGTATGTGCTGTGGTGTTGTCTGATTGTAGAAATAATTATATTTCTATTTATATCAAGCAGGGATGTGAGATCTCCGGTTTTTTTTGCAGAAGTCCACTTCTTTTTGGTAATTCTGAAAAAGTTACCCCCTTTTTTTGAAAGAAAAGTCCAAATTACTACAGCTTTACGCCATTTTGCCTCCATTTTGTTTCTCTTTTCTCTTTCTTCTTCTCTCTTGCTTTCTTTTTCTTTTCCTATTTTTTTCTCTCTTCCTCTACCTCTCTATTTCATGTTTTGTCTTGCCATCATTCGCCTCGCTTTCCCCTCTCTCTGAAAATGTTAAGTTTTCTATACTGACCCCCTTCCTCGTGGCCCCCAAGTTGGGAAATTAATGGGTGACCGTAGCCCCCAGGTTGGGAAAATCATCTCGATTTCAGATTTTCTTTTTTTTTTTTGCCATTGGTCACTCACAGTATTTAAGTATGTGTATATGTTTATATATTTCTATCTATAGGATTCACTCCTAAGCTAATTAACCGATCATTATGAATTTTGGAACACGGCTACTAGAAGTAAGGATGCGTAATGTGGGCTATATTTAGTTTAATTTAGTTTTATGCAAAAGGAGCTAAGGGAGGATGGAAGCCCTTTGTGAAAATTCATGCCCCTCCGATTTTTGTGAAATTTTAATGATAGGTAGGAGACAACAATCAATTAATATGAAGAAGGGTCGGGAAATGTCGGAGGAAAGTTTTGTTGCGTAGATATCCATCATGTCGGCAATGTTTGGTAGGAAGAAAAATGGGTTACCGTAGGTTTGTTATAAGGACAAAACTTTGTCGTGTCGACTCTGTTTTATGACTCAGCACACCTAACCAAACAGAATTTTGAATCATTTAACATCTTAGCCCGTGTCATGCCGACGACTCTGTTTATGATTCGACAAGCCAAACAGAATTTTTAATCTTTGAATGCGTTAACTCGTGTGACGGAAACGAACACAGTTTATTTCTCCCTGTGCATTTCATATTTCGTCACTCCAGGTGACCAATTAGATCTCATCAAAGCATCGCACCAGATGTAGCTCACAAAACAGTATAAACTGAGTGTGTTTCTTCACTCAGCTGCTCATTCGGGGCTCTTGTCCCACGCCTCGATACTCGATGCCGTCTCCGTCGACCGCACCTATCTCCACAAACCTTTGCCAGACATTATGGTGCCCCTCTTCTCCATTACGATGACAGCAATCCAGCAGCATCGTCATCGTCGTCACAGCAACTACGGCAGCTATCAAGCGACCAAACATGTGCAGCTTGTTCCTGCATCTCCTGCATCAGCTGACGTCCTCCTACACCTGGCGACGTCCTCTTGCGAACATCATCCTGCTCTTTTCTGCATCTGCACTAACTGACATTCTCCTGCACCAGACGACGTCCTTCCACAGCTCCTGTTCCTGCTGACGCCACCCTCTCCTGCAGCCCCTGCACTTTTCGTTTTCCTGCACTCGGTAACGTCCTCCTGCCGATCTAGTTCTTGACCACGTCTACACGGACCAGACCTACCTGAAGCACCTCATCATACCTCAGGGACGTTCACATCAAACCCGTGTGACATCATCCCTCCTGTCCAGTGTCCAATGACATCATTCATGCTTTCCTGCTTTCCAGTGACATAATTCCTGCATCTCTAGTTCCTAATGTCGTCCTCAACTACTTCCAGCCTTTCCAGTTATTTTTTTAGTGCAATCAAAACAATCTCTATTTCTACACTATTCATCTGCATCTGTCATTTCTTCTTCGCCATCGCCATTTTTTTTTTTGCCTGTCATTTCTTCGTTACAATTTAAATCGATTTTATTCAGTTTCATCAAAACAACAGGCATGGGCTACGTAGACAAGATTACAAAAATGTGTTAAGTCGGTAGATGCGTGTGTACTTGAAACATGGGTTGAGCCTGGATCATTCATCTCGCCTAGCCGAAGTCGTGGCTTAAGGGCAAGACAGGAACATGTCGCCGTGTCACCTTGTTCTTTAAATGGTAAAAGTGTGAGAAAAGGGAAATGAAAAAGAGGCTCCAACCGAGTGCTCTTTTAAGGATTTTGTCCGTTCCCTTAAGTGCAATTATTTGGATTTCTTTTGCACTTTCTCCCAGTGTGTATATGCATATGACAGAGTATGTGAGTGTGTCCTGTCGTTTGCTAGTGTGTGAATAAGTTGAGAATAGTTATTTGCTCTCTTCCTGCCACGGGGAAAGAGAGAGAGTATAGCGCAATAAAGTGTGTTGGCTTGTCTCGTATGTTGAAAAATCGGATTTTATATGCTTGACAACCGGATCAAAGAGTGAATTTACTTTTGGATGCCAAAAATGATTTCGGACGTAATCGTAAGCATGTCATGTGACAGCTATTTTGGTGTTTTTGTCAAAATCTTGCTGAGGGACTCGTTTTGCACGAAAATGTAATTGCTTTTTTCTAGGGTGTTTTTTTTAGGGGGGGGGGGCTTGTGTGTTTTCATATACGCAGTTGGTTAGTTACATGTCAAACCTATAGACGCCTGTGGGGCCACGGCAAAAGAAAATTACTCGATGACAGCATTTTGAAGCCTTCTAATTAGAGATGGCGAAGACGATGTGACATTATCGAATGAATGAATGACAAAGTCTATCCATACAAAATTAGGCACTTGTGCAGTTTAGGGACAGCAACGGCAGATAGTAAAACGGATAGTAAAAATGTGTAATAAATTAAAAGTCATTTTTTTTTTTACACAAACAGTTTTTAAGAAATTTAAATTTGTGAAAATGGACACTATCTTTGAAAGTGTTTTCGTTTCAAAACAAACAGTTTATTTACAATAAAGTAAAACTTTGTAATAAATTAAAACAGTCATGCTTTTTCAATTTGTTTTTGGGGTAACACGAACAGTTTTTAAGAAATTTAAATTTGTGAAAATGAACAATTTCTTTAAAAATCTGATTTATAAAAAACGAAGTATTTATTTACAATATAGCAAAAATTTGTAATAAATTAAATATATTAAACTTATTGAAAACTTTGATTCGGGATTGTCTGCCGGTGACGCTACTGTCGCTCTTCTGAAATGAAAACAGGTAAATTTGGTGCTGTCCCTAAAATGCACAAGTGCCCAAAATTAATAATTTTTTTTAATTGACAATTAAATACAAGGCAAAATCAAGTGTTAGTAATGAATGAAAGTTCAAAGGGTCAGAACGGCATGTATGTGTGTGTGTGTGCTTCACCGGGCGTTATGTTTAGAAATCTGTGAAAGTCTCTCATTATATGTGTGTAAGCCAAGCACCTTTCGGGCGCCAAAGGGATTCCGGCTAGATTGTGACATGCATACGTGTGTTTTCTCCGAGAAAAAGAAAGAAAAACGCTTCTTTTTTGTTTGGCTTTTTATGGTACGCGCTGAAATTCTCTAATGGGCTAAAAAAATTGCTGATTGGAAAATTAGTCCAGTTGATATGTAATATACAACATTCACTGCTGCTGCAGCTTTTTACAATATATTTTAATTTAGAATTACTCCAATATTTTATTTGGGGAAAATCCAACTCCCCCAAACAGGTCACTCTGTATTGGGACAAAAAATAAAAATTGCCTCAATCTAGGAGGATTTCTCCTTTACTGACCGAGGATAGGAGGATGAAATGTTGTATAAGAACAGATACTACACTTTGCTCCTAGCAAGGAGACCAATGACGAAGTCTATCAATATAAAATGATATTTTTTTATATTGACAACTCAAAACACTGCACAATAAAATGTTCGTAAAAAATTAGAGTTCAAAGAGTCCGAGAACCTTTTTGTCTGTAAGGAGAAATTGAGTACACATGTTTGTTTCGGTTGGTGCCATGTGCGTTTACGCGTGGGTAAATAAATAGACATGAAGATATGTGTGTGCGTATTAATGTGTTTTAGTTTTCTTAATGAGAGAATCTATGTGTGCTGAAAAATTGAAAAGTAAACAAAATACATTTTTGCACGATTGGTGACATTTATTGGATGTGTTTCTACCATATTTTGTTTACTTTTCGATTTTTGAGCGATTATCAGGGGCCCAGGAGTACACATACATTGCTTATCGACGCCATCTTTCTTTTGTGTTCTAACTGAACTCTATGTCTGTGTTTACAAAAAAAAAAACGCTTTAAAATAAGTTAAAACACAAAAATAACATATCCAGGTAGATAGAAGAGTAACTTATCTTGCCTTTGGTAACATTTATTTGTTGCACATTTGTTTTTTTTTCTCCCCTTTTTTGTTTTGTTCGCTCTTGTAATAAATACCCTACTTACGTATTAAGGCAAAAATAGGTATCTACACCAAAAATTAGGGAAAATTATCGATTAGAATTTTAATTAAAAATACAAATCGATATTGAGGCTGTTATCGTATATTGCTATTGATACGAGCGGAATACCCGTAAATCAGAAGGAGTTAAGTTGGTTTGTCTTTTAAACAAGTAATAAATGAATGGCGGTGGGCAAAATAGGATAAAACTGATTTTTATTTTTAATTAAAATTCTGCTCGATAATTTTTCCTAATTTTTGGTGAGGAAACTTATTTTTGCCTGACACGTAAATATCAACAACAGTTTTTATTTTGAAATGCGTTTTTCATATGTGTTCTCATCTGTATAAGCACCTTTTTTTCATGCAGAGAGAAGTCCCTGTAAGGTGATTGGGTCACACGATAGCCAACCAGGTGCATTAATTGCACCCTTCCCTTGGCCCTGAAAGCCTACTCCAGCTCCTTCGGAAATCGTGTTCTCACTCCGGCACCAGCCACGAAAGACGTCAATATCTTCTTTCCTGACACTGTCAACTGGACAACCGAGCAAACCTATTCCCCACTGGAAGAAATAAAACTCAAAGAAAAGCGGCAAACGACTTTCTAACTTCAACACTTTCTTCACTCGGACACTGTCCAACTTTCTCAAACCTACACCCAACGGTGTAGGTAATTAACATAAATACTGTTGGGGAAAAATACGTATTACGTACTTTATTTATCTTCCTCCCACAGCGGTAAGATGCGACACAAGGTCGGGAAAGTGTGATTTGAAAAGCCAGCGCCCGAGAAGGTGAGCACTCTGGCCTACAAAAAATGCCTGGGCAGCCCCATCGACATTCTCCGGTAGGGCGCCTCATGAAGTAAGCAATAGAGGGGAGGCAAAGCCTGGGAGGGTGGACCTCCTAGAACTGCACAGGACAGACCCATAGACCAGTGTAAATCAAGCCCCGAAGGCCAAGACAATACCAGTCTATGAGGTGTAGTATCTATCAGAACAGATACTACACTTCGACCAAAGGGCCAAGAATTATCGAATATAAAAGTATCTCTCTCTCACTGAAGGGGGCCGAGGCAGCAATCAGAAGGGGAAAGGTTTTGCTAAAAGAATTGCTCCTTCAGCGACACACCCAACAGGGTCTGGTAAAAAAATGGAATCTCTGCTTGACGTACAGTCGTACTGTTGACGCCGATTCGTAACGAAGTCTGCCTATGTTGTGCAAATGGCCACCCACTCGTAAGAGAGTCTGTCGATCTTGTTGAGGGGTTGACGTGTGAATCCGAATGCACTCCTCAGTGTCGAAGTTCCTTCAGCGTCGTAAAAGTCTGTCCATATCCATCACTGTAAGTGAAACTACTGTAGTTGAAATATCTCACTCGTAAGAGAGTCCGTCGATGTTCGCCGTTGGGGAATGGCGGCCGCCACCGTTCACCGCTGAACGGGGCATGGCGACGCCAATGTTCACTTTCTTTTTCTGAACAATCCTTGAATGGGGAAGGCAGAACTTAGTATAGGTTTTTTTTTATAACTACCTCCCCCTCCCAGTCAAAAATGCGCCAGCCCGACCCTGCTCCGTTGGATATCATATCCCCCCCCCCCTCCTGAAGGCCTCACCCACTCAATAGGCTCGACCGTCCATTTATTTATTTATTTATTATTATTTTTTTTAATAATCCATTTCGTTGTTTTTTTTATAAAAAGGTTTTGTTTTCCTTTCGTATGACGACCGTTTTCGTTGTTATAAATTAATAAAAGTTTGTCTTAACAGTCTATGCTAAGATTACCTCTTGGACCAACGAAGTCATTACTGACAAAACTATGGAAGAAGTCGCACCAGTTTAAAACAACTACAACTGCATATACATTACTACTTCTAAATGACTCAACGACTTACCAGGAATTTCGTGTTTAAAATCACAATAAAACTGTTCATAGTTGCGCGCATGGGCTTCCGTAGTTACCCCCCCCCCCTCCCCCGCTGCGAGCACTTGTCTCCTCTTCTTCTAAAAGTCGTTTCGAACTTCGGTGATGTTAGCAACTTCCTGCCTAGTTCGGGCTTCATTTATTTGGATAACTTAAATACTAAACGACAGAAATGTTCAGGTTTGTTGTTAAGACTTTGTTTTTTTATAAAATTTTTTTATCTCGTTTAATGTGACATTTATCTGAAAGACTTCATACGTTTTCTTTTAAGTTAAACAACTCGAGTTGAGGTTTTGTTGTTGACGATTGCGCCCAAACCATAACATAAAATTAGTTTAAGTTTAAACTCGTAGCTTGTTCGATAATGCTATAGTTGTACATAATTAATTGTTCGTAAAATAATTAAAAAAAAAAGAAGTGCTTCTGCAGTTTACGGACCGGGCTATTTTTTAGATAGGATTTTCAAGTTAAATTCAATTTTTATTTTATCTTTTGTTTATTAAATTGTTAGGTGAAAGGACAGACTAGTAAACAAAGCCCTTCCCATGTTAAGGATGTGTGTCTAAATAATAATGTTATTTCAGTCCGGTCCGTAAACTGCAGAAGTACACCCCCCCGCCGCCTAAACCCCGACAAAACCAAACATGGGGATGGGTATCTTTTACAATAATCAACAGAACGAAAACGGTAAATAAACTTTATGTACTTACGTGGTAGCTGAAAATAAGATTGTAAAGAAAAAATTACACAAGTTTATCCTGTATTTATTAAATTATAAGACAAAGAAAAGAAAAACAACCTTGCGTATCGATAGACTCAGCTTACTAAGTAGGCAAGGGAGATAACTTTCGGAAACAGTCAAAATATAAGAAAAAATGGCGACATATAGATAAAATCGTTTTTTATTTTCTATTTAATAAATACTGGATGAATTTGCGTAATTTTTTGTGTACATTCTTCTTTTCATCTACCACGTAAGTACATAACAAAGTTTATACATTTCTTTAGCTATTTTTTTGTTTTGTTTTCAAGCGATGCTTAACATGTCGCAGCTAAACAGCAGAAGCACCATCGTTTCACGTAAAAAAAAATAGTCACAAAGATTTTCATCGTACGCTACAAATTCACTGAACTTAATTTTTGTTAGTTCCCCATTTTGGGGAGCTCCATTCTTCCCACATTAAAAAAAAACGACCTCGTATCTAACTCGTCCTCGTAGGGGAAAAGGCAATGACATTAAATCTTAAAGCCAACACCTTCCTTTTCCATCAGTTATTTTCCATTTTTTTTGGGGGGGGGGGGGTATCGAATTCTTGTTTAGTCAAGTGTCAAATTTATAGTCGTGCGTGTTTTATATATCAACTTCTGCAAAATACGTTTGATACAAGAAATGGCCATCTAGAGGATTATAGTTCCTATGGAGTCAATTTCGAATATTGACGCAGAATCCCTAGTCAGTCCCGGAAATGATCGAATCAGTTTACGATTTGAAAGCCGCAAAAAAAAAAAAAAAAAATGCAAACGCTATCAAACATGCGAAGGGTTAGGCGGTAATCATTACTATTAGCGACATAGGCACATGTTCGTCTTTAACCACTGTCCGTTTTTCACAACTTTTTACTGACCATTTTTCTTTTCTTTTTTCGGTGTACACTTATCTATCAGGTTGCTAGAGAATTCCGGCGTTTTGGGATTTTTTTTTCAAATAGTTTACATTTTAGGAGGGGGGATCAGTTTCCAATGTTAATTCAACGTAGACTGATCCCCCTCTTTTTGACCATCTCAATTTTTAAAAAAATCTTTCTCAGTGTACGATTACCTATCATGTCAATAGAGAATTCCGGGGGTTTGGAAAGAAATTTTAAAAAATTGTGATTTTAAGACGGGGGATCAGTTTTCAATGTAAATTCAACGTGGACTGACCCCCCTCTTTTTAACCATCTCAAATTTTAAAAATTATTCTTCTGCTTACAATTACCTATCATGTCACGAGAGAATTCCGGCGTTTTTGGAAAGAAATTTTAAAAAATTGAGATTTTAAGACGGGGGATCAGTCTTCGTCATTTAGTAAAAGGTACCATAGTTCGTTTCTCACAACTTTTTACATACATACATACATCCATACAGACAGGTGACGTTTATATAATAGATAATATTACATATATATATATACTTATTGAATCCGATCACCATACACTGACAGCAAACATCACATATGCACAACGTCGATTCCGAAGACGAAAAACCACAATCTAAGATTTTTATTTAAAAAATATTTTCTTTGAACATAGTTCACCCCAATCAAGGCAGGCCGCCACTGTAGACGTAAGGGGCTACTGAGAATTAGGGTGAAAGTTTTTTGGGGGCATCCTTAATTGGGAGCTGTGCAGCGAGATTAAGAGAAGTTTGTTTACAGTTAAAAATAACAATAGTTATTATTGATACAAAACCATCCTATTGTACGTATATAAACAGACAGTAGTTCTGCTTGGGTTAGTAGATGTAGAACAGTTGAGGTAGCAGGGTCAGTTGACAGGAGAAGGCAAAAAAAAATAGAATATGGGATGAAGTAGTTAGGATGGATTTGAGATAAAGATGAATAAAGATAGGTGAGCATGTAAAACGGACGTTAAACCGGATATCATGATGTTTAAACTCAGCGTGCAACCCATCAATAAAACATATTTGGGATAATAATGTAGATATTGTGTAAATAAAATGTGTGTCGTGTGTAGGGTTACCATCCGTCCTTTATTTCAAAGTTCAGTGTCCATGTCCTTTTTTTTTTATATTTAGAATGTGAAATGTTTATTTTGAACATGACTTTTCTCTTAAGGTCATTGAAATTGAAATTCATTGAAACTTTTATCGATGTCCAGTCTTATTAATGAACTTCAGCATGTTGTATTGCAGATTAGGATAAAAATAAATGCCTCGAAGGCAAAAAATACTTGCTGATAGCTTTGCCCCAACAGACAAAACACCCATCATCCTCAAGGGTGATGTTCTTGAAGAGGTTGAGAATTTCAAATATCTTGGCGCCATCGTTACAGCCACGGGTCAAGAGTGAGCTGACATCAAAGCGTGAATTGACCTTGCATGTCATGCCCTTTGCTGACTCAATGCTCGGCTCCGGTCAAGATCTAAGGCACAGCAATTTACCAAGTGCTGGTGCGAACAATCCTCGTTTATGACAGTGAGTCCCGGTCAATAAGAGCGGAAGATGTCAGGTGATTTGAAACTTTTGATCACCGCTATCTGTGTCGAATCCTCCGTGTCCGATGGTAGCACTTCCTCTCAAATAACACAGTATGGTTCTGCTGCAAAATTAACTGGTTGAGTCATGCCGTTTGCCGTCAACCATCTACAAAGCAATTACCCCAATTCCCATACAAGATTGGTGAACAAAGACAGTTATCTTCGTTGCGTTTATTATTGGCCAACGTTAGAAAATACGCTCTTTTGTTTGGAAGTTACGAAAACTTGTTCTATCCATGTGCAAAATTTAGGACGATATCTTAGCCTCTTTCTTTTCTTTTAAAGTAGACGGACAGCTCATCCAGCTCCTCCTCTGAGCATGCCATCCCAAAGCTCTCTTATGTCTTCTGATAGCAGTCACATAGACTCTCAGAAACACACACCACGAAGTAACATTTACTTATTTATTGCTCACGCATATCTCTGACCTTGACATGTGTTCTTTCTCATTGTATTTGGGACCATAATGTATTCCTTTTTTTAATACTTATTTCTGTTATTCTTCCCTTGTATATTATACCATGTACCACCTTACATGCTTCATATCCCCCTTTTTACATTTGTCGCCGACAAACTATTTATCTGAGAATAAATGTTTAGTATTTAAATTTAACTGTTTATACACTATAATCTTTTTCTCTTTCTTCCGACCCTGGCAACATGTGTGCTTTCTCATCATAATTGGGATCTTAATGCATTTCTTTAGTACTTATGTCTATATTATGTTTATATGAGAGAAATGTGTTTGTATGTAAATCCAACTATAATCTTTTTCTCTTTCTTCCGACCCTCGTGTGTTTTAACGCAACACACAATTGTGTGAAAGATGTGCCCTTACACCTTGCCGCTAAAAATGTAAAAATTATATGAAAAGAACGTGGCTTTTAAAAGTGATCAAACATTAATGGAACCACCTGGTGCATATAATTCATTTCTATAAGTGGGTCTCGATAATGAAGTATTGTTAATGAAATATCAGACAACCGTATCATCTTTATCGATTAGCACGTCTTTTCCCACCTCGGACGTGGGTTGCATGTTGGCCATGACCTTATGCCTAGTCGCTGTGTTTTAAAATTCATAATGTAATGATTGGTTAATTAGTTTAGGAGTGAATCCTATGCATAGAAATATATATAAACATATGGATATATAATTAACTATATATATATAGATAGCTTCAATTATAGAAATGGCAACAAAGAAAGACGATGAACACAGGAGTTAAATTTGTAAATAACAAATAATAGGTTTATTGAATCGTGAGGGTATTTTTTTTGTTGTCACCACTTACTAAGGCCCAGGGGCCACTCGAGGATAAGGTTTAAGGAGATCGTCAGTTGGACGAGGGTCGTCACCCCCAAGAGCTACACCGGAAACAATGGGTGGGATGGACAGAAGATTACTTAAGAGGAATTGATTATCCAAGAGGAATGCTCAATAAGTATTCGTTTACATTTGATTTGGAGACAACCATAATGTAGTCAGTTGGGAAGCAGGCTAGGGGTATCGTGTTCCACAGGCGGAACGTTCTAGTAAAGAAACTTTATTAATGGAAGTTTCTTTTGGTTTTTGGTAAGGAGAGAGAAAGGAAGGAAAGTTTGCCGCTGGGGTTGAGGCGAAACGAGTTCTTGCTGTGAATGTTTTATGATGAGGGGAGCACCAGGTATTGGAGTTCACTCGAGCATCTACCATGAACAAAACGATAGAGTAGAGAGAGACTAGCAACATCTCTTCTGTGAGAAAAGAGATCATCCCCCACTAGATTGCGAAGTCGCTTTTATACTCTTTCTTGCCTTGAACGAGTGCATATATGGCGGCAGTATCTCATCTTAAAACGTAAAATTGACAAAAAAAAACCTCGTCTAGCTACAACCACTGTAAAAAATTTTACTTTCTTCCTCTGTGTACCTAAAACTAGACGAAACTGCCATGAACAAAGTTTCTTTCCAAGGACTATCTGTCTGGAACACCATACCACAGGGCTGCTTCCCAGCTGACTACAACATGGTCCTTTTCAAGTCCAATGTTACCAAATTCTTGTTGAGCTGTCCTCTTAAATAATTAGATTCTGCCCAGTCTCAACCGTCGTCACCAATCGTCATGGTGTTGTCTCACCGTCCACTTGACAAACTCATTAACCTTTATCCTCGAGTGGCCTTTGGGCCTTGATAAACGGTGACTCGTTAGAACATAAACAACCACAAAATAGATGCTATCCTTTATATAATGTACATATTTTTCTAAATGTGAGAAAATAAAAAGTTGTAGTGCACAAGGTTAGAATATTTTCGTTTTATTTATTAAGTGAATGAACACATTAATGCCCCTATTCAGTCAATAAAGACATGTGTTGCTGGGGTCGGATCAAGAAAGAACAATAATCTGATTTACATTTTGTTGATCATGTGTTCTGCGAGCCCAGGTGACTGCGACCAGAAGAGGGAGTCTTAAATGATTGCTATCAGGGTTTATGAAAGCCATGCAGAGATGGCCAGCAGATCAGAGCACATCCGATAGCTTGGAAAGCCAAGCCCGAAAAAAAGACAGTCTCGTTTTAGAAATTTCCATGAGGGCGGAATAAGATATTTGACTTCCAGGACAGGAGAGTGCATTCTCTCGTTGGCCATTATAACCAAAGGAAGGTAACTTGGATATAATCTAAGGGAAATTACTCTGCTAATTCTGAAGCCAACAGAAAGAAATTTCTTTTTATTAGGTTTCCTTTGCCCCCCTTTGCTGATATCATGATTGAAATCAAACTGCAAATTGCGTTTGGATGGACAGCATTTTCCAAAAGCAGACAACATCATGAAGAATAGAAAGTCCACGATGTAGAAGTGAAAGTTGAAAAAAGAAAAAAAATCAAACGTCTGAGTTCTACTGACAATTCTTCAAAAGATGACGACACCAACTCTCAAAGAATCCGACTCTAGAATTGTGATTAACAATTCTTCAAAACACGATTCTCATCAATCGAGTAACAAAAAACGCTGATTAAATTTCTTTCTCCTTTTCTCGCTTAACACTCGACACATCATAATGTTATCGTCACACTTGGAGAGGAAAGTTTCTCTTGTTATTTCAACAAGAATTCTGCCCATGCAAAATAATGGTCATTTGCATAAGTGGACTCTTGTAATCGGAACACTCTGGGTTCAATTCCTCGATGAACGACACAGAGCATGACCCTCACTTGTTTACCTCGTGGACTCGCATGATGACTGCTACACACTATGAATATTAAGCTGAAAGTGTTCAAGGAATATATCATGCCTGTTATGGTAGTGAAACATGGCCACTCAATAATGGAACGCATTATGCTTGGCATCAGTCTATGTAAAAGAAAAAGAAACACCTGGATCAGACAGAAAACTGGAGTAAACAACATCATACGAATGGCTAAACACAGATGGACAGGTCACCTTTCGCGATTTATAGACACCAGGTGGATATCTAGAGCGATAGATTAGACACCAAAGCATTTAAAAAAAATAAAAGTAAGGCCAAAAACTCGATGGAGAGACGACCTTGACAGCCAACTGGGTTCTACATGGCCACACTTCGCCAGGGACAAAACAAGATGGAAGTAAACCAAGGAGATGTTATCATTATCGTTATGATGATGAGGAGGAGGATCTAGAAAATATTTCTTTTTAGTAGCTATCCCAAACAAATGTTATTTTTATTAAACTTTTGATGTGAGCACATAGATGTTTGCAAAACATAAACAACTAGCGGAACCCGTCGCCCGGCGTTGCGCGGGAGAAAGTACTACCTATTGCATAAAAAAGAAACCGCCTATTGTTCTTCCCCCCCCTCTACCGTGTTGGTGAATGTTTTAAATTAAAAAAAAGAAAAGAAAACGTGTTAGAGTAGAATGGGATCGAATGCCGATAATGGCGATAATGAAACCTCCCGTCTTAACCATTGCGCCACAGTTACTACTTGAAAAATACATGTGAAAATAGGCCAGTTAAGGTAAGCTTGTTTACTGGCAGATTTTGGCGACGAAAAATAAAGTTCAACAATGACACGGTTTAGGTCATTTATTTGAGAAGGGTTAAAGGTATATGATTTTGAAAATATAAATGTGTCGGGGTCTAACAGTATCTTGGCGGCTATTGAATTAAGTAGGAAGTCGATTTAATGAAGGAATTGTAGCCGCCATGTTTGAAGAATAAATGTTGCAGGAACTGTGTTCGTTAATGTCGTTCGCTTAATTCCGGAATGAATGTAAATGTGGAAATCATAGTTAGAAATAGGAAAAACGTAATCTGATATTCGCGGAATATCATCGGATTCAACGGGAGCGGTCATTATTTGTTTGCGTATTGCTTTATATTATGTAGTAAATTAATACCAGGCAAATAATAAATAAGGACGGACTGTTTTGTGAAAAGTAAACTGTGTTTATTAGTACCCGGTGTCGATGAGTGTAGTCACAGTACACAATTGTTAGGGGGAAAAGTCTTTGCTACCACCTATATGGAGTTGGTTTTTCGGAGAGACGTTGATGGTGGGCCAAATGTAATATTTAGTGTTAGGTTGGAAAAAATAATATCAACTTTACTGAAACACGCTCGAGTGAATAAGTGTAGTATAGCGGTGAGTTTAGTAGCCTGTGATGTATGTGGTTATTTTCCTATACTCCGAGAAGGTACAGGGGAAAAAACGTCTCTACTTTATATATTAGATGATACCAAATTTTATTTTGGTAGCACCGAATTATGAGTGTTCAAAGTTTGTTGAAAATTAGACAATTTATAGGATGCTAATCTTGACATAATCCGTATGACCGACTCCTATAATAATTCATAATAAAAGAATTGTCAAATGAAACGAAAAACAAAAGCCCTCTTATAGTATAAACAACATGCCGCATAAAAAAAAGAAAGGAAAAATAGTGTCTGTATCTTCCTGATGAAGATTCTTGTATGGGTCGAAAATTAGAATTTTAAATAATCTGTTTATTTAAAAAACAAATCTTCATTTTAAATGGTCTCTAAACCGTTATAAAACGATATATGTATTTATTTAAATAACTTACACCGTTGAGTGTAGGTTGTCAAAAGTTAAAACAGTGTCACAGTGAAGATAGTAATTATAAGTTATAAAGCTTGGTTGACAAGTCTTCGAGCAGTATATCTTCCAGTGGAGATAGCCAGTACTCTGGACCAAGTTGCTCGGGGCAGAAGAGAAGACGCCTTTCTTTGTTGGTGACTGGAAGCTCTCTGTGATTGCTGCGTAATTCTATAAGGGTCTGGAAGTAGTCCTTTCAAGGTCCGGATGAAATTAATACGCCTAGGAGTCTGATTGGTCATCCTGTGACCAAAACTTCTCACAGGGGCTGCTCTCCGCGAGAGGAAGGAAACGTTAATGTCTACTGCCTGATAAAAATTTGCCGTCATAAATCAAGTTTTTGTTTGCCATCTGTATTAACTCCTTTGAAAATTTGTGCGGATTTTTTATAAAAAATATTTAAAAATTGGCAAATTTCCAGCATAATTTTCTAAAGTGTCGCAAATTTCCCAAGAATTAAAAAAATTGTTTTAAATAGTTCTCTCATATGTTGTTCTATAAATAAAAGAGATTATTCTTTCACACTATCAAAATTGTTTTTTTTTTTTTTAATTTTAAATCTTTTCTATGTAGTATTTTTTCAAAACGTCCGCACAAAACCAACATGGGCCATATATAAATTTAACGTGAAATGATTCCCCATTTCCGGGTTATTTAAATTTTTTAAGGCTGTTAACTAAATTCTTTTTTTTTTACCCCTAACCCTCAGTCCGACTGGCAACGTCGTAAAACCACGCCTAAAAAGAAGTAGCCCCCCCCCCCTTTACAAAAAACGCACAGAATTTATCTCCTATAGCAAAGAAAAAAAAATTAGTTAACGCTAGAATGGCCCAGAAATAAGGGATCATTTTAAATTGAATTTATATGTGAAACTGATCCCCCACTCTAAATTCTAAAATGCATTTTTGCTTTTCTTACATTCTAGTTGTCCAGGGTGTTCACACATAATCACTTAAAGGATAGTAGAATCTCATTTTTTTTTTTTTGGTTTGGAGAATTTAACTGAAGGTGTTAATCCCTAATAATACCGGATTCTTTTCATTATTTTAAAGCCACTCCTCTGCCCTAAACTGTCATTTGTAGATGACTATAACATTGTTTGGTAATTTCCTGGTTTACAAGAGTCCGGATATGTTGTTGGCAGGAAATCATGGTTTAGCTATTTATTGTTCCGTTTATTACTGGTGGAGTGTGGAAGCACAGGTTGACCGAAAGACATGATTTAGTAGTTGCCTGTGAAACGATGGAATGGTCAACTTGTTAAGTTAAAGACTTGGAGGAATTCTATGAATAATAAAGGTCTGAGAGTGAAGGTTACCAATTCCAAAGTGATGATCAGTGGTTTTAGTGTTTGGAAAGCTCCTCAAAAGGGGAACGTTCCATCTGCCCAGTTTATAGAAGGGAGATGACAGTAGCTAAGTTGTTAACGACACGGACTGACGACTTGGGTGTGCCAAGTTCGAATCCAGTTCGTTCCACAGAAACCCTTTCACTTAGGATGTTGGCAACCTTCACATGGGCCCTCCTGTAATTACTCAATTTCTTTCTAGAAAGACATTGAGGAAACAAATGTTAACAATAGAATCATCTGATTCATACGATATGAATGGGGGGTTTGTGGAAAAAGAGGTTGGAAAAGTGTTGGAAAGCAGCTCCTCAGAAGAGGAAAGTTCTCCGGCCCAGTTTGTGGAGTTGGATGCAATTCAATCTTTTGTGGTACCTGTATGCATTGGTTGCACTAAGAGTGCAGTGGAATTATAGGTAGGTTGCGAGAGGATAACCAGTTTGCGTGCAAGAACTGTAAGAAGATGGAAACGGATGAGAACTCAGATATGGAGAAAGTATTTTTGGATGGCGAGGAACTTGAGGTTGTTTAGAAGTTTTGGTACTTTGGTGATACCATTGGAGCACAGGGTGGAGCAGGTGCTAGTGTGATTGCAAGAGTTAGTGGATGGAGTAAGTTTAGGGAACTTTTGCCATAATTAAAATTTATTAAAATTTGCTGGAATATTTTTTTTTTTAATGAAAATTAAATATTAAATAAAAGTAGAAATGGATCATCATGTAATAATATAAAAAAAAAGAAACAACATTTTTATTGCCTAATAAAATTTTTTTTTTTTTTTTAAATTGCATTCTGTTTAGGTCGGCGATCTCAACATTTACCAAATTCTGTGAAATCCCCATAAAAATAAATATTTAATAGAAGTTATAAGTGTTTAATGTTAGCATAAATACCGATTCCGAGCAGGGTAGCCATATTTATTTAGCCACTTGTTAACGTTAAACAAGGTTGGTACTTTGCTCAGTCAAACTTTAAAGACTTATAACTTATATTAAATCTATTTTTTAACGCAAATAGGTCACAAAATAAATTGATTTTGACTAATTTTTCTTGAAAAAAATTTATGTCGGTGTAAAGTGTAAGACAATGGAAACAGATGAGAATTCAGATGTGGACAAAGAATATTTCGATGGCGAAGCTATTGAGATATTTTTAAAGTTTTATTACCTTGGTGATACCATTGAAGCACAGGGTGAAGCAGGTGCTACTGTGATTGTAAAAGTTGGGAGTGGATGGCGTAAGTTCAGGGAATTTCTACCATAACATGCCGATGAACTTGCTGCTCTGGTGCCCCTCGATGTAAATACGCTCGACTAATCCGACAATCAGCTAAATCTCATCCATTCACTGTGGAGGTCTCTAGATACCGGAGAGCCTTCTACTTCAATAGCTTCTTTCCTCGTGCTGCCGGCCTTTGGAACTCCCTCCCTGCTCCCTGTTTTCCCGACTGTACCAACATGCAGAAATTTAAAACTAATGTGAACTAGTATTTTGCTGGACAGCTCCCAATTTAGGATGACACCCAAAACTGTCACCCTAATTTTCAGTAGCCCCTTACATTTACAGTGGCGGCCTGCCTTGTTTGGGGTGAACTATGTTAAAAAAAAAAACCCCAAAAAACTAACCAACAGACCGTTATCAGTATTGATCAACGAGAGAGCCATCATGCGGGTGCACGAGTTAAGAGTAAGGGTGGTGCAATGTGTCGTTCATTGGGGATTGAACCCTGAGCGTTCCGATTAAAAGATAGAATCTTGTTATTTCTGTGCGAGGACAAGAGTTCACTTATGCAAATGAGCATTGTTTTACATGGGCGAATTCTTGTTGAAATAAAAGAGTAGAGACTTTCCTCCCAGCGTGACGATAAAATTACGATACGTCGAGTGTTTAACGAGAAAAGGAGGAAGAAATTGAATTGCCGTTTTGTGTCAGGTTACGCGATTCCCTTCGTGATACAATTGAAGCACAGGGTGAAACAGATGCTAGTGTGATTGCAAGAGTTAGGAATGGATGGAGTAAGTTCACGGAACGTCTACCATTACTAACCAGCTGAGCATTAGCACTGTTAATCAGCGGAAGAGTCTACGAGGCATGTGTATGCAATATGATCATGTATGGAAGTGAAACATGGGCAGTGAGTGTTGAGGACATGCGTTGCACCTGACAAAGGTCGGAGGTGACATTGGCTGAAACGTTGTGAGAGTAACATCCAAGATGAACAGTAGTCCAAATAAACCAAATACAAATAATCGATCTTCATTTTAAAAATTCCGAAACATAGCAGAAACAAAGTTTTTTGCTTTCTTCTTCTCCGATTGTGATCAGGGTTTCAGTGACGTCACTGGAAATTTCCACTCTACTTAACTTTTTAACCTTATGTGGAAATTTCCACTCTACTTAATTTTTAACCATATGTGGAAATTTCCACTCTACTTAATTTTTAACCTTATGTGGAAATTTCCACTCTACTTAATTTTTAACCTTATGTGGAAATTTACCGTACTAATCCGATTTTTTACATACCCGCCTCTTATCTTGCTACAGTTGTGGTGACTTCACCGATTTCATGTTTCAGAATGTTTGAGATGAGGATTGATAATTAGTATTATTTCGTTTATTCGAACTACTGTTCTCATCTTGGATGTTATTTTCACAACGTTTCAGCCGATGTAACTAACAGGTATTATTTGGATTACTATTTTCATCTTGGTTGTTATTTTCACACCATTCTGGTCGATATAACCTCTGCCCTTCTTCAGGTGCATCGTACCGAATTTGAAAATCTATGCATCGAACTAGAGAACCGATACGGAATTTCGAACTGAACGCTTTATTTAACCCATGGGGTAGATTGTTCTCGTTCCATCAGCTATAACGGGGTAGAATGTTATTATCGCCTGTAGTGAGGATTGAACCTTCAACCTCCAGAAGACTGTCACGTATAACTGATTGTTAATCGATGTCTTTAACTGTTTCAGTTTGAAATGCTGTATAGGGATGCACTTGAAGAAAATTGGAGGTTACATCAACCGAAACGTTGTGAGAATAGTAGTCCGAAAAATACAAATTTACAGTTTTATTGTTTACTCATGTAATGTTTGATCAATACAACAAGGATAAAGATGCTCATCTAAACATTTAATGGTCGACTGTAGAGAATGTTGTTGGTGCTTTTTTACATTAGGACCCGCGCTAACTTTGACCTTGTCGTTAGGGTCAAGGTCGAAATGGGGGTTAGCGTTATGGTCAGGGTCGAAGTGGGGGTTAGCGTTGGGGTCAGGGTCAAAGTAGGGGTTAGTGTTGGGTCAGGGTTGAAGTGGGGGTTAGCGTTAGGGTCAGGATCATGGTCAAAGTTAACCCGGGTCCTAATGTAAAAAAGTACTTATTGTTTATTGGACAAGAGTTCAAAACGTTTGAAAAGATGCACTTGAAGAAAATCGGAGGCTACATCAGCCGAAACGTTGTGAAAACACCAACCAAGATGAGAGTAGTAGTCCGATTGATCCAATTAATCCAAATTCCCAATCGCTGAGTCGGTCATGATAAGTAAGTTATAACAATTCCTGTCATCGGATAGAAACATAAATCGAGCCGTAATTTAATATGGTCCTGGAACGGGGAAATAGATACCACCCATATCTGATCATCGCATGACGAGAGGCTAGGGAGAACTCGTCTGTTTAGGTACTGCTGAACACAGTTAAGACTTAATGGTACCAAGTGGATATTTTCTAAGTAATCAGATACGTGCTGGCTACTTCGAATGTTTCCGCTTTGTATGTGAAACGCTCTGGCTGAAACGCGATGCCCATCCTCTATCTTTTCTTTTCGGCCAAACGTTTTCAATTGTATTGATTTTTTCTTTCGGATTTTTTCTATTGTTAGGTCGGGTCGACATAAGGTTTGAGTCTGTAACTCCGCAAAAGATGATGTATTTAGTGAGATTATTTGTCAATTTCCCAAAGACGCATGCAGAATTCCGGTTGCTTTAAATGCGTTTTAAAATTATCACATTTCTGTCCTTTTTAATTCTTTATTTTTATCATCGAAAACAAATTTTTTCTCGGGACGCAGTATTTTTTGAATTGACTCACTATTACTTCTGTAGAATCAAAATCTTCGATGGTTTCTGTCATGCCCAGCACTTCGCGTATGCAAGCGTTACTAAGTCTGTCATTCCTAGTAATTCCTGAGAATTTTCCGAAGACATTTCATCTCAAACACTAACAGGGCTCTATATGAGAGCGAGAGAGCATGTATGAAATTAGTAGAAAAAAAAAAACAATCTAAAAGTGCTCGATCACAGATTCTACAAGAACTAATATAAAGTATTTTATTCAAAAACTATACATTACGGTATCTGTTTGGTGTACCCGGGTTTCATCCATCTGGTTGTGCCAGGTCTGGGGTAGAAACCGGCTTATATTGGGAGACTGACTCTTCAGCACGTTTCAATAAGCGAAGACTCTGAGAAAAAAAAGCTTGTGTTGTTTATTATTTAAAATTTTGGTTTCAAGTAGTGAACTTTGCGAAGCGATAATGAGCCCGCCAAGCCAGCTCGTATAGTTGGATTTAAATGTTAAGTTGATATCATGTCCGCGCATCGGGTTATTTACCTGCGTTTTCTTTAGATTCTGTAACTTGAAAGAAGAATGAAAATCCATCTTTCCGATTGCATCACATGTTGGCTGTGTTTTCGCCTTCATAGTTGAAAACCGTTGGGCGTGGTAAAACTTCCACTTTTTTTATGAAACAGTTATCGTATTTGCAGATCTTTTTGATTTCGATTCGTCATCTGACACCATTTTATATTGATCATCGTAGGTGAATGTTGTTATGATGAATAACCGCGATAATAACTCTACTAAACTTAACTCCTTTCGAATTTGCATGGTTTGTGGTAGCCACCATCATAGCATCTAGGGAACAAACTCCCACCAGTTAAAATGTCGAACTTTTAAGAATACTAGGAATCAGAAAAATCAACAGACGGTCTGTTGATTTTTCTGATTTCTAGTATTCTTAAAAGTTTGACATTTTAACTTTCAAACGAGGAGTCAGAGTCGAAATCTTTGGAATCCTTATACGTTCTGACTCTGCAACCCTGCTCACTAATATTTGCAGGAAGACATATTTTATTAAGTCATATTTCGGCTGGTGAATTTCTGTCCCATTTGAGGGTTCTTGGTAAGGTGCAGAAACGTATCTGTAATTTGATTGTCCCCACCTTTTCTTATTCTCTGCACCCTCTCTCTCACAGATGCGATGCTAGTCTCAGTCTTTTCTATAAATACTATTATCGCATGTGTTCTTCAGAATTGTTTGATCTATTCCCTGCTTCCTTTGTTTCAGCTCGTTTGACTCGTTGGTCTAGTGGTCTCCAACAATTCGCTGTTTTGATACTTCATTCTAATACAGCTTCCTATTCCAATAGCTTATTTCCAAGAACTGCAAGCTTGTGGAACTCTCTTCCTGCTGACTGTTTTCCTCCTACCTATAGCCTAGGTCTTTGCAAGACTAAGGCCAATAGGCATCTCATGTCTTTGTGATAATCATATTTGTTCTTGTTAGCTCCTTACATCAAGTGGCTTCATGCCTTGTCTGGAGCGATTTCCATAAAAAAAAAAAAGAAAGATTTATGTTAAGAAAGCCTACGTTTTATTATGTTGAACATAGTCGACATCCGGACAACACTGGGTAACCCTTGTTAGTTAATGAATTAGTTCAATCTATATAAGCGATAGCAATATCACAAGAGCACGTAATATAACAAAAGAGATAGCAATATCACAAGAGCACATAATATAACAAAAGAGATAGCAATATCACAAGAGCACGTAACATATCGAAAGAGATAGCAATATCACAAGAGCACGTAATATAACAAAAGAGATAGCAATATCACAAAAGCACGTAATATAACAAAAGAGATAGCAATATCACAAGAGCACGTAATATAACAAAAGAGATAGCAATATCACAAGAGCACGTAATATAACAAGAGAGATAGCAATATCACAAGAGCACGTAATATAACAAAAGAGATAGCAATATCACAAGAGCACGTAATATAACAAAAGAGATAGCAATATCACAAGAGCACGTAATATAACAAGAGAGATAGCAATATCACAAGAGCACGTAATATAACAAAAGAGATAGCAATATCACAAGAGCACGTAACATATCGACAGAGATAGCAATATCACAAGAGCACGTAATATAACGAGAGATAGCAATATCACAAGAGCACGTAATATAACAAAAGAGATAGCAATATCACAAGAGCACGTAATATAACAAGAGAGATAGCAATATCACAAGAGCACGTAACATATCGAAAGAGATAGCAATATCACAAGAGCACGTAACATAACAAAAGAGATAGCAATATCACAAGAGCACGTAATATAACAAAAGAAATAGCAATATCACAAGAGCACGTAATATAACAAAAGAGATAGCAATATCACAAGAGCACGTAACATAACAAAAGAGATAGCAATATCACGAGAGATAGCAATATCACAAGAGCACGTAATATAACAAAAGAGATAGCAATATCACAAGAGCACGTAATATAACAAAAGAGATAGCAATATCACAAGAGCACGTAATATAACAACAGAGATAGCAATATCACAAGATCACGTAATATATCGAAAGAGATAGCAATAACACAAAAGCACGTAATATAACAAAATTCACTAAAACAAACATGTAATCAATAAATTTAATGACAAGGTTTGCGTGTGTCCATCTGTACATTATTCTGACCTCCGGTGACAATGAAGGGGCATATAGAGTAGAATAGCAGGAATGTAGGGGGGGGGGGTATATTAAACACAAAAGTCTCATAATTTGAAGGGTGTGAGTTCAATCCCTCTATAGGGTAGTACATTTTCATTTTATCTTCAATCGAATACAAAAATAAATTTCACTAAACAATATCAAAGAAAACACACACACATATATATATATGTATGTATATATATAGTACATGTATTATTTTCTGTAGATTTAAATCCGTTGAAACTCCAATGTTTATAAAAAGTGCTCAATAACAAGTAGAGCTGTTCTTTAGTATAATATTTTATTTATACAAACATTATTGGTTACATATGTGCATACATGTTTCGGTTGTACTCTTCACAGAGAGTCAACCTCTCCAGACAAAAGAAGACAAGGAAGTGAGATGAATTTGGTAAACTTTCCCATTAAGTAAATCTTTTTGGGGATTGGATATGTTTATAATTTATTGGATTACATTCTTTACTTGTTAACTCTTTCAATTAGTTTCTATCTTTTTTATCATTTTTATTACCTTCATCATTCCTTCTTTAACTAACGTTCCTTCCATTTCTTTCTTTTTTTAATAACCACAGCTTGGATTCCTTCCTTCTCCATTTAACACTTCAAAGTTTTAATCTACATACATACATTTTAACACATAAATATCTAATCATATATATACACAAATATATCCCTGTTTTTTTATGAATGTGAATATGTGTGCGGTAGTGTAGGCATTTGTGTTTGTGTTGCTTTTTATTACAGCGCATAAGCGTATTACTGTGGTTGTGTGCATGAGTTGAGAAATGAATATCAGCCTCTCCAAGCCCAAAGGGGTGAGGGAAGCGGAAACATAATGCTCTTGTTAATAGTGTGCTGATTGTTTTTCCCCAACTGGTTTTCTCAACGAAAACCTTACCTTGAAATAATGTTTTATCAGCTTAAGACGCATGGTTTTATTTTAGGTGTGAAAAAGGGATTTAATCGCATGGGAGTGCAGCAGACATAGTTTAAAACACATCATGTAGGAACCATTTTTGCTTTCCTGCTAAATATTTGCTCTCGGAGCCTGTTTTGTAGTAAAAATGTAATTTCTTTTTTAGATGTGATTTTTAGGCGTGGTTTGTGTTTTTTTTTGTACATGCTGTTAGTCGATTAATATTATAGGATTGGAATACGTGTCAATCCTATAAGCATAAGAAAACGCAATCTATAAAAACAGAAGGAAAAAGAAAATGTCTCAATGTTTGCAATTTAAAATGAACGAAATAAAGAAAGAAAGGAAACATATCGGCCAATAATCAGTCCTCATCTAAAAAATCCCGAAACATCCTATTCCTTTGTTTTTAACCATCCGGGTAGCAATCTTACTACGACGACGACTACTACTACTACTACTGACATACTGTGTGTGTGTGGGGGGGGGGGTTGTATAATATATATATATATAATATATATATAATATATACTAATAAACACAGGCACAATGCAACAGCTTATAATAAATGAATGCTTGGTATTTTTACGGTTGAAATTTGATGTTCCTGTTTTCATATATATAAATGTTGTTGAATATGACGGACAGCTTATGTCTGGATATCCTTGTGTGGATACTTTCCATTTGCCAAATCAGGTTCTGATTCAGAAAATGGAAAGTATCAACACAACGATATCCAGACATAAGCTGTCTGTCATATTCAACAACATTTGTATTACAGAGAAAATGCTGCCTAAATATATATATTTATATGTGTATATATATATATATATATTTATATTTATATATATATATATATATATATATATATATATATATATATATATTTTTATATATATATATATATTTTTTTATATTTATATATATATATATATATATATATATATATATATATATATATATATATATTTTTATATATATATATATATATTTTTATATATATATATATATTTTTTTATATTTATATATATATATATATATATATATATATATATATATATATATATATTTTTA